>CAOKZL010001601.1:0-320086 GCA_948472985.1 Iguana delicatissima
TCTGGGCAAACCAAGGCTGGGGAGTAGTACCCTACCTTTATTTTTACCTTATTTTTATGTTGTTGTAAGCTACTGTGAAAGTACCTTGAAACTGAACAGTTGATAACCCATAACTGTAGCAAACATTATCTTCAATCAACAATCAGAAAGGAATGAATATACAGTCCACTCTCCACATCTGTAGGTTTGACCTTCATGAATTTGCTTATCCGGGAGGCATGTGCTTGCCTTACTCACTTTTCCTCCTTCCATTCCTTGCCTTTCTCACCCCAGGCTCAGAAGGCTTGTGTCCAAAACAGGACTTTTTTTCCTCTTAGGTGAGCAAAGCGCCCTCCCACTGCTGAAGGCACGGCCCCTGTCACGTGACTGCACTTTCTGCTGTGTATTGGCTGCTAATTGGTCAAGTGTTCCTTTCTCAAGATGGCCACCAGAAGTCATCAGAACTCCAGAACCCATCTTCTTCTCTGCCTGAGGGGAAAGGACCAATGAGCCTTTTAGGTTGTCTTTTTTTCCTCCCTCTCCCAATCCCAGGGCCAGAGGCAAAGGAATGCGTGGGGGAAGCTCCA
This sequence comes from Iguana delicatissima, assembly GCA_948472985.1. Lineage (NCBI taxonomy): Eukaryota > Metazoa > Chordata > Lepidosauria > Squamata > Iguanidae > Iguana > Iguana delicatissima. The sequence goes on from CAOKZL010001601.1 coordinate 567, forward strand.
GAGGGGAATGGGAGAGGAATTGCAAAGTTTTGCAGTTTTTCCATTTTCACAAGGGTGAAAATGCGCTCCAAACTCTCACAAATGTGGAGGGGTTACTGTACTTGCTTTTGGAACAAGGAATATCTGATTTTTTTTAAAAAAAAAAACACTATCAAGATATATCTCATGACTATTGACCTGAAATGGTAAAGCTGCTGAGCCATTCAAAGAATAGAATTATAGTCAACAGCCATGCACAAGCCACATTTGAGCAAAGAGGAGAAACTTCCAGGAGAGAGAAATACACACACACGAACCTCTGGTAGTTACAGAGATTCCATATTCAGTTCAATTCAAATTTTCCCAGTTCTAGTTATTAGCAATTTAAGTTACATTACTTTAAAGTTTTGAACGCAAGTGAAGCATGAGAATTGAGCTGAACAATTACCCTGTATCAAACATACCATAGTACTGAGGTTGCATAAACAAAGGTAAAACAAATTCTCTGTTTTCCTCAGTGGAACAAATCCTCTGAAAAAACATTAGAATGATTCTGCAGAAAGAGATAATAGCAAAGTACTATTGCAGCCTGATATGTCTTAAGCAAGAATACTGTTAGTAGTACAAAGGTACAATAGTACAAAGGCATTTTGGTCCCAAACATCAGAGGGGCAGATGGGGAGGGCAGATCCTTTACTTCTTAAATTAGGACACTTGATTAAGTATTTTGAAAAACAGATCCTCTGTTCTTTAAATTAGGACATTCTGTAAAAGCTTTGAGAAAGTTTTATATGAAGTCTTTAAGATGCTGCTCTCCCAAAGGGACAAAAATTATCAGAGCAAAGTAGAACTGTTTTTTGAGGCCTGTTGCTGACCTTATCTCCTTGGCCAGCACAATCTCATCACTGCAGGTCCTTTTCTTCTTTGTCTGTATCATGCTGTTGATTACTCATTTAAGCTATTTTCACTATTCGTATAACAGCACTATGAGAGCCAGCATGGTATAGGGATTTAGCATTGGACTACAACACTGGAGACCAGGCTTTGATTCCCTGCTCGGCCATGGAAGCCCACTGGGTGACCTTGGGCAGATCACACACTCTCAGCCCCAGAAAAACCCATGATAGGTTTGCGTCAGGGTTGCCGTAAATCAGAAACAACCTGAAGGCACACAACAACAAAGACAATATATAGCACACAAAACTACAACACAAACAAACACAAGATGATATTGTCCCAAGTAACTTTTAAAAAAAGCTAACAGTTAAATGTGCAATGTATTAGAATACCTGGTTAAAATAAATTGCTTTTACCGGGCATCTAACACTGTAAAACTGCTATCAGAAGCCACTCTCTTAAGATCATCACAGGGAAATGCCCTAACTGGGGAGAGGAAACATTCCCAGCAGAGGCATATTATTTTCTCTCTCTAGGATCAAGCTACAATTTTGCTCCTGTCACTCCCCCTCAACATCAATCAATAATTTTATTATGGTCGTAGACCAGCATGTCCTCCTCAATAGCAATTCTAGCTGCTAAGGGGCACCTACTAAGTTCATCATCATGGAGCAAGGAAAAATTCAGTAACTGAACCACAGCAAAAATAGTGATGGCATCAGCAGTAGATAAACAGAGAGACCACTACATGTACAAAGACTGGAAAATAAGGAGTAAAAGTGGGAGGGGAGAAGTTAGTACCATCTAAGAATGCAGAATGCAAATCGAGTGGGTATTCTTATTCTTATTCTTATCCTCCTCCTCCTCCTCCTCCTCCTCCTCCTCCTCCTCCTCCCCTGATGCACACAATATAATACACTGGAAAGGTGAAAAATATTGTTAGAATGGCACAAAAATAAAGCAAACAAAAACAAAGAGGAATTTGTTGACGGAATTAAGTATTCACCCCCTGAGTCAATACTCAGTAAAAGAACTTTTGGAAGCAATTACAACAGCGAGTCTTTGGGGGTAAGCTTATGTCAGCTTTGCACATCTGGATCTTGCAATTTCTGCTTATTCTTGACAAAAGCATTGATTCTACGTCGGGTTGTACAGAGACCACTGGGCCACATTTTCAAGTTATGGCATGGATTTTTAATCAAACTGAGGTCTGGGACATTCCAAAATATTCAGGTACTTCTTTCAAACCATTCCAGGGTTACTTTGGCTGTGTACTCACCACTGTGTGTTCACAAACCTCTGCCCCTGTCCCAAGTCCCTTGCACACTGAAACACATTTTCCTCTCGAACTGTCTGTGTCTGGTTCCATCTACCCTGCCCACAATCCCAAACAATTTCCCGGTCCCTACAAAGCATGAAACCCACATGAAAAGCATGAACCCCACAGCATGATGCTGACACTACCATGCGTCTCTGCAAGGATAGTGTTGTATGGTTAATTAGCACTGTTGGCTTTGATCAACACATACTGCTTTGGAACCAAGCCAGAAAGTTCAGTTTTGGTTTCATCAAACAGAGAATCTGGAGAATCACAGTTGTTGGCTGTGTCTTCCATATGCCTTCATGCAAACTCCAAATGACCTTTTATACAGATTGGCTTCAGCAGTGGTCTTCTTATCACCACTTTTCCATAAAGACCAGCTGATAGCTTTCCAGTAGACAGTTTCTCACATCTCAGTAGATCTCTCCAACAACTTCAGAGTGACCACTGGCCTCTTGGTTGCTCTCTAACATCCTCCTTTCCCAGCCAGTATTTTGGTGTCCGGCCTGCTCTAAGAACAACCACAGCTGAATAGGTTTTTTTTCCATTTAGCAATCATGGATTTAAGTATGTTCCAAGAGATGTTCATACTTTTGGATTTTATATATTTACACACATACACACGCACACCCTTGCCCAGATTGGTGCTTCTGCACAATTTTGTCCCAGACTTGTTTTGACAGTTGCTTGGTTTTCATGATGCTATTTGTTTAGACGTGCTCTCTAACAAACTTTGGGGCCTTCTAGAAATATGCATCCTTAAACTAGAACTGCATACAGGAAAACTCCAACTATTTCTGTGACTTCAGAAGCAGTAGCTTGCACCAGAATCTGTTTAGGTGTATACCACAAAGAGGGTAAATACTTACACACAGTTTGTGCGTGTACAACAACTGCTGGTTTGTTTAATTAAAATCTGTGCTACTGTATACATTATTTTGTTTATTCTTTAAGAAACAATGATGCCACTTTTATTTATAGAAAACTGCTTTTACTTTTAAAGTTAAAAATCAAGGAAATACAATAAAAATAATAAAATGATAAAACAATTCAAGATTCTATTAAAATCACAAGGAGTGGGCAACTGCAGGGACAATTTTTGCCCCCATCTTCCTGCAAACCAGTCTGCCTTTGTACACTGGAAATGTCATTATATCACTTCTAGATGTCATTCTCCCCAAAATCCAATCCCCCTCCTCAAAGGCTTGGAGAATCTGGAATAAGAAAACAAGGCAAAGAACTCTGTTGGAACCCAAAAACTGTTTCATCTTTTTAAAAATGGGAGTACAGGAGACTTTGAAGGATGCCCTGGGGCCACAACAGTAGGATTTGAGGCCTTTCTTTCCCCAATTCTGGCCTAAACTATCTTCTGTTACCAGTGTAAATACTTCACATGGGGAAACCACCTAGTAGCAATGGGGAGATGACAGCAATGCTTCTCTACACTAGAAAGTAGTATTTTCAAGGTTCTACCAAACTCTATGATATATAGACTATTTTTCTTAGCAGTACAATCAGCACTGTTCAGGTGGATCAAAAGAGGGCAGTCAAAATGGCTTTCACACCTATGGCTGACTGATACCAGCACAAAGCATTTCTGACTCAGTACCACCTGGGATACAAGCAAAAGTAAGTACTAGCAGCCCATTCTCGCAACCTTTAGAATAACAGCTTGTGTTTTCAGACTCCGGCCAGGTTCTGGACACATGAAGTTCTATGGCCTCCAGAACACATACTGCAAGGCCTTTGGAGAGCATATGAGTAAAAGCAAGGAAGACTTTACCCAGTAAGAGCAAAAGGAATGAGGGAAGCAGTAGCAGGCAGCTTAGGAAAAGGTTCGTGAGCATTTGAACTTGTCAGAGCAGTTAAGCAAGAAGCCTACAGATCAAGCTGTCTTTACACTTTTATCACTTGAACTAGCACAATACAGTTTGAGACAGCAAAGTTCTCTCTTGTTTGCCCTGACAAGTTAAGAGTGCCTGGAGGCATGATCTCCCCTGCTCTGCCATGTGCCTGAAGTGAAAGATAACCAGCCTAGGATTCACTTGGTGGCCAAGACAAGAAGGAGGAGGAGTGGGCAGTCCCTAAACATTGTACATGTAACCAGTTCCATTCCATACTCCATTTTGAAAACACTCACTCACAGGTATTAGATGGTCTCCCCCCCCACAACACCAAGCAATTTTAAATGCAAGGCAGTTCATTTCCAATCCACTTTAAAACATGTATTTCAGAACTTTTTTTCTTCAACACAGGCATAAGGGTACTAGTACTAGGGTACTAGTATCATGATGTCCCTCACTGCATCATGTACAAAGCGGTTCTACTACGGAAAAACACATGCAATCCTTGACACTTGATATATTTTTTTGGGGGGGACAAGAAGAATGTATGCAAAAGCCATCTTAATGTACTTACAAAGCAGTCATGTTTTAGTTCCCACACTTGAAAGGCAAAGTTCACAGGTGTGCCAAAAAGAAAAAAGTGGGGAAAGTGATACCCATGTTCATTTACCCCAACCAAAGTGGAGAGGAGCAGGGATATTTGAAAAGTATGGACTGAGGGCCTAAGTGCCAGATGTGAGGACACAAGATGCTGCTTTATACTTAGGTAGTCCTCTGGTCCCTCCAGCTCAGTACTTCCTAGAACAGAAGTAAGTATGCTTTGGCTCTGAAGTTGCAATTGGATCACAAATCCCATCACTCATTACAACTGCCTATGCTAGCTAAGAGCGATGAGAACTGTTAACATCCGGAGGACCACAAGTCCTCCCTCTCCCTGATTTACGCCTACACTGAAAAAGCAGCATTGCTCCTCAGTTCCAGACAGATCTTTCCTGCCATATCTGGAAATGCCTGGGACTGAACTGGACCCTTCCATATGAAAAAGCATGAACTTTACCAGCAAATACAACAAAAGGCAGCCAAATGGAAAAAGACACAGTTGCTACTTGGTCAGCACTTAACAGGCTATGAGCCTTTCCACCCTACACTGTTATAGTGCTATTATTCCACTTTCAACCTCCTGTGGAAGCCTGGGCTTTGTAGTTTAATGAGGCCAAGGAGCACTCTCGCTGGGAATTCTAAAGGCCTCTCCTTAAACTGAAAACTCCAGGATTCCATAGGGTGTTGAAGGTGGAATAACAGCATTATAACAGCGTAGTGCGGAAAGATATTATTATTTTTTCCAAAACAAGGATTGGCTACTGACCCCATCCAATAACAAAGACAGGGAACCCATGTTAACCTTGGCATCACCTTCCTCCTCAGTTCGTTTGGACTGTAACAGCAGTAGCAACACAGATATTCAGAAAAGACTGAATTCTGAGCAGCTTGTGTCCATGGGGAAATAACTTTTTAAGAAGCAATCCCCTTTGCAAGGAACTGGCTCAGTTACTATGGCATTGTCAGAAGGCATGCAACTCATTAATCATGCTGAAACTAAGCTGACCTGGAACTCCTCAGTGCCTGGATGGGAGACTGTTTTGGAACATCTTGCTATAATGAAGACAACTAAGACACAAGTGACACCAAGAATTATTTTGTGGAGAAAAAAAATTAGGGACAAAGAGAGGCTGCACACAGCTTGCAGGAAAGAGTATTGAGATGCAAGCAGGCTTGAAGAAGCTTACCACCTATACCTCTCAGTACTCAGTTACTAGATTTTGAGCAAACCTACTGCTAATGCATTTGAAGGCAAAGGACTACACACAATGTAGACATGTAAAAGAGCATTTACACAACAAAAATTTGTGTAAATATTGCTACATTCTGAGCAATCACTGCCCCGTCTTTGCCAAATATTCAAATGAGCATGGAGACATTCAAAGAAAGACTGCCTGTACATTCCCGGGTGAAAGGTAAGAGGTAACCTGGCCACAGCGAGAGAGCTGAGAAGTTGGTGCCTCAGAAGCCAGCTGTTTAAAAGCTTGAATCACAGAATGACACAGTAAGTGCTCACACACACACACACACCTTCAAAAGAAAAAATGCTGTGCATCACATGGCACAAGATACCATGCCACATACAGTTAGAAAGGCAGAACTCTGACCCAAAGGTTGCCACAGAAGCTACACATGCCAAGGCACATACAAGGCTCATGTAGACAGGTGCTCCACATGTGCATGCAGTGAGTATCTTCCACCAAAGGAAAACTCAAGTGTACCAAACAGCCTTAGCTACTAGTCTTACAGAATTACAAGAGAATCATTTTTGAAAATTAAAATTAATCTTTTCCTGGCCACTTTTGTCTCCAAGTACTATTAGAATCATAACAGGGAGCACTAGTAGGAATAGCTCAGAGTTCAGTTGCTAGGTTACTGCCAGATCAACACTTAGATCATCATAAAAAGCCAGAAAGGGTTCATCATTATTTTTCAACCAGAAATAGCTGAAACATTAAAACAGAATACTTCCTTCCATGCTCATTTGCATTTTGCCCAAACATCTACTGAATTTGCAACAGCTGATAGAGTCAATGATGATGACCAATTAAAACAAAATATGAAAAAACTCAGTAAAAATTAATACAAGAATTGTGATTCAACAGCTGAAAATGAAAAGCAAAATAATTCCATCTGCTAAAATTGCATAGGATTCAAAAGGTGTTGTTGAGGTCTAACTGTCTGGTTTAAGGAGCACTTACACTCAAAACACAGATGGTTTTAATCATGGAAGTGATTCCAATATCTTTCACTGTTTGATTACTGACTCAAGATTCACTATAGTCTGGTGGCCTACAGGAAACAGGTTTGCCTTTCTGAACAGTTGCTTGAGCAGATGTATATATAGATGCTTTAACATGGTATTCTTGGGGATGGAGCCACATCTAGACAGGTTTATGAGCAACTGTCCTTTTCAACGTGTTCGCTCAAAAGTCTTGCCAACATCAAGCACTAACATACTCGAGAAAACAACCTCACCTGAGAAAAGTCAGTAAGCACATCCCAGTGAGAAGATGAATTTGTTGCAATCTTCAGGACAGTCGATATCTGCTTTATGTGAGCAAGTACTATGTTTATATACAGCAGTGCAACTTTTATCCTTTGTGTGTAATGCTCGACCAAGTGTTCAAATTAGATGTTCTTTTCATAACTCAGAAGTGAAGATGCTACTCTCCCCCATTACTTTTTGTTTTCATCCTGCCAGCATTGTTTATCTTCCAGTACGTACTACAATATGTACACATGTATGTGTACATATACTACTCAATCCTCTTCCTGTCATGCATCTTGTATCAACATGCAAAAAGCTGGTCTCAAAATGAAGCCAAAGCAATCATTTTTGGCGCTAACAGTCACACCTGTTGTTTATGAAGTATAGGTCCAACTACTCTTTCTAAACATCCACGCAGTCATTGTGCACAAGAAGGAAAACAAACAAACATCTAGTGCTTGTAAGTATAAATCCAGTGACACTGATACTCAAGCCACAGTATGGGAGCATCATTTGCCACAGAGCATAGTAAGTCACAGAAGAAAAGCAAGAAGAGGAATTTGTCCTCAAATGCTACAAACTTACAGTCTGGGTCATCTGGGATCTGCTATCATTGCCTGCTATTTTGCTTATAACTACACAGGAGAACTGAACACAGGAGCTCTGAACCTTCAGTGCAAAAGTCAGACCAAGACAGAACTTCCTTTTGCCACAGAACTCTTATCTTGTACAAGAATTATTAAAATGTAACACCAGCCATGGCTGCTTATGTGTAAGTACTACATCTAAGTCGCCTTTTTAGGGCTACACACAAATGTTTTTATGGCTACGCAGAACAAAGTGATGCAAGAAGAAGGGGATTTATGTTTTAGTCCTATTACACTTAGTATTACAAAAATAAGTTGCATGAGTCTCCAGTGCACACACTCACCTGTCAAGTACTAGTGCTGGGATTCTGAAGTTTCTTCTTCTAATAACAAGACCACGGCATGCTATGTCACATGAACAAACAAACTGTGGTTAATATTAAACTCTGGTAAGTTGAAAGAAGTTAACCAAACCATAATTTATGAAGTTACCTTGCTTCAACTAACCATATTTAAAATTTGTAACCACTGTAGCCTTCTCAGAGGGAAGTGGGCAGCATGCAAACCAAAGCCTCATTCTTGTAACTCTAAATCATAGTTTAGCATTACATCTGAACACAACCACTGCCTAACAAACTCCATTCTGAAAATCGTTCAGCCTTAAAAATGATGCAGTTCCTCCTTTAAACTCATGAGATCAGGCCCTAATGAAACAGTCAGTCAGGCATGAAAAGTACTCTTAGGGCATGCAGTTTAGGCCAACCATGCCTCATTTCTCTTCCCAGATAATCCCACTGCAACTGGTCTCACTTTGCTCAGAGTTGTCTGTTTATATCAGTGGTTCTCAACCTGTGGGTCCCCAGATGTTCGTGTACTTCAGCTCCCAGAAGCCCTGAGCATTGATCATAGTGGCTGGGGCTTCTGGGAGTTGAAGTCCATGAACATCTGGGGACCCACAGGTTGAGAACCACTGGTTTATATCCTCAATGCCCTAGCACAGTACTGGCTACCCAAAATTGATCTTAATATACATACATTCTTAAAGACGTTGGCCTTGTTCGAATTGCTAATCTTAAATAAAATATACCTTCTGGATAAATGAAATTCACATACACGGTGGCATTAGAATCAGCAACTGATTCAATGGATTTACGAACTAAATATTAACATACAACCATCTATATATCGACATGTTTTGTGCTACTGCTTTAAACATTTCTAGTTCGGCACTTCCTTCTTTTCTTCTCAGAAAATAATTCAGTTATGCAGAACTTAGGGAATCTTTCTAGGGATTCAAAACATCTACACAAACAGTTCTGAAGCCCCAAGAGAGTTTTAGATTTCCTTCTCTTCAACAATTCCCCTGTGCATAAAAACAACCAATATATGAACGAAGAGGTACTAACAAAAATTCCCTGTGTAGGATCAGCCTGCCAACTGCTCAAAGTTACTGTCCCCCAATTCTGTGCTCATGTCCTTGGCCACACCTGGATGGGTGCTTCTAAGAACAAGCCCAAGCAAAGCCTCAACTATCACAGAGGCCAAGGTTAAAGTAACATCCAGCAATCACAAAAGTTTAGCTTTTTTTAGATGCAAATAATAAAATCAGATATGATCCATTTTATGGCAGAGTATTAAGCAGAGTATTAAGCTGAAAGAACTCAATTATCTTATGTATCAATTGATATAATTAGTAGATATGAACTCAAGTTAAGTAGCTTTTATGCATTCTACCTCAAGTTGGTCTTCAGAAGATTGTTCGCTCTTTGTGGGTGAAATTCACTCACGCTCAGCTGTTTATGCAATAGTATCTGCCAGCAGAGCAGATTCCCCTCACAATCCAAGCAAAGAAAACCCAAACCCTGCTTTGAGGAACTGAGAGATAATCCAAGGCAGAATTTTTAGGGGGTACAAGAAGGATGATGGCAATGGAAATCCCACTGCTTAAGCAGATGTTTGCCCCCATGACATCAGATGCAGCCCAGTGTCCTATGTTTAGGACAGTTCTCTTGCTAAAGAAAAGTTGATCAATGAAAGATTACATATGTATCAGAATTGCCAGTTGTTGGAAATTTTGTATTAGCAAGTATTAAAGCTTTTCCACAAGTTACGTGATGGGCAAACCTGAGTGTATATACATAAGCACAAGATCCAACTACAGTGACCCCTTCACATTTGTGAGAGTTCAAGGCGCAAAACCCTTGTGAAAGTGGAAAAATCATGAATAACTCCCCTGTGATCCCTCTCTCATTCCTTGCCAGGGCTCCCCGCTCCCATTCCATAGCTTTTGTTCTGGTGTGTGAGCCTTTCTTCTCTGCACCAGGGCCAGGGGCAAGGGGATGGAAGCAGGTGAGCTCTCGAGGGAAAAAGAACTTGTGCCAAGGCAAAGGGTAAGGGGAGGGGGGGAGGCAGCATGTGCTTTCTTTCTGCCCTCCATAGCTCCCCCTCCCATCCCCTTGCTTCTGGCCCCAGGGCTAAGAACTTGTGCCAAGGCAAAAGGTAAGGAGATGGGAGTACAGAATGGCCGGGTGCCTCACACATAATCAAATTTGTAAAGGTCAAACTCAAGAATGAATGCGGAGGGAGCACTGTGATCTCATTCCCTTGGGATCACATCTTTTTGTCACAATTGGGATAAATAATTAATACAAAATCAATAAAATGACTCAAGTATATAAAGCAAAAAATAGTAATTGGGCCAATTTAAAGCATAACAGCAAAGGAAAGCTATACTGTCCATCCAGTTCAAAGCGAATTGTGCAAAAAGTGAAATCAGTACCCCACACTCTGCCTTAATGAAAGGTTTTTATCCACCAGCAGAAAGAAATCAGGAAGCTGGCCTGGCCCCCATTCCAACTCCACTGGAAGGGAGTTTCACAGCATAGAAGCAGCCGTTGAGAAGGCCTTCTCTCCTGTCTGCATTAGATATGCCTCCAAAGGTGACAGGACCAAAAAGAAGGACCTCCTCCAAAGACTTCAGGGCCCAGGAAAAGACAGTCCTTTCAGATAGCCTGGACTAAAGTTGCATACAAAGTTGTATAATAGGCCATAATCAGCACTCCAAATTACTCCTGGAAACAGACCAGTAGCCAGTGAACCTGTCATAACAAAGAAGTTATGGGCTCTCTGTAACTGGCCCCTGTCAACAGTCTAGCTATATTCTAGACCAAGTAATGCTTCCAAACACTCTTCAAAGGCAGCTTCATGTAGAGTTTTTATCTCTAAACAGGAGATAATCAAGGCTTAAATCTAGTTACAATACAGCAATCAATCGCTGAAGTTACTGTTGTAATGTTTATAGGATGTGGTTCTACGCACAGAAGACTCAGGTCCAAAAGCATGTAATTATATTAAGCTTTAAGAAGCTTGCATACCATCACTTTGGGTCTTGCTTTTTATTTCTTCCATCCATGTTGGGATATCTTTCAGAGGAACATAATCCCGTAAATATTCTTTACGTCTCTCCTCCAATGTCATCTTCAACAAACGTTCTATTTGAAAAAAAAACAGGATATGTTATTGATAATAATGCTAACAATTTCACTTGAGGCAAGGGTCACAATTACAGGACTGTACTACATCTGCTTCTTTTCTGCAGATGTGATACATAATACTTCATATCTGAATACATATCTGAAGCATGATCATATTTCAAGTGTGTTTTTACTGCACTTTCTGTATTCTTTAACCTAAATTTAGATTGTTAATAGAAGCCATAACCACAAACAACATTTAGTCTTGGATAAGACAGCTTCCCTTTGCTGCTATTTGGGTTATGATGTACTTTTCTATAAATTTTTAATGGATTATTTACTCTTAGTGTACATTTTACTAACGTTTAATTATTAAACTTTCCCATCTTGATGCTGAAATGTTATATTTTATTTGGAAAATTATTCTGAGCTGTTTTCAGCATGGTTCAACACTAACAGAATATCAATGCAGGCAACCCGCACAAAGAATAACCATAAAGCAGGTCCACTGCATTTAGAAAGTACTATCAACTGACAGTTTCCTTCCTTACTAGCTGATGTCCTGCTGCTTTCTAAAAGCACCACAAACTGATGCTTGCCAAAACCTTTACAACTTAAGTACCATTAATAGCTTGCTTTGGTTTTCATGGCTATTTATTATTTAGCACTGGAATAATCAAGAACTTCTGTTAGCATTAATCACTTTAGTCTGAGAACTGGAACACTAGTATCAACAAAATCACCATCATCACATTAGGGAGATTCAATTGGGGGTAATAGTTGGGACTTAAAGGTGAAAGCTTATATGAGGCCTCTGTAGCATTCATCTGATTTGCTTCACTAATAATTGTGAGAGAATGTAGTACAGTTCTAAAAATACTTCTATACTCTGAAAACAGCCCTAAAAGCTACCAAATAAACTTTGTCGCACTGTACTTCATACAGAAAACAAAACTGACTGTAGCTGGAAGAGTCATCATTCTTGCTGATGCAAACGAGAACTTTCAAGAAAAGTAATCAAGCACAAAGACTGTTACAGACCTCAAGCATGTTCCCAAGTATAAATGTTTCATCAACTGTATCCAAAAAGCAGAGTTTTCACAGGCTTTTAGACAGTGTGTGTTAGAAAAATGAACAAAGCCCTCTTGAACGGCAGAATACTAATTCTGCTATTGAGAAACATTATGTTCAGAAACTGATCCTTGGGTACTGAATCAAAGCTCACAACATAAGCAGTACAGAGTATAGTTAATGGAGTACATATATCACCAGAGGAACGCAATAATGAAGTCCAGGTAGGACACTGGTGTTTTAGTCATTGCAACAAAAATTATTCCCAATAATGCCTCCAAAATTTTTAATTTGTATTCTGTTTAACAGTTACAGCAGTAAAATTATATCCTCCAGTATTATTACAATTAACATTAATCCATGAATTGATATTTTGTTTATTCCCAACAATACTGTAATTTTTATCATATTATATAAATAATATAATACAATACCTTTAAAACATAAGCATCAGCAGCAGATTTTCCCTCATATAGAAAATGTGTGTCTTTAGGCCAGTACATTCTAGTACTGAATTAGAGCTGCCTGATACTCTAAATGTTCACAAAGAAGCATGCTAACTGTTTTGGAGAAGTGACTCACTATCCAAACAAAAGGAAAAACTTACAAACCAGAACTGGCCCAGGAACTTGAGACATAAACTAAAGTTTTCATTGTTAACCTAGGAGCATTTTATACACCCACAGGTAAATTCAAACAGTGCAGCTATGAGTTACGTAGCGTTCATATGCCAGGTGCTGTAAGCTGTATTTCAGAGGAAGGATCTGGCAAAACCACCTCTGAGCGTTCCTTGCCTAAGAAACCCTACTAAATTAACGAGATCATTGTAAGTCAACAGGTGACTTTAAGGCACATGCACATATACACAATAACATTATATACAGGTTATTTATTCACTGACAGTCGCCTCAAATATTTAGTGACAATTCCTGCTGAACACTTAGTGTAAATCTTAATTGCCACATCTAAAGTGCAAGTCCACTAGTTAGCAACACACCATCAAAACATTATCTTGACGCATAACTAGTAGCACAATTGTTTCCACTACTCCGTTTAATATTGCGAGTAGCTACTTTAGTCAGCAAGAGTTATCCACAAACTAACATGAGACTTGCCCTGTTTTGTTTGCATTTATGTAGCTTTTAGTTCAATAGGATCACTTTTTTATAACCCCCATTCTTGAGACTAGGCCATTACCATCAATCAGCTCAGCAGAAAAACAGCAGTCTATTGGCTTGGCTTAGTGCAAAAGTTCAAAGTTAACTGTTTTTGTAGGCAGAAAGAGTTGATTCAACAGGAGTGACCTGACACATTTTCATGTTGCAGACATAAAAAACAAGGCTCAAGTTCTTTTGAACAGAACACATATTGATATTCATTTTATGCTCCCCCCCAAGTATATGGGCTAGGAGAACCCTGTTTTCACTAACCAGTATTTCAATATCCTGACAATGCCTTCAGCTCCACAGTGGATAGTACGCTTGGTCAACCTCCACTGGCAGCTTCATTCTCAAGCGTGTAGAAACCGAAGTTGCAAGCAAGCAGTAAGGAGACATTCCACACTTTCACTTCCTAACTAGCACAAGTGAAGAGAAAGTGGAGGAAACAGAAAGGAACCACGTTTCCATGCATATGCCCTGGTGGCAAAAAAGTGTGCAGCAGAAACCAGGCAACATATGCACCTTGTTATTCTGTATACCAGAATACCTGGGACAAGGCCATGACAGCCCAGCAAAAATAAAGAGGATAAAATATTCCATACAGAAAGAATAACGCCAGACTAGAAACAAAGACACATCTTAAAAAATAAACTGTGGAAGAAAGAGTACGCGCACAGCCCAAGTAAAAGGCAAAAGTCTATCAACTCTGGAATAAGGGGCACCAAAACAAATTAAAGGAAGAGGAAAAACAAACAGAAAACCACAGCTGCTAAGAAAGCCAGCAGGCCATCCCTAAGACCTATTCTGCCTGGCATCAGGAACACCCCTGACCAGGACCCTTTCCACACTAGACTGTTACAGCGCTCTCATTCCGCTTTCAACATCCAATGGAATCCTGGGGTTTGCACTTCAGGGAGGGCCCTCAAAGGATCGCACAGGATGCTGAAAGTGGAATAACAGCTCTATAGCGGGCTAGTGCGGAAATGGCCAAGGTCGTCACAAGAGAGTTGACAGGAGGCTCCCGGGCCCCCCCCCGCTACTCAGCCCGACCCCTCCCAGCCCCCCATAACTTGGCTGTCGGGGAGGGGGCGCCCTCGAGGCCACGCCTGCCCCCTGCCCCGGGAGCACGCTCAGCAGGGGAGAGCGAGCGCCGCCTCGGCGGGGAGAGCAAAGCGGGGGCCCCACACACGCCGCCCCGAGCGCGGCGGGAGGAGGAGCCTCCCGGGCCGCCTCGCCGAGGCAAGAGCCGGGAGGCGGCAGGGAGAAGAGCCCGTCCAGGGCAGAGAGCGCCGGGCACTGCGCGGCGCGGGGAGGCTGAAGCGGCGCCCATCCCGGAGGAAGGCGGGGGCGCCGGGAGAGGGGGTGACCCTAAGGAAGCGCCGCCCGGGAGAGAGGGGCCAGGCGGCTGGGACCCCCCCCCCCAACGGAGAGGCTCGGCCAGTACCTTTCTCTTCCCTCCAGACCTTTTTCCGCTTATTCCCTGGGTACATGGTGCTGTGGCTGGCGGCGGCTTTGAGCTGCAGGTTCCCCAGGCTCACGGGCTGCGGAGGAAGCACGCGGACCCGGCGGCGGGGCTCGGAGGGCGGCGGCGGCGGCGGCGACGCTGCAGTGCCGGGGACGGCCAGCGGCGACAGCGGAGGACCGGCGGCGGCAACGGCGGGGACGACGGCTGCTGTTGCTGCTGCGGCTGCTGTTTATACCTCCGCCTCCTTCTCACTCCCCTTCTCACTCCCCTCGGCTCCCCGCGCGCGTCAACTGGGTCACGCCTCGCTCTAACCCGACAGACACCCCCGCAGCGCCCGCCTCCTTCCCCGCTTCCCGTTGGCCCCGCCGGCCGCCGCTCAGCGACGCGTCCCGCCCTCGGAGCTCCCCCGCCCCCGGGCTGGCCGCAGCAGTGGCTGGAAAGGGAGGCTTTTAAAGCGACAGGCGAGCGGACGCCCTGGAAGGGAGGGGCGGTGTGGGAGGCTGAGCAGGAGAGAAAGACACCTGCGTGGGGCGGGGGAGGCCGGTAACATGACATGTGGTGTTCAGAACGAGGCGAGCATGCGCTCTTTAGCGCTCAAGTTGTGAGAGGGACGGTCGACTTTTGTATGCCGTCCTCCTCACATAAAGTATCGCTCCCCCGTGCGTCTTGCAAAGTGAGGCCATTTCCGCACTAGACTGTTATAGCGCTACGATTGCACTTTCAACATCCTAGGGAATCCTGGGGTTTGCCGTTTAGGGAGCGGCCTCCCTAAACGGCAAACCTCAGGATTCCCTAGGATGTTGAAAGTGCGCAATCATAGCGCTATAACAGTCTAGTGCGGAAATGGCCTTAGTAGACCTGAATTAGAGTACCCAGATGTCTCTTCTTGGAGAGCCAGAAAACACTCCCCTTTTATCGGGCTGGCTGGTGTTCCTTTCTGTAAGGCAGGGCTTTCCCAATGGTGCGTCCCCTCCCTGGCCAAGAAAGACCTCTCCCAAAGCATAGCCTGCTGCCTTTGCTCTTGCTAGGGCCTTTCCCCGGCAGGAGCAATGGCAGCGGGCAAGGACTGGGTGGCAGGGGGCTGCCTTTCCCCTGGCTGCCACTCTTGCTGCGGCTTTTATTGGTGAGGGTGACAGCAAAGTAAGGGAGGTCCACTATCTTGTGGACTGGGAAGCTTTTTATATATATATATCGGGTGAACAAGATGACAAAAACATCCTGTATTTGGGGGTCATAAAGACAGAAGTGTATGAATGTGAACGATAGATTAATTTTATTCTGAAAAAGCATGGCTAATTGAACTGAAATCAACACTTCCATCTGGTATTGAGGTAGAATGCAAACTTATTAATAGCTGCTTCCTGACTGTCATCCCTGCATGTCATGATTTTTGACTGACCCTTATTGATATTTTAAAAACTGGGAACACTGATCTCTGAATTATAATGGGACATACTTCTGAGGCAATATGCTCACGGTTGCACTGTGCAGCAACACTCCTACACCCTCCTGCTGGGCTGGGAGTAAGCCTTGCTGAACTCAAATGGGTCTTGTTTCTGAATACAAACATCTACAGTCTTGCCTTGTAAATTAAAAAAAAAAATGCTTTGGTCATTCACCACGATAGCCCTCTACAGACAATCCCCAACATTTATTTTCTGTTCAAAGAGACACACACGCTAGTTTGTTTTAGCCTAAAAAGACAAAGGAATCCTGTAACAACTCTGAGACTAACTATAAAAAACAGATTGCAATGATAAACTTTCATGGATATCTTCATAAGATGCAACTAGATTTTCTATAAAATGTATTATACATTTGGACACTTTTTATTGCCAAGCATATCCTCTGCACATGCCCAGATATATTTATTGTTGTCCTTTTTGTGTGCTTTCAAGTCATTTCTGATTTATGGTGAATGTATCACAGGGTTTACTTGGCAGAATTTGTTCAGAGGGGGTTTGTCCTTGTCTTCATCTGAAGCTGTGGGAGTGTGATTTGCCCAAGGTCACTCAGTGGGTTTCCATGTCTAAATGGGGATCTGAATCTTGGTCTCCCGCCTGTCCTTCTCCACCACTTAAAGCACTACACGATACTGGCTCTCCATCAGATTATATCATTTGTTTTCTAATAAAAAAAATCAGCCACCAGCTGATTCAGAAGTAAGCCACATAAGCCAAAATTTGGAGAGTTGAGGATAGCTGTTGCTGGGAACCAACTCTTGAACTGTTTGGACTTTATACATAGTCTGTAACTGTCCAAACAGTATGTAATTCCTGCATCTTAAGGGCTGCTTCTTGCTTTGCTCCTATCTAGTAACAGCAGGGGTGGGAAACATTTTCCACTTCAGCCAAATTCCCATTTGGGAAGGGTGGGACCAAAACAAAGTAAATAGGGCAAGGTACCAATTTTACCAATTTATTAATCTGGACATTTTCCTGCCAAGCCTACAAAGCACAACCCAATTAGCAACAGCACGAAAAATGTAATTATTTTGCAAAACATATATACATCAACAGAAAGTGGTTCATTATAATTAACTGTAATCTTAGCAACTGTATAAGAAACTTCACCATTTTACATCTTAAACAGTCTGTCTATTTAGGTTCTCTTGGGCATAGCTGGTCTAACCTGTTCCTTTTTCCATTAGTCATCATAACAGTTATTCAGCTTCTCCTCAAATACATGTTCACCGTTCCCTGAACTGAAATCCCAGTTTCTACAGAAAGAGAGTTTGCACAATAGCATGCTGACATGGATAAAGAACAGGGTCGGAATGTTTGCATTTCTATATCCATTCTGATTGTTCAGTTTAATCATAGTAAGTCTGGGCCTCCCTTTGTACTACCATGATAAATGAGAGGCTAAATAATTATTTCCTAGTGTGGTGATATGATAGAATGCATTGTACTGCAACATTAAAACTACTTTTTAAAACTCATTAAAAAAAACTATTTTTTTTTTAAATCTAACTATTAATAAAACCTACCATTTCTGAAAGTTCACCAGCGTAAAACAGCAATGAATCAGTATGAAGACAATCTTAGCATATTGGGAGAAAGGCTGTTTATTCTTTGTCTACTATCTTTGCAGGTGGAGTTTAACATGGGTTAAACATGAAAAGGTATTGTTAGGCCCATTTCTGTCATCTAAGCACTCTGAAGTTCAAGAATGATACTAGGAAATTTTTCTTTCTACTCCTTCCCACCATCTTTTCTATCTGCCTAACTCTTCTATCCATGCCTGCCTCTCCAGACATAGAACTTCCTTCTCTTTCAATTTTGCCAGTGGTGGTAAACCTTTCTGGACTCTGCCATTTCCAAGCATGTGTGGGGCCATAGGTGACTTAATGCTTTCCCCCTACCTAGTATCTCCACAGAGACAAGACACATCTGAGAGAAACGTTCTTTTTCACATAAGTTTTCATTCCATCTTACGAATCATAAACCTTCCTTACCACATAGTCATTTGCTATTTTCATGTAATTTGTTATTGAAGGATATCAAATCATATCAACATCCACTTACAGTTTGAAATGGTACATTCCAAATACAAGTGGAGCACTTAAGTGAAGATTCAGAGGGAAAAACTTCAGGAATTTTAGGTGGTTTCCCCTTCAAATTAATGCAAAATATTTTGGGTTTTTCTTTTCGAACATATTTTTCAGAGGCTTTCGGTTGAAAGGAAATGTTATTCTGCTATAGCTAAGTCATAATTTATCCCATGCTTCACCCTGGAATCTGTCAGTAGAAAAGCAGAGTTCATCTTAAAGATGTGATGATGAACATCCTGGTCAGACTCAGGGTGATTCCACAGCATGGATGTCTTTTAGCCAAGGGTCTTCCATAGCATTTCTGTCTTTTCCTCTTTTTATGTTTTTATGGAAGAAGAAAAGGATGGAAGAAGCAGTGAGAAAGTGCAAGACAGTTTTAAACGGAAAAATGGTTATATTTGCTTAATTTGTAAAATTCAGT
This sequence comes from Iguana delicatissima, assembly GCA_948472985.1. Taxonomy (NCBI): domain Eukaryota; kingdom Metazoa; phylum Chordata; class Lepidosauria; order Squamata; family Iguanidae; genus Iguana; species Iguana delicatissima. Next base: position 19,429 of record CAOKZL010001601.1, read on the forward strand.
AAAGGAGGCAGAGCGATTGAACAGGGGCTGATTCCGCTGCACACATTCTTCCCCGTCAGTTGTATTCAAAGACATAGCAGTGTTAGTCTGTGTCAGCATACAAAGGTATCTTGTAGCACCTGTGAAAGTAACTTCCCTATTTCTTCACAGCCCATTCTTCTGCTGTACCTATCACTGTTTTGAGGGAAATAGCTGTGTTTTCATCTCTCCTGGCGAAAGCAAAGAATAGCTTTATGGCACTTTGCAAAACAATCCTGTACATGCCTACTCAGAAGTGAACCCCAATGAGTTGAGCAAGTCTTACGCCAAGATAGATGCAGATGCTGTGCTTGCACTTTAAAAGGCTTTCAAAGAGATGCGCACCTGACAATTCCCTAAATCCATATAGTGGATATTCTATTGTTTTGATTTGGAGTGCTAGAAGCTCACAGTATTTACCCTTGTTTTTCAACAAGTGCCTTTAGCCGTTTCCGCACTAGACTTTTATAGCGCTATGATTCCACTTGAAACATCCTATGGAATCCTGGGGTTTGCAGTTTCGGGAGGGGCCGGCTGGGAAATGGCCTTTCTTGACTCCAGTGAGGAGAGGCGTGCTGGCTGGCTGCCTTTTCTGCTATCGTAAAACTCATTGTTTCCCCTCGGAAAACAGAGCACTTCTGCTTTCCTGCCCCTGCCCATTTTTTTCCGGCGGAATCCTGTGCCTAATTTACTAGCAAGTCAAACGGTGCTTTATTATTGAAACGTTCATTAAGAAAACATCCCTCAGCGTGTATGGAACCGGTTGGCAGACTTCAAATTTTCCGGAGCTACTTTTTAAAAACTAGAATCTTGAGATCCGTCAACGAAAATCGGATAGAAAAGACGAAAACTGACGAAGAAGCGATTCTGAATTTGCGTCAGAACGGCGCTCCCAGTCCTTCTACACAAAGTTGCGCTCCAGTCTGACTTTCAAGGGGTTTTATTTTTAGGCACAGGAGAAAACGGAAGAACTGGGAGACAACTGGGAATGAAGAATTACTGCCGATCTACTGCCGATCTCCCAGAAAGGTTATCCGTCGCTCCAGATTCTGCTTCCCTCTACCGGCCGGTGTATGCTCTCAGGCTCGGCCGCCTGCCCCACACGCGCTCCCTTCCTCGAGCGGCTGGATCCGCTCGCCCGCCCGCCCGAGCTGCTACGGCTAACGGGGGAAAGGGAACCCAAGCCCGCTCCGGCCCGGCCCGGCCCGCCCGGCGTCTCGTATTCCCCTCCCAACCGAAGGGGCAGCGGCGCCTGTTTTTTTCCGGGTAGTAGGTCAGCGGGAGTCCGGAAGAATGTGATTGGCTCGCCGCGGAAACGTATGGTTGCTAGGAAACCGCGTCGGGACAGAGCCTTGGCGGAATAAGACCGGGACGGGGGGAAGAGGAGGCGGCTCGCGCTTAACGGGCGTGGGGGCGTGGAAAAAGGGGCGGAGGCGGGGCCTCGCGCTGCGTCAGTTGCGCCTCGTGGGCCGCAGCACAGAAGCGGGGGAGGCGTGTCTCGGCTGAAGAACCGCCCAACGAGCGGTCCCGCCTCTTCAGGGAGGGAAGCCTGACAGGAGTTTGGCTGAGATGAGAACTCCGCTTGTGGTGCTGGGGTGCGCGACCGTCTGGCTCGTAGCGCAGAGTAGGTACCCGCTGCTCGATTTAATTTTTTTATTTATTTTTATTCCCCCCGCCTCTTCATTTTAAAATAATAGTCCAGAAACCCTTTAAAGAAAAATCAGTTTTTTTAAAAAAAAAGAGGGGGCGTTTTTTTACTTTGTATTTGGAGGGACAGGGCGAGGCTGAGTTATTCAGGTTCAGCTCTGTTTATCAGGAGTTACACGGTATTTTCCAGTGTAAGCCCACCCAAGAAAAAGGCTGCTGTTGGTCTGGGGTATTTTGAACCACAGACAAAGCAGCAAAATTCCTCCCCAGTGTTCTCAGCCAGTCGAGTTATTTTGGCACTTTAGGTGTGTGGGGGGAGGAACCTTCACAACTGCTTTTCTGCCCTCTGAGGGTAAGGATGCAGTAAGAACTGAATAAATAACAGATTTCTGTCTGTGCTGTGTCAAGTTTGTTGTCTGAGGCGGTTGCCTCGCTCCACCTAATAATGGCACAGACAGCCCTGTCTGTGCCTGTGTGGTTTCCATGCAGTCAAAGAATGGTAGAGTTGGAAGGGGCTCTGTGGGCCATCAGGTCCAACTGCCTGCTCAGTGCAGGATCTCCAGTTAAAGCAGAGCTTTCCAAACTTTTCATGTTGGTAACACACTTTTTGGACATGCATCATTTTGCGACACAGCCCCTCCACCTGGACCTGGCCCACCGCCGCCACCACCACCCTCGCCAGGGGCTTCCTCAGTCCAGGGTGGTGGGAGGGGCGATCCCTTAACCTGGGCCTGGCCCGCTGTGGTGGTGGGAGAGGCCGCCCTTCCACCTGTTACATTCACACACCTACACACTGCAGCCGGCACACTAGCACGTCATAGATTTGGAAGAGACCACAGGGACCATCCCGTCCAACCTTCTGCCATGCAGGAACCCACATCAAAGCACTCCTGACAGATGGCCATCCAGCCTCTGCTTAAGAAACCTCCAAAGAAGGAGACTCCACCACACTCCGAGGCAGCATATTCCACTGCCGGACAGCTCTGACCGTCAGGAAGTTCTTCCCGAGGTTCAAGTGGAATCTCCTTTCCTACAGCTTGAATCCACTGCTCCTTGTCCTATACTGTAGAGCAGTGGAAAACAAGCCCGCTCCATCGTCAACATGACATCCCGTCAAATATTTAAACATGGCTATCATGTCCCCACTTAACCTTCTCTTCTGCAGACTAAACATTCCCAGCTCCTTAAGCCACTCCTCATAGGGCATGGCTTCCAGACCCTTCACCATTTTGGTCGCCTTCCTCTGGACATGTTCCATGTCGTGACACACAGTTTGGAAAACTCTGAGTTAGAGCATGCCCAGCAGGTAACTGCCCAGGCTCTTTCTGCCCAGGCTGTCCAGAGAAGGAAACCCCATCACCTTTCTAGGCGGTCGGTTCCACTGGCAAACCACGCTTACTATCAAGAAGTTCCTTCAAAGCTTCAATCAAGGTCAACTGTCTTGTAGCTTAAAACAATTAGACCTGGTTCTGCCTGCTGGGGCAGCAAAGAATAAGCCTATTCCCTCTTCTCTGACAGGCCTTGAGATATTTAAAGAGTACAGTCATGTCAATCTTCTTTTCACCAGGCTGAAGGTGTCCAACCAACCTTTCCTCATACGTTTAGTTCTCCATATCGCTTATCATCCTTTTTGCCCATCTCTGAACCCACTACAATTTGTCTGTGTCCTTAAAAGGAGGCGCCCAGAACTGAATTCCCACAAATGAAAGAGCCTTTGCTATATGAAAATGAAAATGTGCTGAAGCTGGGCAATGAAATTCACTTGGTAAAAACAAATGTAATACATTCATACATATATTAAGTTTAGTATAAAAGGTGACTTCTTAGATGTTTGGGTGTAGTTTGCAGAGTCATCTAGGCAAATAGTACATATTCATTTATTTGTGGGCTCTGCTGAAACAGGTTTCATGCCTGAGCTTCCACTGAATAATAGGCCACTACTTCATGGATGAAGTGGGAGAGGGACACTTCCCGTGTGACTGTTTTGTCCTCATCACCAGCAACCCACTGCTGCAATTAATTTACCGTAGTCAGTGATTTTCTCAGCTCATAATGTGCCCTGGAAAATCCCAAACAAACCTTCAAAAGTAAGACTAGTATTTCTGCACCACCTAAATACATGTCTTAGAAGTAATTCCTGTTGAAATTGACAGGACTTTCTCTCTAGGGCAGTAGATCCTTAGAGACTAAACCAATGTGTTTGCTCACTGGAGATTGTTCCTGGTTCTTTTGTTCATATCTGATCATGTAATTCATTAGGTCATTTCAAAGATTAATCAATAATAAAGCATCAACAAAACAATTAACCATAGCCATTTTTACAATTAACTGCACTTAATAAACTCCATAATCAAATCAATACGCTTCCAGCTTAAAGCCATTTATGACAACACCCCAGCAGATAAAATGCCTCTGTACTCAGTTAAAAGAACAGCAATCTGCATCATCCTCTAAATACCTGGTAAAATGTAAATATTTTAATATATTTCCGGAAAGGCAAGAACAGAACTGGTCTGTCAAACTTTCCAAAGAATGGATGCTACTGTTGAAAATGGGCTGCTTTCTTCCATTCCCGTCTCGTGTAAAAGCAATGGGTTGGAGCTGGAGTTCAATGCCAGATCAATGATGGTGATTGGAAATGTTTCCCTGCGTTCTTCTTTTTTTTTTTTAAATTTTAAAAACTTTATTCCTTAAAAAAAATATACAAATTTAAATAGTAATACTAATACACAAAATATATACATACTAATACACAATACACAGTTAATACAAAACAACATATTTAAATATATATAGTCTCATTCAAAAAAAATTCAACACATATTACTTATTCCACCGCTTATTCAATGGCTTTTCCACACACTTCTGACTTCGGCATTGAAGTTTTTTCATTATTTACTTACATATTCGGTATATATCTTTTAGCTTTCCTCCTTATCCCAAACTTTTTTTTCAATAATCCATAATCACCATATTACTATCATACCCTGATTTTTTAAAAATATTGAAATAACTTATCCCATTGCTTTACATACTTCTCTTTGTTTTCTCCATTTACTATATATGTCAACTTATCCATTTGTATTAAACCATATAATTTCATTTCCCAATCCTCTATTGTGGGTATTATTTCCCCTTTCCATTTATATGCCAATACCATTCTTGCTGCTGTTGTCATATAAAATAATTGCCTTCCCACCTTTTCCTCTAAATTTTTTTAAACATTATAATAAATAAATCTCTGGTCTCATAACAAATCGTATATCCAATATCTTTTCAATTTGATTATAAATTTTTTTTCCCAAAAATTGTTTTACTATTTTACATGTCCCCCGAGATGATAAAAAACCCTATCTCTTCTTTGCACTTCCAACATTTGTTTGAACATCCACTTGTCATCCTAGCTAATTTTTGGGGAGTAAGATACCATCTGTAAAACATTTTGTAAAAATTTTTCCCTTTAAATTCTTGACATTTTGTTATTTTTACTACTTTCTTCCAAAAATTTTCCCATTGTTCCATTGAAATAGGGTGAGAGAAATTCTGGGCCCATTTCACCATTGGTATTTTAACTATTTCATCTTCTGTATACCATTTTAATAAAATTTTGTATATAAAAAAATTGGGCTTGTCTGAATATAATATCATATTTAATTCTTTTTTTTCTTTTGATATCCATTAATTTTAATATCCTTCCCAATATTCCTCTATTTGATTATACAACAACCAATGGCATTTTATTCCCGTTTCCAACATTTCTTCCTGTGTTTTAATTGTAATTTGCTGTCGTTGTAAATTTATCATATCCTCATATATAATCCATTTATCAAATAAAATATTCTTTTTTTTATAAAAGTCATGTCAAAATTTCGGCGTATTGTACAAGCCCTATACAATATTTTCTCCATACTTTTTTTAAAGCAGATCTTAAATAATGTTTATTAAAATCCTTATTATTTTTCCCTCTTTAAACCATAAATAATAATGCCAACCCAACCTAACCCTTCTCCTTCTAATTTAACATTTTCGCATCATCTAATTTAATCCATTTTTGAATCCAATTTAATCCACAGGCATGAAAATACAAAGATAAATTTGGTAAAAAAACCCTCCCCTTTTTTCCATCCTCTAACAATTTCATTCTCACCCTTGGTTCCCCCCCCCCAAACAAATTTTAATATCCCCTTTTTCCAAACTTTAATAACTTTCTCATTTTAAATAATTGGTATATTCTGAAACAAAAATATCAGTTTTGGAAGTACAGTTGTTTTAACTACGGAACCCTCCCTAAAAGATAAATTTAAATTATTCCAATTCTTTAAATCCTTAGATATATTTTTCCAAACTTTCAAATAATTATTTTTAAAAAGATCAGAAGTCTTATTTGTAAAGATTATTCCCAGATACTTAGTCTTTGATGTTAATGAAAACCAGTGCTATTTACTATAATTTTCTTCTCCGATTCTAACATATTTTTCGTCAATATCATAATTTTTCTTTATTAATTTTTAACCCTAAATTTTTTCCCCAAAATTATTCAAAATATTTTTCAATATTTCTGTATCTCCTTTCCAATTCAAAAGTTATCATCAGAATCAGCAAATGCTCTTATCTTAAATTCTTTATCTTGTACTTTTTCCCTTTAATTCCTTCATGACTTCTAATTTTCCTTAAAGACATCAATAACTAAAAAAAATAATAATGGGGATAATGGACATCCTTGAGGGGTTTCCTCTCTGTATTTCAAATTTACCAATATTACTACCATTAACTAATACATTTGCGAATTGTGTAGAGTATATAATTTTAATCCAATCAGAAAATTCCACACCTATACTCATCCTTTGACACACTTTAAACAAAAATTCCCACTCACCGTGTCAAAAGCTTTCTCAATATCTAAAAAAAAAACCCCATTAATTTCTTTTGATGATGCCTTTCACATAATTCTATAATATTTATTATATTCCGTATATTATCTTTTATTTGTCTCCCAGGAATAAACCTGCTTGATCTTCTAATATTATTTCTTTTAATACCACTTTCAATCTACTAGCTAAAATAGACATGAATAATTTATAACCCGTTTTTAAAAAGAGAAATTGGACGTAATTTTTGTTTCTAAGGGATCTTTTCCTTCTTTATAAATTAAAGTTATATTAGCTTCCCTCCATGAGTCAATTTTCCCTTCAATCCTTCATTCATTAATGTTTAAAAAAATAGGAGCAAGTTATCTTGGAAGATTTTAAAATTGATTAATATACCCATCGGGGCCCGGTGCTTTTCCCTTTTTTGCTTCTTGAATTGCAGTTATTACCTCTGTTATTGTAATTGGTTTATTTAATTTCTCTCTCTGTTTTTTGTTAATATCGGTAAATCTTGTTGTAATATATATTCTTCTAATACTTCTTTTCTATTTTTACTTTTTATAAAGACTTATAATAATTTATCACTATTTTCTTTATTTGCTGTACATCTGTATATATCTCTTCCACTTCTTAATTTCATAATTAGTGTCTTTTCCTTTTTTTTTTATTTTATATGATAACCATTTACCTGCTTTATTCGCCCATTCAAAATAATACCGTTTATATATAATAGCTTCTCATTCACTTCCATTTCTAAATGTACATCTATTTGCTTCCGTAATATTTTTATTTCTCTTTGTATTTGTAAATTCCGTGGATCCTTATTCAAGATTTCTTCTTTCCTCCTTAATTATCATTCATTTTTTGAAACTTCTCTCTTCCCTTTTTTTTTTTCCATGCATTATATTGTATAAAATAACCCCTAAACCGCTTTTGCCGCATCCCATATGTCGCTAAATTAATCCCTTTTTTTTACATTTTCCTCAAAATACATTTTTATTTGATCTCTAATCTTTTGAACAAAAACTTCTTCTAATAATAATTTCTCTTTTAATTTCCATTGATATATTTCTTCCGTTTTATATTTTAATGTTAAAAGAATTGGATTATGGGCTGATAAATTTCGCGGGAATATTTCTTGTTTATTAATCATTAAAACTAAAGAATTTGATATCAAAAACATATCAATTCTTGATAACGAAGCATGAGGTTCTGAGTAAAATGTAAACTCTTTAGTACTGCCAAATTTAAATCTCCCCACATTTTAATCCAAATTATCCATCATATTTTGAAAAAAATCTGGTAATTTCCCTTGATTTTCTTTTATTTTCTTCTTAGACATCCTATCATTTTTGGTTAATACTCCCTTTCCAAACCCCCCTAAAAATAAATTGATTATATTCTAAATCCATAATTTTCTTATTAAGTTCTTTATAAAAATTTCCCTTTTTTCTTTTGTGGGCCATATATTCCAATTACTAATATTTTTTGATTTTGCCAATTAATTTCCACCCCCACATAATGACCTGCTTCATCCTTAAATATTTCTTTTGAGCAAATCTTCGGATTTATATACATTACTACTCCATTTTTTTTTGCTTTTGAAATAGATATATAATCCTTCTCCAATTTCCTATTTCTAATTAAATAAATCTTTTCTGGTTGTATAGAATTTCTTGTAAACAAATTATGTCTAATTTCTTTTTCTCAATTACATGAAAAATCTTTCTTCTTTTTTTTGAATTTACAATTCCTTTTTTATTCCAAAGAGAATTTCAAAAACATATTCTTTTATGTACTGTATATACTGTATTGTTCCTTTATGTCAATTAAAATTTTCCCCCACCTCCAAACTTCCCTCTTCTCTTTGGGTTTCCCTTTTTTATAACTGCCTCTTTATCTTTTCCTTCTTGTTCTTGTTCTACTTCTTTTTTATCTTCAGAATAGTCATCTTTAAATTTTTTCTTATCTCGTACTTTCCGTCTTTTATGTTCTTTTCCATATCTCTTCATAAATACTTTAGCTTCTTGTACTGATTCAATTCTATATTGTTTTCCTTTATATCTAAAACTAAGACCTTCTAGTTTTCCCCATCGGTATGTTTTATTTTTCTGTCTCAAAAAAATTGTTAAAAATTATATTCATTTCTTTTTCTCAAAATTCGTGATGGTACATCCTTATAGATCTCCACTCTAATATTATCTATTATCAAACCTGTTTCTAACTTTTCTGAAATTTTTTCTTTTTCTTTTTTTTCCCTACCAACTGAATCATCACATCCCTTTGGGGGTTTTTTTTTCTTTTGTATCAGATTAATCCTATATATTTTATCTATCTCCCATTCCATTTTTTCTAAGGAGATATTCAAATATTCAGCCAGAGGTGGAATCAATTTACTATATAAATTTTCTTCTCTCTGTTCCACCAAACCTCTTATTTTTATAAAATTTTCTCTTGTTTTCAAATCCATTAATGCTTTTTCGTCAAGCAGTCGCTCTTGTTGTCTTCCCAAATTCTGATTTTTTCATTCTTTTGTTTAAATCCAATGTTTCCCCCCCGATTTTTGTTACCTTCAAAACTTCTTGAAGACCTCCCAAGTAATTTAATTCCTTTCAGTTCATTTTTAAAAATCTTGTTTTATTTCACCCCTTTAAATTTTATTTTACGTATATCTAATTTTTTTTTCTTATTTCTTCCAATAACGTCAATTGATATTGTTCTGCCTTATCTGTTTTATTTTTTTTTTGGTTCCAATGAAAGTTTCCTTTGTCCTGCAGAAACCTTTGCCATTTTTATGTCTTTTGTATTCATTAAAAATTTAATGAATTTTAAAGATTAACTATTGCTTACTTAAATGGACTTAATTAATCTCTAATACTATTTTCACCTTAAACTTATATATACTTAGTTTATACTTAATTTATACTTAACTACTATGCAATATACGATATCACACAATACAATATACTATACTATATCACACAATACAATTCAATGCAATAATATTATCTGATAACTCCCAAATTTTACATACACAAAACCCCCCCCCCACTTTTAAGTTTTAAAGTCACATTCAAAGTCCCACTCCCAGTTGATTTCTCACATACACAATATCTTAATATCCAATCATATCCAGTGTTAACATGAATATATTTAAAATTCCTTTTATAATAATCACGTCTTTATCTGTCGTCGCTGTCGTCCTCCGTCGCTGCCGTTGTTACCCCTCATCTCCTTCGTCAATCCTCTGCTTTTTCGCCCGTCTTAATGTCACATCTTTTTTTCTCCTCTTTTCTCTTTATAAACCACTTTTAAACCCTCATTTTCTTCTTCTCTCTTTTTCCCATGTTAATATTAAACCTATATTAGTCCCCTTCTTCCTTTTTTCTTCTCCACTCTATTCTATATTTCATATTTCATTTCTGTTTCCACTGTCGCCATTACTCCTCCCACTCGACCCCGTCCGCTTCTCCTTGAACCCCCCGTTCACCTCTCTCTCTCCCCCAAAATTTGTTAAATTAATCTCCCCAAATTCCAACAAAACCGAATATAGCAATCTATCACAAAAATTCCCATAAAAATTTTTTTGAAACTTCCTTTTTTTTTTCCAAATACGATCAGTTTTAATTAGCTCTTCATGAATGGTTTCTCAAGCACATGTCCATTCCTCTGCCTATTATATCCAAATCAATTGTCTATTTCTTCACCACCCACTTTAAAGTTTTAAAGTCGCATTCAAAGTCCCACTCCCGGTTAATTTCTCAAGATAAATATCTGGTGATTTTAATTCTCAAATAGGATAATAAAAAAAAAAGACCTTAAGACTTCTCCTTTACCAAGTCCAAAACAGTTTGCCGGCGCTGCTTGAAGCTTGAACATTCAAGCACTGGCAGACAGCTATGGCTGCTCCTGTCTTCTTCGTCCCGTCCGCTGTCGTCTTGCGCGATCTCGCTCGATGGCAGCTAAGGGATACTTATCGACCTTCGGAGCCCCTTCTTCGATCTCCCTATACCAAGGGGGATCTTAAATCAGGCTGTTATTATTGCCTAATGTGTTTCGCCGTCTGTCAGAGGATCCCCTTGCACGGAGCTTCAGAGGGAGCCTTCTCGCAGCGCCATACCCAAACCGGAAGTCTCCCTGCGTTCTTCTTGAGCAAACATTTTGAAAATGTATTTTTAGTTCTAAAAAATAATTTTGTTTTTAATTGTTATTTATGACAATAAATAATAACAACAAATCAATACAACTAGAAAAGGAAAAGAAAAGATAAAAACAAGAAAGAACAGCAACACGGCCAACCAAGCATTGCAAACATGATGTTTAGTGCTGTACAAAAATGATTATGACATCCCTTTAATACCATAAGCGTCTTAAAGAGATGAGACCCAAAGTGTTAATAAATGTGATGATGACCTACTCAACAATTCTTGCTCACTTATTGACCAATACATGATCAGTAAATCATTTTATTTTGTCTTCGCACTTTTGAAAGGACTGATACATGTCTACAGGTACATGTGTAAAATATAACTCTAAATGAACAACAAGAAAAAGTACAAGGTTACGTCTCATTTATTTGCTGTCATTCAAAAAGACCACCTTAAAGATTGAGATGGTACTGACTTAAAATCAGAAGCTGCTTTGCAATCCACTCTAGTGATTGTTACATTCCATTTACTTCTGAGTAATTGTAGTTTCCATGAGAGATTTCCAGAATGGAACAAACAGATTCTACCTCTAACCCTGGAGTAAAGCGTACTTCTTTATGAGGAAAAGCAACTTGGTACTCTCCAGATGTGTTAACTATCACTCCTCGAACCCATTACCATCAGCCACCCTAGCTGGGGCTATGGGACCAGTATTCCAAAATAAATGAAAAATACCTGGCTGTCTACTCCTCTTGCTCTTTATGGCTGCAGAACTATCAATTAACTGATATTTATTGAGATAATGCCACAGTGAAACTGTTCTTGCTGTTCAACAAATAAATTAGATAGTGTGCCAGTACAATCTGTCAGCCAAATTTTTTTTAGATTCAACCACTCAAATCATTTCTGATCTGCAGTTCACAATATTTGTGCACAACAGTTATGTAAGATTTTCAATGTAGTGAGTGTTAGATGCACTGTGAGTAGTAAGTCCATGGTCCAAACCATAGTAACAGTAGGAAATAGTAATTCATCTTAAAAGCTACTTAGAAATTATAGGGTATCGAAATACCCACACGTCAGATACAAGGACAAGAAATCTGTTTAGCAGCATTTCATGTTTGTACTCACTGTGGAGCTGGATATGAGAACAGGGAGGGAAATCGACAAGGAACAAAGCTATGATTAATGATTCTTGAACATGTAAGCTTGTTCATAATGGCTAAAATGCTACAGGAGCAAATTAGAAGCAGCTCTTCCTTCAATATCTGAATGATATGTCAAAATATAGACTATTGGACCGATGTTGACATTATAGAAGATAGAATAAGGAGTGGGTTTTTAAATTTTATGTAAATAAGCTTATTGCAAGGTGAATTTTATTTCCGGTGTTTAGGAATGTTATGTATTAGGACAATATTCAAACAGCTTTTATCCTCCTAAGTGTAAAATATTTCTTATCTTTTTTGTCTATCTTTCATTCATTTTTTAAAATGTAATCTTTCATTTTTAAATGATAAAGATTCAGTTGAAAAACATGAAAATCCTAATACTGGATATCATAAGGTGCTTTTGCAGTAATTATTAATGGAATCCTTAATTAAATCACAAGCACTGACCACAGTTGTGAAGATTAATGTACTTCTTTACAAATTAAGCCTACCTTCCAAACTGACAATGAAGCAAATGTACACTTTACCATTTATAGATTTTTTTTGAAAATCTACCCACCAACAGACAATATATTAACCAGTCATTAAACAGAAGTTTATAAGATTTAAGAGAAAAAAATTAAGCAAGTGAAAACTATTAATGTTGAACCTTTCCTTTATATTTCAGATTATTATTGTTATTAGTTGAAAGTGCCAATAAGTCAAGGTTAGGATCAAAATGGTCCAGAAAAGCTTAATGTGCTTTTTCTTGAGATACCTAACAGTTTATTAACTCTTTCACCATTGTATCTGCACATTTTGTGACTGTATGGTTTTGATTCTTCCATTTCTCAAAAGAACCTGTTTCCTAAATTGTATAATTTTTACTTTTGTTTTAAAATCACATGGCCCATTGAGGTTGTTAGAATAACAGCCTTACTTAATTCTAGTTGACTTTTCAGTGTTTCCCTTCAGAAGTAAGCACTATTCTAGTTGAACACTTTAGTTGATATCAGATGTACTTTGAACTCATTAGAGAAACCATTTCTCTGATGAGTTGGAAGTAGGGCTGATAACAGCTAAACTAGGGTTTAGTTAGGCCATTTCGGCACTGTACTGTGATAGTTTAGGGAGGGGCCTAAGGCAAACCCCAGGATTCCATAGGATGTTGAAAGTGGAATAATAGCACTATAACAATCTAGTGTCGAAATGGCCCTAGAGTAGTACTTACTCCTGAAGGCAGACCAGTATCAAACTGGGGTTAGCCTAATGATGCAGTGAATGTGAATACAGTTCTAGGAAAAAAATTCAGAATAAATCAACAACAAATACAAATATGAACAGCTTGAGGAAATAATTCTATTTTCAACTATTGTAGGGAAACAATCTCATGACATTTACCCAGGAGTAAAATTGTGGCAGTAAGAGATGGATTAGTTTGTCAGAACATAAGAAGGAAAGTGGGGAAGGAACTTATTAGCACCGTTAAGACTCACTGATTTATTTCAACATGAGTTTTCAACAAGCCTTAAAGGTGCTGGTAGATTCTTTCTCCCCACTTCACTACCCCAATTTTTCCTTTTTATATTAAAGATTGTTGGACTCAGCTCTGAGTAAGCAAGTTTATCGTTTCATTATTAATTTATTTTAATAAATATCTGTGTCCAGGCATTCCATTTTTTTAAAAAATGTCCAAGGTAGCCAATTGTATAATAAAACAACAGGGTTCAAAAAAATGGAAAACTATTGGAGACAAAAAGCATCAGATAACAGCTCGCTGTTTAGGATTAAGATGTAATACATTTATATTAATATTGTTCAATTTATTACCAATCCATATTCATGTTTACTCTGAATTAAACCTTACTGTCTTTAGTAGGACTTTTTTCAACATGCTGTATACATAACTGTAATGGACTAAAATTTGATGCAATTATTTAAAAATAAAAACAAAGTACCAAGCTTTATATTTTTTTTCATTTCTTATTTTTATTATATTTATTATTTTTGCAAGCCTTCCCTGGATAGTCCAACATGCCACTTATTTAATGGACAACATATAGACTGTATGTTAATGTTGTGTATTACTATGTGTTCTGTTATTTTTGTATACTGTTACAAAGTCTTCAGAACCAAACACTTTATAACTATTCATAAATAAATAAGCTTAATGTCTGTGTTCCCATTGGCTATCTGGGAGAGTGGAGCAGGTAGAAATGTAAAAACAATCACCTATCAAATTGTTCATTGTGAATACTGATTGCACATTTTCCTTCATGTTGTATAAAGGAAACCAGTTTACTTTAAAAAAAATGGATATCAGGAGCAGAATCTGAAAGTCCACTCACAAAGTACCTTCAGTAAAGTCGTGTCTGAAGGTGTATAGATGGCCCATTCTGAAGCAAACTTTTATTGTGCTGTTGAGCTCTCAGATTGTGTGCAGATTCAGTTACACAGTGGAATTATATGTGTAGTTCACAGCTTAAAGTGTATTTATACACTTGCATTACACCAGGTAACGGGCACTAGAATATAGCTTAATTAATGTCACATTGCCACAACATCCGGTACAATACTGCTATACTGGATAAGCCAGTCCAAGTCTGTGGATGATGTGGTGGTGGAGCGTTCTGGTGCAGCTGCTGCATAGATGTGTGGGCTGACCAGTGTTGCAGGTATATAGCACAAGTGTCCCACCTGCTGAATGATAGTGGCTGGCATCATTTCCACGTACAGTGGAGAGACAGCTTCATTTTTGCATTTGTGGATTTTCTGGTTTTATACGTCCTTTCCCTCTTCTCTTGAAGTGAACCTAAATAAGATGCATCAGCTTTTGGAGTCATACCAGTAGTGCATCTCTGTGCCACCCCCACCCACAGCATAATTCTGCCTGAATCCTATTGTTAGTCCCAACTGGAGTAGACTGAATGTATTAATAGAAACGATAAATATTGACATACCAAGTCGCCATTGATTAAATGGCTCTATTCTAGGTAGGACTAAAAGTAGGTAGAATTAATCAACCGCAGTAACCATTACATTCTATATATTTGTGGGGAGGTAAAAACTGGGCCCGTGTGATATAGTGATTTGAGCATTGGGTTAGGACCCTGGAGATTGGGGTCTGATTCCTGCTTGGCCATGGAAACCCACTGGGTGACCTTGGGTGTGTCACATACATGCAGCCCCAGAAAACTCTGTGATAGGTTTGCCTTAGGGTTGCTGTAAGTCTGAGCTGGCTTGAAGGCACACAACAGCAACAAAAATTGGGTCACCAAGTCCTGTTTTTTTTTTTAAAGGCAAAGCAGTCAGTATTTTATAACATTACACTGTTTTAAATGTTAAAGCTGCATTCTTCATTATTATGCCAGTGGTGGTTGATGATTCCCATGTCAGTGGGAAGGTGAATCCACTCAAAACTTTAGTCTAAATTTTTTAAAAATATTTTTATTGAAGTTTATAATTGAAAATAAAAAAAAAACCCTCCCCACTTCCAAGCTTATTTTCCAGTTGAATCTGCTTGTTTTCATGCCATTCATACATAGTTACTGCTTACTCAAAGGAGAAGATGGCCTTACATTGTTCCATCTTACATTACTACATTGTTGCTTTGTTGTATTACCTTATTACATTGTTACATTACATTACATACAATCTTACTTTGTTCCTTTTTCTTTTCTTATACTATGGCCCTTTCCACACGGGGTAAAAAAAAAGGCTTAGGGCGACCTCATCCGGAGGTCGTCCACACCGTGGAGCGCGCTAGAGTGGTTTGAATAGTGGAGGTTCCACACCTCAAACCGCGCTAGCGCGGCCGCAAGGGGTGGCGCGGCGCTTTTTTAAAAACCACATTTTATGTGGTTTTTACGAAACGCGAGCGCGCTAACCCGTTGCAGCGCCCCGTTTGAAACTGCAGGGATGTGCTAGCACATCCCTGCAGAGCTGCCCGGGGTGGGCTTCCGGCTGGCGCGCTGCCCTGATTGGCGGAGCGCCGCTGGAAGTCGCCGGCCGCCATTTTGGGCGCTGCCGAACGCCGCCGAAATTCGCCAGCGTGTGGAGCGGCAAACGCGCGCTCCCCGCAGGGACGGAGCAACCCGTTTTCAGGTAAGATCTGTCCCTGCGTGCGCTGCCCCATTTCCCCGTCCCCCGTGTGGAAAGGGCCTATGTCTTTATCCAGTTTAAAACTTCTTTCCATTCCCTTTCAAAGTTCTGGATAGGCTAAAACTTTAGTCTAAAATTTAAAGGAACTATCTAAAGAACAGAGCCTATTTTAGGGATAGGATCCAGCAGCATGAATGTCTCCTTGGAAGTTCAGATTAAATCTCAGAGTAGATTTACTGCCCAAGTAATAATGGAAGTCACCAGGCTTCACTGTCCACAAGCCAACCAGTCCCAGTTTCAGGTTTGAAGGCAGCAGTGCCTTAGCAAAACACTCTGTAATGGGTTTCCTCATGTGCAAATAGGCCTACTTAGTCGTGTCAGATAGCACAATGCTATCAATTTAAATTTTCTGTAATGTCCCCACATTGGATGAGATATTTTCTAAAATGCTAACGTTGAATGTAGGCATTGATGCAGTGGTGGGGCTCATCAGATTTAGTGGGACCCCAGCAGCAGCCCGAGGATGCCATGTGCTAACAACAAAACTGCTTTGTACTCTGGCAGGCTGCCTGTAAGGGCTGCCTGTTTCGTTCAAATGTGTATAACCATTCTGTTTGTGTGCCTATACAAGTGAATATAATCTGGGGAGTGGAATCAGCACCTTTAGGAGGTTGGAAAGAAAGGATCAGGCTCAGTGCTGTGAAAAAATAAGTTTTTATTGATTCAACAAATGGTGTGTTGAACACCATTTATACAAATCAAAACTTTTTTTTTCTTACAGCAATGAGCTCTGAGCCTTCTTTCCTACTTATATTTTTAAATGTATGGGGAAGGAAGTCCACATACCTAAAGGCTATCAGAATATTAGAGTAAATCATACAGGCAGTGAGGATGGTAGGTGGCTCCTTTGATAATGGGGCTTCCCATTATCTAGGCTTATCAAAGGGAGATACTTCCCTCTTCAGGTAAACCAAGGGTTAATGAGGTGTTGGGATTACATCAAGGGTCACAGGGTGAGAGTTGACCAACCAAAAGGAAAGGGTCAGCATCACAGGTCACAAGGTGAGAATTGACCAACCAAAAGGAAAAGAGGTGGGCATCTTGGAGATGCTTCCAGATCCTTCCAAGGGGGAAAATATAAAACTTCTGAGAGGCCATGTGGCCAGAGAGAGAGAGAGAGAGAGAAAGAGAGGAGAGCTGGGCCAGTCGAGCTGACAGGCATGCCGTGTCTCCTGGACCCCCTCTCTTCTCCTTTAGACCATCTACGCCTATAACCTAATTGTGAGTAACTAGAAATAAGTAGTTAATCGCATTAGGGATGTTGTTATTTTGGGAATTGACTGATCTTAAGAATGTATCTGTGCTGTTATATCTGTTTTGTAAATTCTTGTAACTAAGTGTACCTGGGAGAGGGGAGTCTCCCAAGTGTATATTGTTTATTTGCATTCCTTGATTAAAACACTTCTATAAACCTCCGTTTCTCTCCATTTCCACGCCAGGGTTGGCACACGCTACATAGGACCTCTCACTCAGGGGAAGGGGGAGGTGGAAGATCCTTACGCTTAGAGATTGGGCAGGGTCCCTCCTGTTCTGTCCAAATAATTCATAATTCAGGGTGGTGGTGGCAGCATACCTGATAGAGTTGGGGAGATTGCCAGTTGTTCCAAGTGTGGGAATCAGCTTTGGGAGGCTGGCAAGAACCCCAGTAGAACGCTGGGAGGGAATTTCCAGTCTTGCAAGGCTGGAAGTCAACTTAAGAGACTGGAAATAAACCTACAGTGTCACAACTCCTAATATTGGATAATATTTATGAGTTATGTAAACTTGAATCAGTAGAAATATTTTATAATTTCTGTCTCTGGAATGATGACTTCTTTGCACTCACTTATGCTCCTGTAGAGGCCATGTGGTCTACAAATGGTAAGATATATCTTATTATTGTTATACAGACTCTGATTATTATTAGACAGTAAAGCTTCTATTTTCAGCCTTCTGAAATTAGTGTTCTAGAGTTATTACTTTAAAATGGGAAGTCTACCTTTCAGATGGTGGTCAGTATCAGCACTGTAAGAACTGTTAATATTTTTAAAATAACAGGTCTTGCCTTTCAGTCTTGCTTTCCAAATAACACCATTATCTTCTGAAGTTTGATATGAGCTAAGATAACTGTATAAATATTTGTTTGATTAAATACTGTTAACAGAAGACATGGGGTCGCTGTAAGAATTCTGTTTGTTCATAATTTTTTTTGGATATTGCCTTGCCTTGGGCAATTTCAAGTACACTTTGTCTCTGTTAGTAAGTACAAGAAAAATGTGGAGAAACATTTATGTGTTCCCTACAGCTTTATTATTCTAATTAATCTTGTCAGAGAAATTATTTTAGGTCCATCAGATAACATAAAAACGAAGCTTCCAGACAAAAGAGAGTGTTATTTTCTAGCTGGTATATTTGTTTATGTGGATTTCATTTTGTATTATGCTATGTATGAAAGAATTCACTACCATTAAATTGTGTTTGTAGTAAAATTGCGTTTCACTGGAGAGGTGAAAGCAGAAAAAGAAGCTAAGAAATTAAATTATTTAATTAGAGAAGGTGTTTTTCTGAGCAAAGTTGAATGCAATAATTCACAAACCATTTAGGCTGCAGTCCTATGACTCATGTGGTAGTGTTCCAGGGTTTAATAGGGTAGATGGAACCTCCCTCTCCAAAGTTAGAGAGAAAATTTCCATTTGGAGGAAACCAACCACCAACGAAACAGAAATATCAAGCTTTCTGCTCCTGGGTTTGGAATTCCTCCATTCAGGAAAGGCAAAATGTGTGCAAATAGGGATTGTGCTATGGATGGATAGTGAGAAGCTTAGGATATAGAGGATCAGAAGTACTCCCAGTCATGAACTCCCACCTCTTAGAGAATATTTCTCAAATAATTTTAAAAAAAAAATAGAAGAGAAATGAAAAGAATGCTGTTGTCCCTCATTTCTGCTCTCCCTCACAAAATGTGTTGCTGTGCATTGGATATGTTAGAGGCATCAAACTGAGAGCTTTCTGAGGTCAGAGGTAGGAGGATTATCATGTTTAACCCATATATTTGCTCTCTCTAACATATTCCCATCAACTTTAATTTAATTTAGACTTAACTGTGCAATACATGTGTCCTCAGGAGTAAATCCCACTTGTTAGTTGCCATCGTTGGATTTGATTTATGGTGACCCTACAAATGAGAGACATCCAGGACATCCTGTTACTAATAGCCCTGCTAATAACCATCTCTGTTAATAACAGTCTCACAGACTCAGGGCTGTGACTTCCTTGATTGAGTCTATCCACCTGTAATGCAGTCTTCCTTTTTTCCTACTGTCTTCCATTTTACTGAGCGTTATTGCCTTTTTCTAGTGAGTCATTTCATCTTGTATGTACAAGTCTCAGTTTAGTCTCTTGGCTTCTAGAGAGGATCAGGCGTGATTTGTTCTGAGACCCATTTGTTTGTATTTTAGCAATCCACGATATCTGTAGAATTCTCCTCCAGCGCCACATGTCAAATGTGTTGATTCTCTTCCTATCAGATTTCTTCACCTTCCAGCTTTCACAATCATGCATAGAAACCAGAAATATTACAGTACAGAATTACAGAAATATCCTGACTTTGGTCTTCTATAATATATCTTTACACTTCAGGATCTTACTTAGTTCCTCCGTAGCTGTGAGGCTATCACAGGGCTTTATTGGCAAGATTTGTTCAGATGGAGTTTGCCTTTGCCTTCTGCTGAGGCTACTGAGAGAGTGTGACTTGCAAGGTCACCTACTGGCTTTCCATGACTGGGCAGGGATTTGAACCTTGGTTTCTAGAGTCCTAGTTCAACACTCAAACAACTGTGATTACTAATGACTCTTTCTTTTCTGAACCCAGCTTGGCTGTCTGGCATTTCTTGCCCTTGATATGGTACATATATTGTAAAATTTTAAGTATCATTTTGCTTGTATTAATGCATTGGTCCAGCAGTTACTGCAATCCTTGGTGTCCTCTTTTTTGAGAATGGGAATATTTTGGGAATTGGAATTGAGTACTTTCAATCTGTGGAAGTTTTACATATTCGTTGCCTGATTTGAGGTAGAATTTGAATGGATTCTGTTTTTGCTTGACAGAGCTGTGCTGGTATTCTGTTTGTTCCTGGTGATTTATTTTTCCCAAGTGCTTTGAGAACAGCTTCCACCTCACTTTTTAAAATTATGGGTTCATCTTGATATAGTTTTCCCTTAACTGAATCTGTAATCCTTTCATTTTTCATTTATTTTTTAGTATGTAGTATGTTCCCTGTTAGTCATATATCACCCGCACTCTTGGGCCTTTTCCACCCTACACTGTTACAGTGCTAATATTCCACATTCAACATCCTTTGGAATCCTGGGGTTTGCGGTTTAGGGAGGGACCCTTAGAATTCTCAGCCGGAGAGCTCTTTGGGCTCAGGAAACTACAAACCCCAGGATTCCACAGGATTGTTACCACAGCAACCTGGTCTGGCTTTGGTGAACTAAAAGATATCATTTTGATATCATAATTCGGCACTTTTTCCCGCCATCAGCTCAGTGTTTGTGAGGCTCTGCCGAACAAGCACGATGCTAGGCATGGGTGATAGTTGTACTCTCATCAAAAGTACCAGATATAGCCAGTTCCGCTTCAGGAGGAAGCCACCCTACACAAACACCTTGATTACAAAAACAAAAAGACACTCTGCCTGAGAAGACACGCTGGC
Organism: Iguana delicatissima; assembly: GCA_948472985.1. NCBI lineage: Eukaryota > Metazoa > Chordata > Lepidosauria > Squamata > Iguanidae > Iguana > Iguana delicatissima. Next base: position 40,116 of record CAOKZL010001601.1, read on the forward strand.
AAGCCAGGCACTTAACGGCCGAGCTAGCCGCATCTGCGTACCAGCTATACCATTGTCAAATCGGCTCATAATTCAATCATGTACATTCTGACCTTTCGGAGTCTTTGTCTCCAGCCCAAAAACTTATTGTTCTCACCAGAAACCAGTCTACCCTGCGGTTGTTCTTTCCCCTATAAAAGATTCCCCGTTCTGAGAGCCCTTTGGAACTCTTGTCGGACCTTGCTGAAAATCACTTGCTGAAATCACTTGAAGCTCCCTTTGGATCTTCTTCCTCACCTCGCTACCGCTTGGTCCAGCAGATTTCCCTCTGTCTCCACGCCAGGTTTCCTTCCTCCTCTTCAATTGGTGTCTCCAGGACTTCGGACAAGTGGCATATTGCCCATTCCCAAAATTCTCCTTCTTTCCTTTCTAGTTAGGAGTGTGCTTGAGTTTTTATTTTTATTTTTTAATAAAAATTGTTAGTATTTTGAAACTGCTTGACTCCTCACTGACCTGAACTGGTATACATAGGATAAAAGACCCCGCTGTGTTGCCCTGCCTCTCGTTAGCCAAGAGAGTGCTCCAGCTAATTTTCCCCATCTTGCTTGTTGTTGTTTGGTTATTTGGGCGCCCCTCCTGGGACCCCCAGTTTACAGGGTAACAGGATGTTGAAAGTGGAATAAGAGCACTACAACAGTGTAGTGCAGAGATGGCCTTAGTTTAAATTTCCATTTGATTTCTTGATTTCTGTGGAAGAGATGTCTTGTTCTAATTTTCTTTCTTTCTTTCTTTTTCTTTTTCTTTTTGGCTTTTTCCATTTCTTTGCATTGGTTATTATAGCAATTCTCTTTGTCTCTGTACACAACTAATTGAACAGTTGTATTCAGGATTCTGGCCCTGTGTCTCTCACCATTTACTTTGCTCCTTTTCTTAACAATTTGAAGAGTGTTTTGACTAAACATGGTGTCTTTTCGCAATCTTCCTTGACAATGTCCTTGCTTCCAGTGCAAAATTCTTCTGGTTTGCCTATCAAGCTTGCTAGTACAAATTTGTTCTTTACATGATCTTTAAATTTTTCAAGGATGTTCTTGTGCCATGATAATGGACTTAGCATACCTTTTTTTTTAAGTTTTACTTGCTGTGGTTAGCAGTCTATGCCTCAGTCTGGACCTGGTCATGGTTTTGTTTTGTTTTTTGTTTAGCAAAAAGAATGGAGCATCTTCTACTTCCAGTGAAGTAGTTCATTTGATCTCTGCATACAAATTTCAGGTAACATTCACATATACAGTTGTCCCTTTGGTTACCTGAAGAATGTGTTTACAATAAACAAACTGTTTGCCTTACAAAATTTGGTAAGTTGCTCTCCTGCTTAATTTTTTAATTCTATACTGAATTCTTCAACAGTGGTTCATTCTGCTCTGTTTACTGCTTTGGCTTTGCAAATGCTTGTTATTACCAAGTCTTGCTTTGGTGTGTGATCAGTTTCCTCCTGGACTCCAGCATATCATCTTTCAGTTTCTTAATCATTAACCATTAATCATTAATCATCAATTTCTTACTCTTACTCGCTATTAATGCAACCATTTCTTCTTAGATTTTCATTTCCTGTGTAAAGTACGGTATACTATCTGACTAAAAATGTCTGATTCCTGTCTACTGTAGCTCACTAGCTCCAAATATTGCAAGGTTTATATATTCCATTTCTTGTTTTACAATATCTAGCTTCCCCAGTTCATGTTTCTTACATTCCATGTTCCTGTTATATTTGTTGCAAAGCTTTCCTTTCCTTTCAAATCTGAGCATATCAGTAGCCAAGCGTTCTTTTGGCTTGAATCTGACACAGCACTTCTAGTTGTCCGCTGCTCTCCTCCAATACCTGGTTGACTGCCTTCTGACCTGAGAGTTTCATCTTCCAGCCCTATATTTTACTTCATTTTTTCTCCCTCATCATAGGGTTTTCATAATAAAGAATGACCCCCTCACCCAGCAGCAGTTATTTAGTACATTTACTCTGGCTCCTCAGCGTAATTCAGTTTGATGTGGGAGATCCTACCAGAAGTGATGTTACCATCAATGTAACCTATTGCCTCACAGGAGCATGCAATCCCACTGCAATGGATAGATAGTGCCATAGTGGGATGTCCCACTTATTACCAGGTCAGTGGATATTGGGTTGCATTTCTAATCAACTGAACGGCAAACAAATGTATTCTCAGCTGCTTCTGGGTTTGGTCAGTAACTGCCAGTAAGTACATACGTATTTTAAGTAGTTTGTGGATCGTGCTTTAAAATTAGCAGAGCATTTATTTCTCTAAAGAGAATAAATGTTAGGTTTTGTTTGTTTGCAATATTTTTTCAACAAAAAAAAATAGGTTTGTGAAGCACATCAATTGCCAGAACAATTTCAAGTGTATTATAAAGTCTTTTCTGAAAACAGTCACTTTGATGTTGAAATGAATTAATCACGGCTAGTCATACCTGATGTTATGGACTGCTGAACTTCTGAGAAATGCAGAAATCCTTTTCCACTAGCTCACAAAGAATTATTTAGCTGACTGATCATAATGTAATGCTATTTTTGCACTGTTGTTTACCTTATTACTTAAGTTTAGCTCCTGCTTTTCTCCAATGAGCCCCATTTGATCTTTACAACAAGCCTGTGAAGGTAGATCAGGATGAGAGAGTGTAACAGTCACCCAGTGAGTTTCACAAATTTGACCTGGATCTCTTGTATCCTAGTACAGCTTTTGAACTCAGGGTGGGAATTATAGAATCCTCCAGTGTTGTTGAACTACAGGTCCATGCAGCCCTAGCCAAGATAGCCGATGGTGAAGAATGCTAAGAGCTGTAGCCCAACAGTATCTGGAGGCCACATGATTCCTACTCCATCTTTAACCATTGCTTTACGTGCGCTGTCACTGTTTTCTTAAGCAATGCACAGGGTAATTTGAACTGCATGTTATTTTGCTACTAAAATCAAAAGATCACAGTTTTGCATAGTTCCTTTCTGGGAATTTCAAAGATCACGATGCTTGAGAGAATACTGGATTACTCCTGTAACTTTCTCTGACAAAGAACAGGACTTGTGCAAATTAGCTTTAACCAACAAAGATGGTGATAATTATGATTACTGTTTTTTTCATACCTAGGTCATGTATCCTTTAGTTTTGTATTAATAGTTTTTCCTTCATACATCAGGTTCATTATCCCAATCATTTCTACTTTCTTTAAAGCCCTTCTTTAAAGCCCAAATTTCTACTATTTTCCTTATTGATTTAGCATAGAATACCTGTACTATAAGGAATATGGAGTTACAGTTCATAAAGACAGTCCTAAAGCATTTCTAAACTCACAGACCTAGTTGTGATATCAGTGATATTACCACAGGCATCTGCTGAATTAATAGCCTTTCTGCACACAGAAAACTATAGCTGGATTTCACCTATTTCGAATATTGTAGGGAAGAGTAATGCCTATCTCAGTTTTAACTTAATGTGAACCTAGAAATAGATAGGCGCACATCGCAGTTTAGGAAATCCAGTGGCTCCCCAAGGAAATTCCTGCATTGTTCCGCAGTGTCACATAACTTCTTTTTATCGAATATTGCTTTACTACCTGCAGCAAAGTTGTTTTTTGATTTACACACTCTAAGTGACAAATGATGCACTTGATGAATAGTTGTTTTATATTCTAAATGCAAAATCTCTCCTGGGGAACACAGGAGATGCTTCTGTAAAATGAATCATTTCATGTGAATAAAAACCTTGACTAGTGATAAATGACGTCTACACCATGGACATGATGCTCAGATTGATCACATCAAGTGACTAACATGTCATTTTGAGTTGTAAACAGCTAGAACTCATTTTATAGATGAATGTGAAACAAAACATTATTGAAAAATTTAATTTGTATAAAAGTGGAAGAAAAACACTCAAGATAAAACATTGTATTGATGAAACCCCAAGTGTCATTCTATAATAAATGTTACAGAGGTGTGGACTGTATGTAGTAGGGCTAAAATTCACACCGCTTAAAGTACTACTTAGTCATTCATGTAGAAGGCACCATTTTGCAGCAGCCATTTAAAATCAATTTAATTTTTTGCTTTTCCTTGCTTTGTTATTTGCAGCAATCGAGATACATTTCAGCATGCATTTCAGATTCAGTGCATTAATTAACTACCGAAACATTTTGCTGTGCAATTTAAGCAAAGAGGTTAATCATGTAGTTTTGTCAGAAAACATACACACATAATATAGTCATTCCCCCATTTACTTTGTGTACATAGATGAATACAAGTAACTAGCAATTGCCATATGCGATAAATATTTTTAAATTTTTGAAGATGACATGAGAAGCTGTTTTTCAGAGGAACCCTGAAGAGGTGTACAAAGTCAACAATGAACATCAATGCCAAAAGATAGTAATTTAAACTCATAGTATCTTTTTCTACTTCCTCAATTATTTTTTATCTTCCCTTGGCAGCATAAGATAAAATTAGAGCTGTGCAAGCTTTCCACATGAGAGAAATCTGACATTTTTGACCAAGTATCCCTAAATATCCCACTGGTTTTTTTGTTACCGTACCTTACAATGTGCATTCTTACTTAATTCAGTCTTGGCAAGAGTACAGCATAATGAGTCAGTGTTCTCTGTCACACTAATGCTTTCCTCTATCCAGAATTCCTTGCAATATATGCACAAGTTTGGCCTAAATAACCTAAGTGTACCAGATACTGTTTGGTCTTAACTTTTGAGCTTGTGTGTAGCAATGTGCTTTGTTTAAGATGTATTGGCAGCTTATCTCTTGAAAAAAGTAACACCTGGATGCCTGTTGTACTTCTGTCATTATATAGAACAATTATATTTATTGTGTAATATTGTCTGATGTATAAGCACTGGTACATAGTGGTATTTGTGCACTTACCTGGCATTTCTACAGCTGTATATAACATTTAAAATGCTTTATAATCATAGTCAAATGAGGCAAATGTAGAAAATACTATTGGCTAAATACCCTAGTATAAGCATTTAAACAATAGTCATGTTAGTTAACATTTTTGTTATGGTTAATACTATTAATGCTCATCTACCATATGGAGTAAAAACCCTGATAATAAATTAAATAACTCAGAATGTGTTGCACTTTTGAGACATACATAACTGCTGCCTGACATGGCTACTTCACTCTGCATAAATAGGGCCAGAGCTGGCGATATAGACTGCTGAATGTCAAAGGAGAAACAGAAACATTAGCTGTTCCTTTCACGTTATGCAGCAGGGACCACCCAAACAATCTCTGACCTGGATACATTTGTTAAATATATGGTACAGAGCCTGTAGTTTTTGTAAACTTGTTAGCAATAGGCTGAAAAGATTGAATTCATAACAAAAATCCCTCTCTGTGATAGCAGACTGAAGGCTCTTTTGTGAATAATAGTATCTTATGTAAAACTTAGTGTAGATCTGGATTTTCCCCACTGTTTTCAGTGCTGAGAAACTGCATTCATGCTGAGATGTACACCTGGCATTGGCATTTACACAACATCCTCAGCATCTGGTAGCTGAACTGCTGTTGGAAATCAATCTTCACTCAGAATGGTGGTTACCAAACACTGAGGAGGCAGAAGAGGAGAAAACATTACCTGGTGAGGTTGTTCTGTCCAAAACGTTAGCATGAAAAATCTTGTCCACCAAGAAAATAATTTAAGACAAACCTGTCACCTCATTTACTTTTAGGTCCCTTAAATGTAAATCTGTGGTGTCTACGTTGATAGTACAATCATCCCTCCACATTTGCTAGGGTTAGGGGCACAGGACCCCGTGAAAGTGGAAAAACCATAAATAGCTCTAGGCCCTCCTAAAGTATATTTAACACCCAAAAAGTATGACTACCATATTCAACACACCATGGAAGGAAATAAAAAAGAAAGGAGATAAAAATGAAAAGAGTAGAGAAAGAAAAGATAAGAACCCCACCCAAACAAATTTTAAGATACAAAGACTAATATATAATTCCATGGACAAAGAATACAAACACTTAACATTAAAATTACTTCCTGAATTACTTCAACTGTTAGTTGAAATTCCTAATTCTATTCCTTCACCTCCTTTTTAATTCATACATACACACATTCTCCTTACAAAGCTAAATCTACCTTATCATTACATGTCAAGACCAATAACCATTAAATCTCCTTTACTATTCTTTACATGATCTGGAAAAGGTTTCCACATCTTTATATAAGACTCAGTTGAATTTTCTTTCGATATCATTGTAAGCTTATCCATTTCTGCTAGATGCAATAATTTATTTAACCATTCACTCATTTTTGGTGTTTGACTATTTTTCCAATATTTTGCATATATAAACCTAGTTGCAGTTACCATATATCTTTTCAAATTTCTATGCTGCCTTTCCATGGTGTCATTCCTATCTATCATATTTAAAAGAAATAATTCTGGTCTAATTACTATTTTTGTCTTTTGAATCTTTTGCATATTCTTACAAATTAGCAACCAACTTTTCTTTACTTTTTTGCATTGCCAATTTTGGATATAATATTAATTGCTCTAAATCTGAGGTTATGCTTGTTAGGACTAGTAATCCATCTCAGTTGTTTGACAATTGGCGATTTTGCTGGTGTCCAGAAACCATTACATGGTTAGGCACATGGCTCCTTGAGATCCAATTATGAAATTAAATCCGTCTGCATTGCTTTCAGAAATAACTCTGTGGAGAAATGGGCATCATTTTAATTAAATATTGGGGACAAGGTTAAAATACTTTAAATGAATGTTTTGCCATTGATATTGTATATTCTCTGAAATATCTCACTTATATAAACATTTGGCATGTCTGACCTAATTCAGATACTCATTCTTGGGTGATCTAGGAATCAACTTATCTGAAACCTTATTTTGGATAGATTTCCTTAGATTGTGTTCACTTGAGGAAGAAAAGGATGGTTCCTCCTACAGTAACTGCTGCCAGGGTTGCGAAGTGTCTAATTTATTGTCAATTGCAATTTGATTCATATGGTCAAGCTAAACTAATTATGTGGGATAATTCTGAGATCATGAGGCAGTTGTTCTTATGGAAAAAATAGGTTGATTGTAGGATTTATATGGAGTTACTGATCCAGGTGCATGTTCACACTAAGGCTTTTATCAGCTTTTAGTGCTTCAGCCATACTTAGTGAACTGGAACCGTTAATAATATTTTCTAAGAAATTGAAGCCAACAAATCTAATTTATAAATGTTTGTTGCAAAGGATTTACTTTGACTAATGGAATTAGAATTGAATGGGAGGCAGTTATATTGTCCTGTACAAATCAACTAATGGAAAACTATTCTGGCTTCTATATCTAAATTTTCTTTACTTTCACTTCAATTCTATTTTATTGCTTTAGCACAAAACTATAGCAAAGAACAAAATACTACAATATAAGAAAACACAATAAAAATTTCCATAATAAGTTAAGACACACCCTATCCATGTGCAATACATTAAACAATATATTAAAATGGTGGGGGTGGGGAAATGGCAGAACAGAAACTTAACAAAGATATTAGTAATTCAGTAACTGATAAACTCCAGAATGAAGTACCAAGTCTAATTGTCAATTTTGTTTGTCACAAACATTTTCATTTTTAACTTAGACCTAATAACTAGAATGATAGACCTAGCTATTTAAAATGTGACAAATTTATTATTTGATAACATGACTGGAGTAGACTCATTGAGTCAATGGGATTTACCTCCATTTTGACTCACCATTCAACAAATGGTTGAATGGGTCTGCTCTAGTTGGTACAAACCAAGAGAATGCCAGCCCTAATTAATTTTTTCTGTTTGTTCTTCCTGGAAGTTTTTCCAAGATGGGCTACTCAGCCAAAATATAGGACACCAAAGTAACACATGGGCTACATCTTCAACGTACTTGTGGTCACAAACACGAATTATTTCATTATTCAAATTCAACCTTCTAATTTAGCAAGAAGCAATGTATTCAAACAAACTTTTGTGAAGGCCTTACTATAATCACAGTTTGTAATATCAGTAACATAGTATGGAAGGGTTAAAGGGAAAGGAGAGGAGAGAGCAGAAGGTGAGCTATGTTTTGGTGGTCACCTTTGACTCTTTGATTCTTTTTTTTTCTTGAAGGCTTGAGGGGCTTTTATTTTGGCTTGTGTGCTCTCCTTAAGCACATGGCCTAAGGGGATAGGGTTTCTTCTGAGTCACTGACTTGCTTGCGAGCAGAGTCTAGCACTGTATAACTACTGATGGCCAGTCATATCAGTAACAATTATTAAGTTGGGAAAAGGTGAAAAAATAAATGCAGGGATGGAGGATAAATGATCTGTATACTGCAATGTGTGTGCAATGTTTGTCTTGTCAAAAAACCTTGCAGGCTACACTGGCTACACTTGCAGCAAGTGCAAACAAGCAAGTTCTCTGGGAAGAGAAGGTCAGCACATGGCAGCTATGTGTTGAGACTCTTCAGTACATAAGAGAACATGAGGTCTTACTGGAAACGGTGGGAGTTGATCCTACAGAATGAACAGGAAGAAACTACCAATGAAAATGAAGAGGGCTTTAACACTGAGGAAGCACCCTGGAGAACAGTCACATCAGGAACAGACCATGCGCAAGGGATTTGGAACTGTTCCTGAGGATAACAGTGGTGAAGAGGCAAAAGCAGGAGACCAGCAGCAAGAGACACTGCATGCCAGGGAAGGAGCCAACCTAACCATTAACTGCATCAATAAGAAAAGAAGGGTGCTGGTCGTAGGGGATTAATTGCTCAGGGGTATACAGGGAACTGTGTGCCAGATGGACAAGATGAGCAGGAAGTGTGCTGTCCTCCTGGTGTGCATATCAGGGATGTTACTGACAAGCTGCCAGAGCTCATCAAGAACTCAGAGCAGTACCTGTTCAGCATGTACCTATGCTACTAAGATGCACACCATGCTCCCCTGTGGCCTCTCCTTTGGTTCATTCTTCAAAGCCAGCTCCTTCTCTGAAATGGGTGCATTCTTCTTGACTAGACTGAGCTCCTTTCTACTGAGAGAGATCCTGTGCCCCTTCTTGTCCTCCATACCATGACTATGGATATGGAGAAGATTCAGCCATTACATTGGTGTCCTTTCTTGATCAGTATTGATGGAAACTGTGTGGAGAGAAGCTCTGTGGTCATATTGATCCTATTCACCATCATATAGAGATTTGTACCACTCTCACAAATCTTTGTTTTACTCCCCATGAAGATCTCCATATCACTAGTAAAGATCTCAGTCTCCATCTCTGCAACTGCAGACACGTTCCTCTACTCAATTGATTGCTGGTTCCATCACTGTACCAATTCATCACTCCTCAGTACTGAGACCTGAACCCCAATCCCAATAACCAGTACATCCACATCTCTATTGCAGACCACTGCTATGATTTTCAGGGCTCCACCATTTCTACCACCTGTGACAACAGCAGTTTTGATGGCAACTGTTACTTTTCTATACATGTGCACCTGATACCTTTGGTTGTGCCACGTTTTCTTAGTTCCTGCCACACCTGCTTCAAACCTTCTTAGTGCTGTTGAGTTGTCTCTTTTGGTTGCTCTACTACCTGAGACAGTGACAGTTGAACTGCACCTATCACCATTTCTGTACATGTGCATACATGTACATCTGGTACTATCAGTTGTTCCTCCTGTTCCTATTCCTGCCACATCTGTTCCACAACTTCTTAGTGTTGTTTGGGCTTCTCCTTTGATTGTTGTACCATCTGCTTCAATTGCTGTACTATCTGCTACATAGATGTAGCAAGCTGATGTTTCATCAGATCCTACAGGTTCTGATTATGATTCTGACTCTATCACCTGAGTTTCCATTGCCATTGACGTCCTCCTCATCAGCAACAGGTGAAGACACAATGCCTGCTTCGCCATCTGAAGATGTGAAACTATGTGCTGGCATTGTCCTGAGGATGGCAGAAGTGATTGGTGAGGAGATCACAGCTCCTCCTGCTCCTGTTTTGGACCCTGGTTTCAAATGGTGGACAATCAAACTCTAACTACAGCTACTATCCCACTTCTACCAGCACTACAGGAGTTGACCAAACAGTCTTGAGTGAAATTTACATCTCTGCCACCAGCTTAGAGGCATTTAGAATATCTGTACAGAACCCAACAAGAAGGTGCAGCCTATTTATTCACTCACCTTCCTCCAAATTCTATTGTTGTGGAGGCCCCAAGAGCAAAGGAGGAAAGAAGGGTCATTCAATGCCACTGGATAGATAGGGTAAGTGTATTGACATCTTTGGCAGAAGATTTTACTCCTCTGTTCCTCTGTCTATTAGAATTGCCAACATGCAGGCCTGCATGGCAGCATATCGGTGTTTTATATGGAACACAGTGCTAACATTTATCCCACATTTGCCAGGTGAGTGGAAGAATGCAGCCCTCCAATCCCAGCAGGAGGCACATGCCTCAGTAGCACAGCAAATGCAGTCGTCTCACCATTTGGTTGACTGTGTGGCTAAGGTCATATCAGAAGCTGTGGTGCTTAGACAGTATGCCTGGCTATGCTCAGCAGACCTTGCCAAAGACATTAGGCACAGGATAGAAGGGACTTAACTTTGGTGGCAAGGATATTCCTTTGCCAAGACAGATGAGTCCATGGAGCATCAAAGTCTTGGTTTTGACTTCCTCTGTTACCCTGATTTCTGGGGTCCCGTGGGGGACACCTCAATGTGCTCCAAATAATGGGGAATGGGAATTAGCCCAAGCACAAACTGTAGCAATGCAAGAGGCAGGGCAACTTAGCAAGATCTTAAACCCAATGTTTACGGGGTCAGGCTGAGTCAAAAACCAAGCAAAATGAAATTATAATTGCTTTCTTTATTTAAAAGACAGTCACCGCACACTTACGTACTCACACAGACCTAAGAAAATAAAGGGAGGAAATTCGATAGGGGATTTCGAGAAGGATTTTCAGGGGAAATACTACACCTGATCCTGCAGCCCGGGTAGCCAGAGGAAACTCAGTAAGTCTGGAGCGGAGATTCTAAGCTCGTGGAAGCTGAGGGGAAGGCTCAGCAAACGGAGTGGCCAGGAGCGATCCGAAGAAGTGCTCAAAACCAGGGGTTCTTATAAGGAGAAATGTGCCTGTAGGGTAGTCCGTTCCTGGGGAAAACAATGGGTTTCGGGTTGGAGACAAAGCCTCTGAAAGGTCAGCACTTAAGATGATTGGATTTTGACGGAGTTGTCAATAGCGCAGACAGTATGCAAGTGGAGAATGCTTGACAGTTGAGTAGTCAGAAGCGCTAATCTCATCAAGCTGCCTGTTTGGGGCAGAGAATCATTTGTATGCTTGGTGCATACATAATTTAGGTTTAAAGTGTACTTGCCTGAAGGTCTCCTGAAGCTACATGCCAGAAAATTACTGGCCTGCCTGGATTTGTCTTGTATTTTTCAGCCTGTTCGGCCGTGTCCATGTGTGTGCTTGTCCGGCCTCGCAAGCACGTGGAGGGGAGCAGTTTTGATATCTTTTGATATCAAGTTATATTTAGTAGACCTCAGACTTGGACTATAAACCACAGTAACACCTCCACAACCCAATTTCTCCCTGGCTATCAGGTCGGGGGCTCAGTTAATTAAATGGCAGTTGGGCTATCCAGTTTCCTGAATCTGTGTCTCATGCCAAGCCAACAGTTTGGCTGTAATAATAAAGTTGTGGCCTTGTTACCTTCAGTCATGTGTTACATTTATTTGGGGAAATGTTCCCTTCTCCCACATCAATTTCCCCATGATAAACCTGAAGCTATGCAGCAGACACTTACATTCTAAAGCGTTCTGCCAAATCAGCCCTCATCAAGTTTCATTTGCCAATTATTGTACGGAGTAATGAATTTCAATAAACTACATACATACGTTTACTTTTCAGTTCTGATAGAGAACAGAGGATCAGCTGCTGAACTCCAAAGGTTTTACAACCTGGGGAGCATAGCAACTTAATTTAGTTGTAACTCTTGAAACAGCAAAACCATTCAAAAGGAACATGCAAAGAACAAAACATTTCTAGTGCTTGTTCTTGGAAAAGTGCTCTTCAATCTACTGAAAGTTAAAAAGGAATGCCTACTGTGCTTCACAATGATGGTCTCAAGAAACAAATGTGAAAGCACGTCAGAAAGGTTCTGGCTCTCCAGAATTATACAGTGTTGGGAAAAGGTAGAAAATCAGATTACTTTACTTTACTTTAGTCTTCCTCTATGGGGAAAACAGAGTAGAAGATACATAGTTTGGAACTGCATTTACTTCTTACCTTGTCAGTTTGCATTGAGAGATGTTTTTAAAGATTAGCAGAGGGGGGATGATTAGAAATAATTTTTACTTCTCTAACTTGGGAAAGATCAATACATCAGAGAGTACAAGTAAAGCAATGGATGGTGGAAATTTTGGAAGCAGTCTGGTACACAATACTGATTTATTCATCCTTTCGAAATTGCAATTACAATGTATTAAAGTGGCATTCCTGTGTTGTTAGATAGTAATAGAAGTAGCAACCCCAGAGCACAGTCTTTTCAGATGACATTCAAATAGCTTATGAGTCAAATGGTGTCTCCAAAGTTCCATAAGAAGGGCAAGTTATTGCTGCCTAGTGCCACAGGCACTGTGCGCAATGGTTCATTCATAAAGCATGCTACACTTCAAGAGGGAGTAAAGGGGAAGAAGGATAGTAATGATATGTGCCAGAGGAGGAAAAGTGCATTAGTTGAAATATGATGTCACTTGAAGTGTTTGCTTCTTCAGCACAATCATTTGGAACAGTATTTCATGCCAATGAAAGTATTTCCTTGCTTTCTCTTGATTCTTATTTTTCATGTGAGTTACCATTTAACTATGTTGTTTTCTGGATCTTTCCACCATAATGAAACAGTGACCAATTTCAAAAAAGTTCTGTGTATTCTGCTTACCATCTTCATGTTGTCAATCATTTGTTTCCTAATCTTGGTTGTATAACTCTCTTGCCATAAAAACACTTTCAGAGCAGCAATAGGCATATAGGTTTTAGAGTGCTTCACAGAATCAGCACTTGTACATTTTCATTTTTGTAGTGTAATATTAAAGGCTGATTTCTATAAGCCATTTAAGGGTATTAATATTTATTCTCACTGCCGTACTGAAGAATTGCTCTTCTCTCCAGTAACTTGGGAGATGGAGGGCCCTTTCTGTCTTTCTGCATGTGGAATTGTTCCTTAAACTCAAATCAACTCAAAGGCTATTCCAGACAGACATCTTTAGCTGTATCTGTCAAACAGTTTACAGCTATTCTACCATTTTTTTTCTGTAACAAGTTCTTTACAAGAGAGAGATACACAAGAACTCTTCATGACACTACTTTTCCATTCTAGCAGGGTGACATGCCCCTATGTGGCAAGATGTTATACTGATGCTAACACTGCTGATTGTAGGATCTTCCATATCAGATTGGATCTTGCTGAGGAGCTAGATTAAATGTACCAAATGTACAGAGTGTGTGTGTGTGTGTGTGTGAGAGAGAGAGAGAGAGAGAGACTGGTGGAAGTTCTAGATAGCAGAGTCGCTTGAGCTAACTTTTGTTAATACTTTGTAGAAGAAAGCACCAATAAACCACTTCTGAATGTTCTGTACTATGAAGAGCCTATGAAGAGCCAATCCAACATGAAGCAAGGCTGGAAGATAAGGCTCCCAGGTCAGAAGGCACTCAATTAGCTACTGCAGAGAGCAGAGGACAAGTAGAAGTAGTATTGTGTGCAGTGATTCAAATCAAAGGGTTGTTCAGCTGGAGAATGGAAAGGATGGGGAAGCTTCATTCTCTGCAAAAACAGGAATAAGAAGCCACTGTCAGGACAGAATATCAAAAAATAAAATGGTTTTCAATTGGCAAGGGGTCAAGCAAGGCTACATTTTATCACTCTATTTAGTTTATAGGCCAAATATATCATACAGAAAGTTTGATTAGACTCAGAGGAAGGAGTTGAAAATTGTAGGAAGAAACATCAACAGTAAGATATGCAGATGACACCATTGTTGCTGTTAACTGCTATCAAGTTGACTTTGACTTATGCCGAGCCTATGGAAGAAGAGAGACTTCCAAGTGAGTCATCATATCATCAATCACCCACCCTGCTCAGGTCTTGCAGATTCAGGGATGTATCTTTGTTGATTGTGTCTAAATCCATCTGTAATATGGTCATCCTCTTTTCCTACTGCCTGATACCTCACCAAGCATTATTGTCTTTTCTAGTGAGTCATGCCTTCTTATGATGTGGCCAAAGTATGACAGGCTCAGTTTAGTCGTCTTGGCATCTAGGGAGAGGTCAGGCTTGATTTAATCAGGATGTGACTAGGAACAGCAACTATGAAAGAACTAGATAAGCTCCTCACATATAAAGATAAACCATTGAATTCCAAAGTCAGGATCATCCATGCCAGATTACTTCCAATTTCTATGTGTGGTTGTGAAAACTGGATAGTCAAGGTAACAGGAAGAGCTTCTACTTATTTGAAATGTGGTGTTGAGGAGAGTTCTACAGATATCACGGAGCATCAAAAAAGATGTAATTCCAAAAGCAAAGCAAACCTGAACTCTCCCTAGAAACCAAAATGACTAAACTGAGGCTATCATACTTCAGACACATCACTGGACAACATGATTCATTAGAAAATGAGATAATGTATGGTAAGCTGGAAGGCAGAAAAAGACTGCATTACTGGAAGATTGATTCAACCAAAGAGGCCACATCTCTGAGTTTGGAAGACCTTGGCAGGGCTATTATAATAGAATGTCCTGGAGGTTTCTTATTCACAGGATGACTTGACAATAAGACAAAAGTGGTGAGGAAACATGGGAGGATTACAAGTGGTAGACTACTTTGTCTGAACTCCCCATAAAATTCCGTGAGTGAGGTGGAACTGCACAATAAATATCTCATCTAGGCGTAGTGCAGGGTTCCTCTCACAGACCTTAAGACACCTGGCATTTATGACTGGTTGCTGAAACCAGTGGAACATTTTGCTAAAGATTGGCTTTTGATGCTAGCTGAGGATAAATTGGACTGGTGATCATTTTGCAGACATAGCAGTAGTGTATTTCGAACCCCTGTTTAGTGTAAGTATGGGATTCCTTGGTAAATCAGCTGTTAAATCATTCTGTCAAAAAGTTGGCATTCCATGATCAAGCTCTAATAGGATTACAAAACAGTTACACTGTCAAATGTAGAATCAAGTGGTATGTCAAGTGTATTAAACATTTATTAGTACTTCTTCATAAAAGCCGTTTCACTTTATGATATTTTAATAAACCTTTTAAAATGGTTTTTGAATGTCTATCAAACAAGACAGTAGTTGTAGGTACAGCGGGACTTTGATATAGCATAGTCTTAAATATCTAGGTTCTTTGTTTTTAAAAAGTCTATTAATCTTTGGTTAAACTGTTTTAAAAATGAAGATTTTTTTTAAAAATATGCTATAAAGTATGTTTTATGATTGCATGATGGCCAGTAAAAGGTACTGTGCTGAATGCAAAGTAGCAACACTTCACAGTAGTGGTATATCTTTCACAGTATTACAGTTAGCTAGAGGCTGGAAAGTTATTTGTTAAAAGTAATCTGTCGTATGAGTCAATTCACACACACACACACATACACACACACATCGCATACATTAGAACAAACTGTTATCATAAATGCTGGGAGGTTGTTCATTATACACATACCCAGGAAATAGCATTGTTTAAATTCATTTTTCCTTTGAAAAATGTAATCTTATTATGCCCTTATAAAAAAAGGCAGGGATTGCACTGTAGGTCATTACTTCTAAGCTCTCTTTATTACCCTATTGTTTTATTAGAAACTGTTTTTTGCGACTCAGGCCTCTTTCACACAACACAATTATGCATGCACTTTGATACCACTTTAACTACCATAGTGACATCCTACTGAATCCTGTGATTTGTAGTTTGGTGAGGCACTGGAGCTTTCTAGCAAAGTTCCCAGAATTCCATAGAATGCCTTCATGACAGTTAAAATGGTATTAAAGTGTTATAACTGTGCAGTGTGTAAGGGTCCCTAGTTCTATATATGTGGAAATTCAGATCAGCTAATTGTTTCTTGATCTGTCTCTCCCTCTCTTTATTTTTACTCATCCTGCCCTTGGATGATGGCATCAGCTAAGCCTTGATTTCCAAGATAACTTCTCATTTCAGAAATGTCCATACTTAATGAAATTAAAGGTGATTGACCACTCAGCCACAGTGACAATGATAATTTCCAACAGCTCTAATGGTTGAATGTGTCTTCAAGAATATGAAGACTATGAAAAGGGTCTCCTCAACAGAAAGCCTGAATACCCTCTCCCCAACTTTCAGTAATAGGCAGTAAAGACCTGAAGAAGCCCACACTTACAGAACGCTAAATGGCATACTATGAGAAATGATATCTTAGGCCATTTTCACACTAGACTGTTACAGTACTCTTATTCCACTTCCATAGGTTGTTGGAAGTGGAATAAGAGCACTGTAACAGTCTAGTGCAGAAATGGCCTTGGTTCTCCTCAGAACATGCCTTCTGTACTTTGTCAGATCTTAAGCTGCGCCGTCAAGTTAGATAGGACATGTGGAATGTGACTCCTGCACGGATGGTATCATCTTCTAGTACATAGACCCAAAGTAAATTATTTTTGAACTGAGATTATATGAGATTACATTTCATTAAATTCTTTACTGTGAAATCTTGCTATATAAATCAACATTCAACACAGAGTTTTGAAAACACAGAGATTTAGCCAAGAATGAGTAGAGTTAAAAATATAACATGCTTTTGTGTTTGGTAAGTGAATCTTTCTTACCAAATCAAATAATATAGACTCCGTGGAACTTTTTTAGGAAAACTGATCTTTTTCCAAATCTTTAGATAGGATGTTGTTATTACACAGGTCTGTCCCCTCCAACGTTTCTATGGCTGCTCTGAGATTTTAATAATTTTCCCTTGTCTTACACAAGGCAAGGTGCAGATATGTAAAATCCAGATGGTTCTTTGAACCCTCATCAGTGGTAGTTCGGCTTTATGCCATGTCTGGCAGGTGCCTCCTTAACTGGCATTATGTGATAATTTTGTTGGCTGAGGGTTTTGCTAGTCCTGCTTTTATCTCTTTGCCTGTTTCTGGGGTTTTGATCCTGTTCTGTGACTTTCCTCTATGCATTTATGTTTGTGTCAGGGTCACCTGCATGTGTTTGTACTGCACTCAGTAAGTCTGGCTGAATTGCATTTCACCTTACCAGGCTTAGGTTAACCAGGGGTAACTGTATGTTTGTAGAATAAGTTTCAGCTATCTTAGCTGTTAATTCCAGAGTTAGCTATTTAGCAATTTGTGACATTTCTTAAACATTACTGCCGTTCTGCTCTATATGCTTGCAGCTTTTAAACTGAATTTCTAAGCATTTCAGCTGACCTTATATAAAAATGTATGTTGGTTGCTATGAGGTCTGATGGAAATCTTCCATTGATCTTCCCATCAATGAGAATTTGGGAAATATGTGAAAATAACCCATTCAGTTATTTGAAACACAGATGACAGCAGGAAAGTCCTCTTCAAAAATGAGGAACAGATTGCAAGTTGCATTTGCATCAGAAGATGAGCATAGAATGCATATGACCATGGCTTTCTGTTACAATCTAGCTCTAAAGAGAATTGTAACTGATGGTTACTAATGTCTGGTTGCTATCAGCTATTGAGATTTGTATTGCAGCTCACATACCAGGAACATAGAAAAGAAATGAGTTTTTAAGTGGTTTATATATATATATATATATATTTATTAGTTTTCCACAACACATAAAAAAAGAGACATACATTGCCATGTTTGGTATGTCCCTCCCACCACCTAAATTTTGCATTGAATGAGAAGGATGTATTTGTGGAACTAGCTGACAAATGACAGTGTTTCAGTGGTCCAAGGTTGTATTGTTGATTTACAGAACCTGATTACGTGATGTCTCCTAGCGTAGGTAGCTCTCTTATCCTTGGGTAGCATAGCATAGTATAGTATAGCATAGCATAACATGGCATAGAGCATCCCTCCATCCCAGCTGCCACTGCCCTGGCCTCAGAGGGGAAAAAGAAGAAGCAGGCACAGTTCCATCCTGCCTAGACCCAGAAGCAGATTGAAGACCCTCCTTCTATCCCAACTTCCACTGCCTTGGCCTTGGAGGGAGAGAAGAGGCAGTATCTGCTGACTTAATCCTTTCCCCCAGTGCCACCTCCCTTTCCTTGTGTGTCTTATTTAGATTGTGAACCTGAGGGCAAGGAACTATTAAATTAAGAATGTGTAAGTCACTCTGAGAGCCTTTGTGGCTGAAAAGCAGGACATAAACTACTCTAAATAAAATAAGTACAGTGCCCCCCCTTACCGCAACCTCTGCACACACAAATGTGAGGTTGTGCAAAAGCATCCCATCCCATTATAGTCAATGGATTCAGCAGGTGCGTGCCTGTGCTGCCACAGCTGTGCACACCTGACGTCCACTGGCTATAATGGGACATGGCACTTCACATTTTTTGTTTAGTTTTGTGTTTTGTTTTACATGGGAGGTCCTGGAACAGAATCCCTGCATATACAGAGGACACACTGTAATAATAAATAACTCGCTCATACACCTAATTGCTGAATCCCTTTGTTTACTTGGAGGAAAGGCACTTCACATGTGCATGCATTGGCTAAAATGCATGTTGCTTCTTCTGAAAACACAGTTCTCCAGTATTCTCTCCTCACGTAGATGCTGAATCAGGTGAAAGATTGCCCAGAAATATCTTATGCCTCAGAAAAGTGTGAGTATACTGTTCCTGGAGAAAGTACAAAAGTATATATCCATTGATATGGGGGTGGGGAATGTGTGATCCTCCAAATCTTGTTGGACTACAGCTCCCATCAGCACTAACCAGCATAACCAACAGAGAGGGATGATGGGATTATATAGTCCAGCAACACCTGGATGGCCACACTGGCTAGCCCTTTTTCATTTATATATTAGCACAGCACACTTGGAACTACTGTTCCAAGGCTTCATGTAAAGTAGAAGTAGGCAACTTTGGAGGGCCAGGGACCATTTTCCATCCCCTAGACTCTCCAGTGATTGCACCAGCCTGTCCTTGTGGAAAAAAAAATTGTCTTGGGGACTAACATAAGATGTCATAGCCTTTGTGGCTTGCAAGTTTCTCAAGTGAATGATTATCCTGTTTTGTGTGAAAACACAAAACACCCATTTGGATGATAGAGACTTGGATTCTGGAAGCACAGAATAGCCATAAGGGACTACATGCAGCCCTGATCAAGAAGCCTGGCTTAACTTGGGCAGGGACAGTTGTATGAACAAATGTATACAATCATTATGTGGGCAGGATTGGAAACTGCAGATGGAAGAGTTCCTGCAATTAGCCCAAACCCTATGGTACTGGGTAAGAAAGCAAGCATGGTTTAGTTTTTTGAGTTTTGGTCTCTAACTCAGGAAGACCATGGTTTGAATCCATGTTCAGCCATGGAAAACCAGTGGGTGGTCTTGGGCAAGTCCCACTCTCAGCCAAAGAAGAAGACAATAGTATATCTCCTCTTAATATATCTTGCCAAAAAACAAAAACAAACACAAATGGTAAGTTTGCATTAGTCAGAGTTGACTTGAAGACATGCAATAACAATATAGTGTTTGTCTTTTGTCAAGGAATTACCCTAAAAATGGCTTTCATGCTGCTGCTGTCATTAAATAGGATGAGACAACTATCTCTGCTGGCAGTTACTGGAGAATGGGATGTGGACAAGTTATTAGAGGACAGTGCATCATCTCAGCCAGCAAAATACCTCAGCCTGGAATCTGCTGCTACTGTAAGAAGCAGAGTACTGCAGAAGTTCCTATGTCTGTGGGTGGGATTGTATGGAACATGGTGTCCAAACTACTATTGCCCTGATTTCATCACATTGGGATGTTTACATCTATATCTCATTCTGTGCATCTGGCAGAGAGGCATCGGCACAGGACAAATTAGAGGTTTAGGCAGTATAAAATAATATCTAGTAAACATCATTATTGCATAAACAGAAATAGAACTCTATCTTTTATATTCTTTCAAAATATAGTATGAGTATTATTAATATCATATCAATTGCAATTATATGGGAATCACTAATGAAGACAAAGATTTATTTCCAGTTCAACTAATAGCCAGTTCCATTGTCACTACTCAACTCATAGCCTTACTCTAAGGGCTTGATATGTACTCTTCATTTTCACTATATTTACTTGGATTCTGGAATCTTATACCAACTCTCTTGACTTCTTCTCCCTTTCTTTATTTCTTTAGACTGAGGAATTGAGGGTCCTTGCCACTTGTTAGCTAATCTGGATTCTGTCTGGAATCCCAATATCACCTTCTGGCTATCTAAGTGTCCAATTCATGATGTTGATGAAAACCAGACAGGCAGAGAGACAGGCATCAGCAACACTCTACTTAAGCATTCTCAAGTATTGGAATCTTAGAATATCTGTGAAAATCTGTGAAATCTGTGAAAATGAGCAGGATCTTTGGGAATCTTTTAGGCAATTTATTATATGCCATCATAAATTATAGATATGGAAACATATACAATCCCTTTAGGGAGAAATGCAGATGTGTTAATGTCTGGGTGCTTTTCTTTCATTATACTACATAATATAGCATATAGGATAGCACCCTTCTTATAGCATCATCTGGTTCTTTCATACTTTGCATAGTATCTGTTAATGCATTATACAGACATTTCATAAAGTCTGTATAAAATTCTGTTTTGTATGTAATATCCATAATCATCTGTTCATCAGAGAATAAAATCTCATCTGTTGAGGCACCACCCATCTTCAAGCAGGCATTTAAGAGGTTAATATTCTTGAGCATTGCATAGTTTTAAACATCCTTATAGCTATTTTAGCATGGCCTGGTTGTTTTTTCTTACCAGCATCAGCATGTCTGGGTAGTTTATTAGTTACCAGGGACAGCGTTATCAACTTTCTGTTTTAAATCTTATATTTTATCTATCTTCTGAACCTATTGTTTACATTTTCAGGGCTTAAATTCAGCAAATTGTAACTCAAATTTGAGAGCCAGTGTGGTGTAGTGGTTTGAACATTGAACTACAACCTTGGACACACTCTCAGCCCCAGAAAACCCCATGATAGGTTCACCATAAGTTGGAAACAACTTGGGGGCACACAATAACAACAGCAATCCAAACTAGTGTCCAGTCTGTATCACCTGAAGCCCTGGTCAAGCACAGTGTGTGGATAGTGTTTATGCATGCCTTTTTTTCTAGCACTACTGCTTTTATAAACTGGAATTTCTATAACTGTTTTAAAGCAAGTAAATACATAAATAAAAGCTTGTATATCTCATAATGGAACTCTTATGTGTGGCACCAATTGTGGTTAATAATCAGATAGGCAAATGTCTGTGGAGATGGGAGAGTGGAGAAGTCCTAGAGAATGAAAATACACAGGACAAAATATAGGTCACTGCTAGCTGGGGAAAGAATCTGAAATGTATGCTTCTATGAGACAAACATCAGGAGTGTTAGATATACAACAGTGAGGTTTTTTTTGTGGATAGTAGAGGGAGAGAGAACTGTGGAACCAACCTAACAATTTACAATCCTTTTTTTCTTAACACCAAAAATTTACTGTCTGAGGCGTTATGGTAGGACCAGTCATTACCATAGTTTAACAGACTCTCTGGTTCTGTACTGCAGTAGCCAGATGGGTTAAGGACCCAGAGTTTTCAGTGCAAGAAATTCATAAATGTTTAATGGAGCTCTGCAGAACAAGCTATCTTTAGTAAGCACATACTGTACTACAGAGAATGTACTGTGCTTGCTGAGCATCTTAATTCATGTGGAAATTTCATTTGAATTGTACATTTTAATTCTATTGCATGTTTCACTAGAATAGAGGTGTTAAAGCACACACACACACACAGACACAAATGGAAATTGTTATGACAAGTATCTGGCTGAAATGTGATTTGCACAATATTTAAGAGGCAGCTATATTAATGAGATCCAAATAATACCACAGTTTTTCTGGTCACATTTTTAGGTGAAAAGCGGGCTTCAAAAAAGGAGAATCAAGGGCATCCTTTTTACCGGATAAGACTCAAAATACTGAAACATTTGAAAAATGCAAAAGAAAAGGCAGAGTAAGTAATCATTCATCTGTTCTGCTCACACTACTCTGAGGAAACATAAATCATAATGCATGTAAAAATGGTACACTGCTGATTATTAGAGGACCTCTCACCTTTGTCATAGAAGAGAGGACCATACGCATTCAAGAGAAAAAGGAGGAAGCAAAGTCATAAGCACCCACGCTTGTCTTTTAAACTCATCATCTGAGACTGCTGGGTAATACAGGAAGGTGTAGCAGATTTATTTAATTCATCAGCCTGCAGCATCATCAAGCCGTAGGAAAATCCACTTCCATTTAAACTAGACCAGTGGTTCTCAACCTGTGGGTCCCCAGATGTTTGTGGACTTCAGCTCCCAGAAGCCCCAGCCACTATGGTCAATGCTCAGGGCTTCTGGGAGCTGAAGTCCATGAACATCTGGGGACCCACAGGTTGAGAACCACTGGACTAGACAGATCTGGAAATCAGAGTATGTTGGTGAAATTAGTGTTCTGTCTTTTAGACTAGATGAGATCCACATAAAAATTGAATTGGCATGTGGGGCAGTATGGATCCAGCTAAGTTAAAAGTTATTTCAAAGACTGCTGAAAGATGTTCAGGCTCACTCCCAAGACATTTCATTCCCTGTGGCTGGCAGCAAGTGGCAAGTCAAGATAACTAGTGGTCAGGGCAATCATGTTATTTTGGCACCTCAGTCAGAAAATCCCATGGATGCCCTGTCCTGGCAGTAAAAAAAATATAATAGTAATGCATTGTAAGTAATGCTTTTGGTATCCTTTCTTGATAGCCAGCTCAGTTCTCAAAGCAGCCCCTCTGCGTAATAGCAGTGTTGGCCCTGTTTTCCTTTGCTAAAATCCCATGTTGCTAAAGACGTGAGGCGGAATACACTGCCAAAGTTACAGTGTTTATACGTTTGTATGTATATATGAAAGTAGTTCATGTTCTACTGATTAAATTTCAACTTTGTATCTCTGCATCAGAGCACACCATCTCCTTGCAAAAGCAGCAAAAATGGGAAAACAGAAAGTTCTGGAGAAGCTGGCAGCTGACATGCTTTTTGGATATAATGGGCCTCCCAATATAAAAGCAGCTGTATCATTGTATGAGATTTTAGCCAAGGAAGGATCTCATAAAAGCCAGACCGTACGTTTTCTTTAATTAGCTCAAACTTTAAATATACTCTAGACAACTTTAAAAGTGAATAAGTATTTGAAGAGCTGTAAGATACAGTTTACTTTGAGCTAAGAAATGTCTGGAAGGTAAGAACACCAAAGTTGATTATTCATTGAACTACCTGATTTGTAGAAGATAATTCAGAAAATATCTTTGAAAATGTCATGTCCATTGAAGACATTGCAAAGACATTGAAACCCAAATAATATTTTAAGGTTGTTACAACTCAAGATATTAGAACTAAAAATATTTTCACACCTCTCTAGCATGGCTAATTATACATAAGGAAATGGCTGGATTGAGACTTCACACTTTAAGCCTACTGAAATCAATAGGTTTTGATGTTGGTTGTAACTAACTGGTCCCATTAAATTGCTTATATGGGGCAAAAACATGACTTTTTTCTCCTATTTGTAGTTTATTCTCCTTCAAACATGGTTTTGTTCTTAACTGTTATTTTTGGAGAAAGAACAGCAGAAAAATATTATGGCATCTTAAAGAGCAGCATTTATTAAGGCATAAACTTTCATAGACTAATGATCAAATGCATTTCATAATGCAGTCTGTAACATAGTTTGGAAACTTTTTTAAAGAAGTCATTAGTTGCAGTAGCAGTTCAAAGGGGAAAGGGTAATTTTTTATTAACCCTTTTTCTCATTTTTAAATCAAACTAAAGGAGTTGCTTTCAGTTACTTTTAAAACATCAGAGTTCCCCAAGCTGTTGACTTGTGCTACAAAAAGTACCAAAATAGAGAAGCCACATGAACTTTGCAACTGTAAAAGAACTTTTATAACAGATTTTTATCTCTCATTATGTTACAGTCAAAATGTAACTGAGTTAATGCCTATAACAATGCAAAAAGGAATAAATTCAAAATGACTTAAATTACAGCACAAAGAATATCCTATTTTAACTTGTCGTTTACTTATGTGGTGTTAAAGTATTGCACATAATTACTGTTACCTTTTCATGTTTGTTATTTTCTGTTACTTTTTCAGAACTGTTACTTTTTCATGTTTCGTATTTTCTGTAGCATGATAATCATCTAGTTAATGTCTTTGATGTCTCTGACTTCAGATGCTTCGAGTCGGCGGAAGGAAAATCTAGATTTATTTGTAATAATGATGGAAGTACATGCCTATGCCTCAAGGAGACTATAAGCACATCACATCACAGTCTATCTGCCATTTTAACTTTGTCCTCAGCACTATTAATATATACTCACTGACTGAGGTGGTGTGTGTGTGTGTGTGTGTGTGTGTGTGAGAGAGAGAGAGAGAGAGAGAGAGAGAGACATGTGGATTCACATATTCTTCTAATATGCCATCTTAATGTAACCTGAAAATGTCTATACCATATATTTATATGTCATTGTTAAAAGACATGACCAATGTGACAGATTCATGAAAATTACTTATTTAAGCATACTCTATCCTGACTTCCTTCCCATATAGGCTCTGTCTCCTAGTTGGCATGGCCATTTTAAGATGATCCACCTTGCATTTTGAGTTCTGCAGTTTAAGAAAATTGTTCTCAAACAAGTAAATACAGTTTTGTTCATAAACTAGCTTGAGTCAGTTTTTCAAAATGTAATTTTAAATACACTCTGTTCATTTATTTTGTAAACTTTCCCAAATTAGAACAGATTTTCAGGTGTCACAGTTCTTGTTTGCCCAGGCAAATGCTCCAACCCCCAGGCTCAAGCTCAGAGGTGTAAGAGAAATGTAAGAAAAATTATTTGTTGTGTGCTGTTTTTTTTAAAGAGGGAGATTGGTAAAGGTTCAGCCCAAGCCAGTACTGTGAGCAGATGTTTGCAGTAGAAGCCTGTAGTGTGAGTGGCTAGGCCTGTGTTATCTTCCCTGACAAACCAGAACAATACTCAGCATAGACCAAACAAACCAGAACAATATTCAGCAACAAGGGAAAATGTTCATTTAAGTAGCACTTAATTCTTTTGCTCCAATCCAAGGTTTTCATGGTGCTTTTCTTAAGGAAAAATGTTGTAACCTCCAAGGACAACCCATAAAACCACTGATGACACAAAACAAAAACAAAGAAACCAAAGGACTACTGCTTTACTCCCTGACGACAGCACTGCTAAGAATGCGTTTTCACATTATGCTTGTTATAGTAAAGTCATATACACTGATAGTACCACCCCCTCAGTTTTAATGGAGAAATGTTTCCTATGATAAGAAATGGTACCATACACTGTACTGTTTTTAAAATTGTACTTTGTTTTAAAATGGTTTTTACCCACCTTGAATCCTGTGCTGAGAGAAGGACAGAATATAAATAAAATAAAAAATAAATGCCTTGCGGAAGCAAACTGTGAGGTCAAGTAGTACCCAAGATGTAACAGTTCACAGAGTAGATTCACATGAGTAGATTCTCCTTCATCTCTCAAAACAGAAAACTAGCACATCAGCATTTGTCTTGACATGCTTTCTCTATGTGAAAGACATTTTTTAAACAGAGAGGTGTCCAGTCATGTAAATAAAGTGAAGTAATTGAAACACTAATCCAAACAGAAGCTTACAACTTCATTATATTTCCTAAAAATTGTCACGCTCTGCTAGTTCCCAGAGGCTGTAGTCTTAACAGGTTAGCAACCCATGAAGGAACTGTTTCTACTCAAGAGTAAATTCAGGTTAAATGCTGACTGCCTAAAATTAACTTGGTAAAATTATCTCAAAGTGACTTTTTACCACACTAAACATCTCATCCAACAGAACTGTTCACAAAATCAGTGGTTAAAAAGCAGAAGAAATGAACTGATTTTTTTTAAAAATTTGGTCATACAGGCTTTAGGATTCATGTCTTCATATGGAATAGGAGTGGAACATAATCAAGCAAAGGTAATAAATTGTTATACTAACTTTACTACACTGTCATAGGGATCTCTGATCTGTGTGTGTGCGCGTGCGCTTGAATTCCTGTAATGATCTTTTCATTTTTAATTCTACTTAGGCACTTGTATACTACACTTTTGCAAGTATTGGAGGAAATCTGATATCTCAGATGATCATGGTTTGTAGATCACATATTTTACGGTTTCCAATTTAATTCTCTTGTAATTATTCAAATAATATAAGTTGGATTTTTTCCCAGGGCT
This sequence comes from Iguana delicatissima, assembly GCA_948472985.1. Lineage (NCBI taxonomy): Eukaryota > Metazoa > Chordata > Lepidosauria > Squamata > Iguanidae > Iguana > Iguana delicatissima. The sequence goes on from CAOKZL010001601.1 coordinate 66,629, forward strand.
ATCGTTACTGGCTAGGAATTAATGTTCCAAGGAACTGTGAAGCAGCTCTAGTTAATTACAGAAGAGTTGCAAATTTCAGTAAGTGATCTTCTTGTGTTTTACCATGCCATCTTTTACAATTTTAGTCTATACAGATTTCAAGTAGATGATTTCCACATCATCTCCAACTAGCATATTTAGGGGGTGGCTGCTTTATTATTCAAGTCCTGTACTGAAAAAAATTGAAAGTTGTTCGTTGTACAGTAAGTATACAAAAAGGAACCAATTTTCAAAGAATCCAGGAATCCCTCTAGTCAACATGTTGAGATAAACATGAATTAAGTCACAAGTGACAAAGTAAGTATTGATAAAGTCTCAGTAACTCTCTTTCTTCTTCATAGTCTGTATGACTCACACAAGTGGGTTAACTATGCCTGTGCAGTACATCTATAAGAAACTTCTAGAGCTGTTATGCAAGCATTTTGGCGGTAGTCCCTTCTCCACTGGTACATATGACCAGCCATTTTCCCACTCAAACCCACAGTTCCTTTTCATCCACTGCAGCAACAGCAGCAAAAGAAACAGCTGTGTGTTTAGGCTTTGATCATTGTTTTGTTTTGTTTTAACTCAGACATCTTACTTGTCTCTTAGCTTTCTTCTGTGATTTGGCTTGGTAACTTAATTTGCTTGGTTTCACTTGGACTGTTTCTCAACTTCTCTCTTGGTTTAGCCTTTCATGGCTCCTTCTTGGTTGCATTGTCCTCCAGTTAACAGTTCTTAGAAAGCGACAAGAACCTGTACCCTCCTGTTTGGGCTCCCACAGCCCAATGGAATTTGGAACTTGTCCTTTCACAGCTCTCCCAGAGACCACTCGAGCTGATTGTGACTTGTGACATCCACTTCCTGACATGGAAGACAGTGTTCCTGGTTGCAATAACATTGGCCAGACAAGCTGGAGAGCTCTGCTCTCTCTGTATTGAAACTCCTTATTTATGTTTCCATGAGGACAAAGTTGTCCTCAGGCTAGACATTTCCTTTCTTCCCAAGGTGGTCTCTGTTTTCCACCTAACCAGGACATCATACTATCTGAATTCATGATGAATCCATCCTCAGAATTTTAATGGATGCTTTACTGTCTGGATATTAGAAGAGCATTGGCCTTCTCCGTTAACAGGACAGTTGACATTTGACAATTTCAAAGACTCTTTGTTACTCTAAACACAAGGAGGGATTACCAGTTTCTGCTCAGCATTTTTCTAAATGGGTCTCCTCTATAACTCACTTTACCTATGAACTAGCCAAGAAAGATCCTCGTTTCACCATGCACAATCATTCCGCAATAGCTGTGGCTGCTTCTTCAGTCTCTCTGAAGAAGGTTCCTTTAGAGGACATTTGCTGGGCTTTTGCTGTCAGCTTTTGACTTTTATTACACACTACAGACTGGACTTGAGATTTAGGGCTGATGCTGTCTTTAGGAGAGTGGTGCTGTACTCCTTTGCTGTATAACTCACCACCTGGATTTATCACTTGCTAGTTTGCAATTTGTGTGAGTCATAGAGACCGTAAAGAAGAACAACAGCTGTGATTCTTTGAGTGGTCATCCATGAACTCACACAACATTTGCCTTTTCTTTCTACTTCTATCATGTTCAATATCCTTAGTTTCTGGGCTGCTGCTTTGGTGGCCATGGAATTGAGGATTTGAGCAGGAACATGGCTGATCATATGTACCACTGGAGGAGGAGCTACTGCCAAAATGCTTTCATAACAGCTGTAGAAGATTCCAAATGATGCACTGCACAGAAGCAATTAACTCATTTGTGTAAGTTCACAGATGACCACTTGAAGAGCCATAGTTACAAGTGAGCAGCCTGTTCTTCCCTAAGCAGAACTGTTGTGGTTCTAGACAGACTAATCCTAGTAGCAAAATCAAGCAGTCCCACATCAGCACCAGTAAAACGTCACACAGCCCTGCTTCTTGGGGACTCGGAACTAAATGTCCTGGTTTTAGATGATTGGGACTTTGGAAGAGACTTTGCTTCTGCTGCTGAGCATATCCCATATTGTAGGGATGGGTCTTCAGCCACCCCTCATAAGGGTCTGGGCTTCTCTTGGGCCTCAAACTATTGTAGTTCCTGCATGGAAGCTCAGGATTCTCAACTGAAGAGAATTATTCCAATAGGGATGTGACAGAAACAGTTGTAAAAGGAGAGTTAATCCTGTTCTCAAGGGCACATATAGCAATTCACAGAGAAGTCAATAGTACTTGGACTTATAAATTGTGTTTTGGTCCCATCATTTCTTCATTGAATGCAGGGATTCTAGCATTATAAAAGAATTTTTTTTATGTGTCTTTAAGCTAACTCCAACTTACAGTGACCCTATCGTAAAGTTTTATTGGCAAGATTTATTCAGAAGAGGTGTGCCATTGCCTTGCTCTTAGGCTAGGAAGGTGCGACTCTCCAGGGATAAAGTAGTGGATTTCCATGTTTGAGAGGGTATTTGAATCCTGGTCTTTCAAAGTCCTAGTTCAGCATTCAAACCACTACACCATACTGCTCTCTCTGGAAGACCCACTGAATACTTTATTTCCATGAATATTAAGAGCACATGAATCTTTGTATCATAGCAAGGAACCTTTACACCAGTTCTTTGGATTCAGTCCTGAGATACTGTGCGTCTAACAAGAGCTTAGGAAAGTCTTCAGGCATAATTATATATAAAGCTCAACAGTGGGTCAGAAAGGTCGGGAAAGGTGGCTTATTGTGTTATCAGATTTCTCAGGAGGGGCAACAGGACACTTAGATGTCATAGGCCATTTCCACACTGCATTGTTATAGTGCTGTTATTCCACTTTCAACATCCTGTGGAATTCTGGGCTTTGTAGTTTACTGAGGCCCAAAAAGAGCTCTCTGGCTGAGAATTCTAAAGGCCCCTCCTAAACTGCAGACTCCAGGATTCCATAGGAGGTTGAAAGTGGAATGGTGGCACTATAACAGTGTGGTGGGGAAATGACCATAGTTATAGTGGAGGAGATGGTGCAGGTTGCTCAGCAATTTTAATGTCCCTGCCCTTTTTATCCTGCCTACATTATGGAATGAAGACGCTCAGTCTACACACCGATCAGAGAAAATCATTGTTCTGGTTATTCAGTTTGATTGTTTTAAAAAATTAACAGTTGCTAACAAATTAGAAAAAAATGAAGACATGCCAGTTGAAAAAGTGAGATTGATGGAAAGACCTGAAAATTTGAGTTTGAATACTGAATTCTTGGACTGGAATGTGCATCAGTACTATAAGTTTTTGGCTGAAAGAGGAGACACACATATGCAGGTAAGATATATTCTTTTCCATTTGCTTATGAGAAGGAGTTGGTTTACCTTTTTGTTTAAGTCATTATTTTAGCTCATAGACATGATTTAATTTGATCCTAGAAATTTTTGAAGTTTTTTATAATGTTTTAAATCATGGGTTGTACAATAATATAGAGAGGGAGAGACAGAGTTTATTTTGATATCAAAGTTTGCATCTACCAGTGGAAAAAAAAATGCTATCCTATGAGCAGAGTTGCACATAGAATCCTTTGGCCTGCAGAAATGATGGGGAGGTTATTTTTGCTTATTTCCCATTTGCCTGTATAACTTCCGGCACCACTTCACAGAATTTTCTGGAACATCACTCCTGAAGGATCTGCAACACTGAAGTAGATGCGGGGAGAGGAGCTAAAGGGGAAAACAGACTGACAAAAATCTCCTTTTTCTCTGTTCAATTAGTGAGAAGCCTCAACGGAAAAACTAGAAGTTTTCCACGTATGGTGGCAGCCCTCATGGGAAATTCTGGTTGTAGTCCATTTTCAAAAAATATTTCTGAATATTTAGTTTTCTCAGAAAAAGCCAATGCAGAAGCACATTGGGGATCCTCTTCTAATATTATGAACTACCTATTTGTGTTAAAACACATTGTTCTTTATCCTTTCATCCTCCTCATACTTTTCTTCACATTGGGTTTCTTTTGTTTTAGGGTATATGTACATTAGGGGACACAAAATGTTGTTCAAACAGATTTGTAGGTTCAGGATTTTATATAGTAAAAGCATCACATATTCACAGTGGTCTGGCATAACTGAATTCCTATGCTAGATAACAATATCAGTCCCCAGCTAACCAGTACTTCTAGGTTAGAGTTACCAGATTAGATTAGATTAGATTAGATTAGATTAGATTAGATTAGATTAGATACTTTGCTGTACTCCAGTTCCCTAAATCCCTCATCCACCATGGTCACTGACTTTTCCAAGATCTGAATCACAGTCAGGTCCCCCCCCCCGCTTTTCTGTTATAAGTGTGTTTTCCATCAGTGTTGCAGTGTCGTTCACTATTCTCCTGCCAGAAGGTTCAGTGCTGATGAAGCCACCAGACTTGGCTTTCTACCATGCTTCTGATGGCTGTTTGCCATTTATTCAGCTGTAATCTATTGTGGTTGTTTGTTTAAATGCTACTAGGCATCATATAATAATGAAACTTTGTGTGAAGCCATGCACACATATAAATGCCAACAAGGTAATGTATTGGATTTGAACTGCATTGTTAACTAGTGTTGATTTGATTGTATTGGACACAGGGGTATAAAATGTTGCATCGTCATGAGAAGAGAATGCACACTCTGAGGTGGCAAGGATTTTTTTGTCTGTCTTGGGAACAATTTCTGCTTTTGCATGACCAGTTTTTGCGGAATTCTGTGGAAGTGCAGAATTTAAAACTACAGTAACTTATGTATTCTTATATGGATTGTGAAGAACAGAAGCACTGAGTGGATTGTTTGCAACTCTGCAAACAATCAGCCTGGCTTCCTTTGCTTCTGCTGTGTGCGCTACTAACTTTACAAAGACTTTAGAGACATTTTTTGCAGACCTTGCACAAACCACAATACCCCTCTAAAATACTGTGTCTCACACTTGCGATGGAGACAAGAATTCTCATAGGGGACAGTATGGCCCTTTCCACACGGGGGATGGGGAAACGGGGCAGCGCACGCAGGGACGGATCTTACCTGAAAACAGGTTGCTCCGTCCCTGCAGGGAGCGCGCGTTCGCCGCTCCACACGCTGGCGAATTTCGGCGGCATTCGGCGGCGTCCAAAATGGCGGCCGGCGACTTCCAGCAGCGCTCCGCCAATCAGGTCAGTGTGCCAGCTGGAAGCCCGCCCCCGGGCAGCTCTGCAGGGACACGCTAGCGCGTCCCTGCAGTTTCAAACGGGGCACTGCAACAGGTTAGCGCGCTCGCGTTTTTTAAAAACCACATGAAATGTGGTTTTTAAAAAACGCACGCGCCACCCCTTGCAGCTGCGCTAGGGCAGTTTGAGGTGTGGAACCTCCACTTTTCAAACCGCCCTAGCGCACCCCATGGTGTGGACGACCTCCGGATGAGGTCGCCCTAAGCCGTTTTTTTTACCCCGTGTGGAAAGGGCCTATAGCTGAGACAAATTGCATCTTATCAAGATACCTTGTTTTGATCATAAACAAAACACTGTCAAAATTTCTTAGATACAAATTGTTTTGAAGATACATTATGGCCATAAATTCTGTACTTTATGCAAGGCTCTGGGCATGAGGTTTATTGACTTTTGACTCAAAGATATAAAACATTCATTGTGGGTTTTTTCTTTAAAAAAAAACGATTACTTCAAGGTATATCTTGGACAGTTGCACCTTGTGGGAAGAAAAGGACTAGAAAGAGATCACAAAGTAAGTATACCCAGAACTCAGATGTGAACATTCTGTTTTCAAATGCTTTTAATTAGAAGTTTATTTTGTTGCTTTCAATGTGGGTGTTCCATAGAGTGTGTTTAAGATTGCAGATTAACACCATGCAACAGAGGCAAGTGTATGTATGTATATGTATATGTATGTATATGACCTTTTGAGAATAATTTCCCCACCACCCACTTCTCCATTCCTGTGAGTTCCAAAAGCATTTTCAGACTTGATATTAAAGCCTTTTAAAGTGAGAAACACTGGATGATAGAGAGATTTGAGACAGAGGAGTTGTTAGCTGATTTTAATAAGCTCTTCTGATCTCTCACACACTCACAGCCTCACTGCACTAGCTCAAGCGATTAAGTGGTTTTTGGGATCTTGGCCAAGTGGAATGTTTTTTTGCAGAAGGAAGACATATCTGACTGAAAAGGCAGGGTTGTGTGATTGGGGCAAGAACTGCTTTGTGGTGAAAAACACAAGGACACATCTTTATGGTAGAAGAAATTAGGCCACAGCTTTATTGCCTACAGTTGCCGAGGGGGTTGGAACATGCATGGGTCCAGATTTAGGCATTGATCAACTGGCGTGTTCACTGATGAGTCTGACCTTCTGACCCACTTCCAGAAGCCTTGGGATGACAGGTGTGGGATCCACCTTGACTGGCTCCCCAGCATGGTCCCTCTGCCACCAGGGGGTGCAGGAGATGTATGTACCTCCTGAGCTGGCATACTGATTTGCACCCTCTGAGTCCCTTAGGGGGACAGAGAGACACTGGTAACTGCTGTCCCTTTCTGACCCCGCCCTTTCCAGTTGTGACAGGTAATAAATAACAAGGACACTGCAGAATACTTCTCAGGAGATTGCCGTACAACCTCAGAAATGAGGGTACAGGGGGTAGGACAGTGCTTGGAAAGAGGTGAGTAAGCATCCTGGAAGTGGGCTTATTTATAGCCCCCAACCCAACTGGAGTAAAACCTACATCTGGGTCACTCTGGTTGGGTTGTGCCAGACAATGAATTCAAACTGAGGTTTGAATTCAGTGGCTGCTCCCAACCAGCTCATCCCAGGGCCATGCCAGCTGTGCAGGACCCTGGGAAGAAGAACCCAATGGCCTGCCATGAAGGCGGGGGACACCCCATGTCACTCCCATCCCACCCTGCAGTGTCACCACGCAGTGAGTCACACAGCTCTATTCCATGGCAGGGTCCTCTGTATGTCTATTTGAAAGCTGAATATACAGTCAAATCGTCATACACTTTGAATATGCTTTAGAGATGTGGGAAAGGGAAACAAATCTGTGCCATTTTCTTAAACATATATACATGTTTGTGACCTGGAATTGGCACACAAGTCATGCTTGACCATTTTTATCCTCTTCAAATACAATGCTTTTCCTTATAAAACTCCAGTCTCCTATCAGAAAACTCCAACATTGAACAAGAAGTCTGCCCAGTTGTTGCAAGAATATTTTTCAGGGAACATCACAAGTTGCCATCACTTGCCTCTACAAAAATCTTTTGAATTTAAGGGAATTTTAATTGGGGAAAAAGATACAGTAGTCACACAGGATAAGTGAAAGTTGCTGATCAAGAAGCTCAAGTCCAAGGTACTCTTAGGGAAGCAGAGTCGGTGTTGTTGGATCCTAGTCATAATTTTAGTATCACCCAGTGGTCTGCCTTCCATAAGCAGTCCTCACATTTCAACAATGGCTGCAATGAACTGTGAGAAGCTAGACTGGTGCCTGATGCTGCAGGAAAATATTCTGTGAATGCCAGAATATCTGTGTTTATGCCTAGGCAAAAACTGATGGATTTTCTGTTAAAGGTAAAGGATACCTATTTCAGTTGTGCTGCATTCAAGGTGACTGCTTGCCCTGCATTATAGAGGAAAGTCTCTTTGAAGGCTTATCAGATGATGGTCCTCTGATTGAAGGCATCCTCTCTTTGAAGCACTGCCCAATCCCAGTTCAGTCTTCCAACGGGAAAGCAAACAGAGACCTTGAAGTTGCCTAGCAACACATACCTCACGGTCAGCAGGCTGAGCAGACACAGATGCTACCTGGCTACAGTCCATGGCGAAATGTGTTGAATTTCTTTTTAAATTATAGCAATTAAGTCTAAAAGTACATCTGTACACATAAATTAGCACATGTAAATTGTGTCCAAATCAGCATTTTCTTTTGTCATTCTTTTTGTCAGTGTATTCTACTCTTTTTTGGTGATGTAGGGGACCACCATAGCCATAGAACTTTCCCCATGACGTTCAGAATTAACCCAAGAAATGGCCCCAAGACTCACCCATATAAAAGTCTGCTGAAAACAAGATGTAAATATACCAATTTGAATTACTGTGCACTAATATATAACAACCTGTCTGATGAAGAACCACTTTCAAGATGTGAGAATATTTGTCTTGATTAGAAGTTAGTCATAGCTTTAAAAAAAACTGGTAAACTATTATATTGTGTCATAACTTTAATCTCCTATTTTCTTTTTAGAAAGCCTTCTACTATCTCCTAAAAGCCGCAAATGCAGGAAATGCAAATGGCATGGCGTTGCTTGGAAAGGTGCCTAAGTTTTCTTCTTGAGATTCATTTAATAGTTTGAGCTTCCTACTCTGTTCTGTGTCCCTTTGAAGTATCATCACAAACTTGGGGAGCCAAGCTGCTATTAAAGCCCTTCTCAAACACAAATATGGCAGCTATTATTAGTGATGCAGTCATAGCAAGGTGGAAGTAAAAGGAAGGGGCGAGTTAGAATTACACCTCAGTTCCATATTTAAGAGCACATGGATCTTAGAGTCATCGTGGGGGAATGGTTAAGCTATCATACTAGGGAAGGATGGGTTAAGATCACAACTAAGCTTTGACATTCTTACAAAGTGACCGTAGGATACTGCACAAAGTTATTGGGACAATAAAGTGTGTAAAGGAAGAGCCATATACACCAATATAGTGAATACAATGCGATCATGACATTCTTCTCAGGCAATACAGATATTGACTTTCTTCCATGTCTGAAAAAAAAAAAGTAAGCCTGACTGTGTTTTGAAAAAGCAAGACCTCTCTTAAGATGTATAAACAGTTTTAAGGGACAGTCTTGATATATCTTTTCTCTAAATTCATGACATTCCCTGATTGTCTTGAGAACAAACAAAGCCCCCTCCCTTCCTGGCATTGATTTTGCTCCTAAGCTGCTGTGAATAGAATTGTTCACAGGATGCTCCTGTTGGTGGAAAAGTTAGGAGATAGTAAAGTTTTGTTGACTCTCTCCTAAAGATCTGTTTCACTAGATCAGCATGGGAAACAGCTGGTGGCTACAAATATAAAGGGAAATAAGTGAGAATCACCTTCCATATTTTTCTGCTGTTGCATGGAACCTTTTCTGCAAACAGAAGGGGAAGTTGGAATCCAGACCAATGTAATAGGAAATGCTGAGGGCTGCTTATACTGTTGATTGCCTCCTTGTGACCATAAAGATGGTGCGGGGGCACAGATAGATCAGACCAGGGAAGGCCAGGATTCTGGGATGTCAGGTACTACCAACCCTGCCCTCCATCCTTGCTATGGAAGAAGAAAGAGGTGAGAATAAGGAACCTGGTGGTGACCTTTGCATATGGGAGAGAAGGTAAGAGCATCACAGGGCATGGCTATTTGTTGAATGCCTGTTGAAGCAAAGAGACTGTGTAGAGAGGATTGGCAAAATGGCCCACGTTGTGGCAAAAGTGATTTTCCCAGTCACTAGTAGATGCTAGTAGCTTGGCTCCAACAGCCATTAAATAACAGTGAGGCAGAACAGCAGCAATTTACAGGAACACAACTGTTGGGGGAATTGTGCGGTGCTTTTTACATTAGCCTTTCTTCATATTGTTATATCCGCATCCATGGTTTTCAGTGAAGACAGTACTGATCTTAACCACTCCTACTTGTCCGTGTTACTAACTGATTGTTAAGAAAATCACAGCTAATCATATTTGCAAGATTTTTCCATTTTAGATGTTTGTCTTGAAATATTTTTAAGGGAGTTCATTTTCAAGGTGCTCCATCATTTGGATCCAGATATTTAAAAAAATAACTCTGGAGAGAAAAAACAAGTTTCCTTGTCTAGATTAAGCTGGTATTATTGAAACAGCAGTGATCCTGAAGTTCTAGTGCTACTTCCTATCTCTTTAATATTTTAAAACTGCAACCCTGCTTTCAAGCCCAGATATGGTTCATTTCTTTAAAAACCATAAATATAGGCCAATTAAATAATAGGTAAGTGTTTTATCTGTGTTAGTATAAGGCATAGGAAACCTAGTGGATGTTCTTTTTCAAAACAAATGTGGGTTTTGTTCACCTGCTTGTGTTTTATATATATATATGTACTTTTAAAGTAACTCATGGAAATAGAAGAACCACTACAGGGTCCAGTTAACTGAGTTCTCAATTAACTGAGAATCAAAGTGGAAGTAGGAAATAAAATGGCAAAATAGAAGTTGCTAAGTAAATTTGGGGGCTTCAGCTGACAGAACGCTCTTAAGGTTTTGTCAGCTGTAGTCCAAAAAGTAGCTTTTCTACGCTCTTGTAAGATTTAAAGGAGGAGAACATCCCAGTTTGTTTTTCAGGCTTGAGTGAGAAATGGTGCTACTTTTGTGCGTGAGCATCATCACTTAAGGAAACATCCCATTTTTGTGTTATCCAGATGTACTTAGAAGGAAGTGCTGCTATATCCCAGAGCAATACTACAGCCTTGAAATATTTCAAAATGGCAGCAGATAAGGTACTGTATTTTCCACTGTTTAATAATTCCTTTTTTGTATTTTAAATAGTTGCATCTGTCCTAAACTTGAATATTTAGTTTTGCCTGCCTAAATACAGTACCTTACATCCTTCCTGTTGAAATTCATTTTATTAGTTTTGGCCCACTTCCCCAATCTGTTGATATCATTCTAAATCCTTATTCTATCCCTGAAATATTAGCTATCCTTGCTAACTTGGTGTTGTCTACAAATTTGAAAAACATGCCCTGTATTCCATCATCAAAGCCATTTATAAAGATGCCAAGTAACACCAGGCTAAGTACAGAGTCCTAAGGCATCCCACTAGTCACTTCTCCCCAGGATCAAGGTGAATAATTGGTGAGCACTGTCTGCATTCAGTCCATTGACCAATTTCAAATCAACTTAACAAAAGCTCTGTCTAGACCACATTTCATCAGCTTGTCTGCAAGAATATCACAAGAGACCTTGTCAAAAGCCTTACTGAAATCATGATATATCCACAGCATTCCCCTGATTTACAAAGTTTGTAGCTCTTTCAAAAAAGTCTGTCATGATTTATTTTTGAGAAACCAGTGCTAGATTTTCATAATCACAGCAGTCTGTCCTAAGTGCTCACAAACTGAATGTTTAGTGATCTGTTTTAGAACCTTTACTGGTACTGATATCAAACTGACTGGTTGGTAGTTACTTGGATTCCCCCTTTTCTCCCTTTTTGTTGTGGGGACAAGGTTTGCCCTACTCCAGGGATCTCACCTAGTGTCTAGGAATTCTCAAAGATTACCAACAGAAGATCTGAGATTATATTTACAAGTTCCTCTGATGTATTTGGAGATGGTTCATCTGGCTCTGGACACTTGAATTCATTTAGAGCAGCTCAGTATTCCCGTTTGACCTCCTTACCTCTTCTGTATTGAACTCCCTTACTGTATCGTTGTTCTATTTGCACTATATTTACTATTTTCCTTTTGGAAGAAGATTTAGGCAGCTAGATGTTAAATAGTTCTATCTTCTTTCTTTCCCATTTTAGCATTTTACTGTCTTCTCCATGCAGTGACACTATCATTTCCTTGTTCTTTTTATTATTCCAAATTTAACCACACCCTTTTAGTTATTTTTAATTTCTCAATCAAACCTGAATTTAGTCCAAGTTGCTTTTTCTGACTTTTCCTCTACAAGTACTAGCTATTTGTATTTCTATTTGGTCATTTCCCCTGCTTTCATTTCTTTTATACATCCCTTTTCAATCTCAGCTCATCTGAAAGTTCTTTATATATCCATTAGATAGTTCCCACTCTATCTTGTTGAAATTGTTTGCAGTTGCGCATTTAATATCTTTTCTTTAAGAATTCCCTTCCCTTTGAACATTTATCACTTCCTCTTTATCATAAATCCCAAGAGAATGTGGTCACTCCCACCCAACAGTCCCAATACTTCCAGTAGTAAATCAATTCTTCCCTATTAGTTGGGATCAGATCCAAGTTAACTGATCATCTTGTTGCCTCCTCCACTTTCTGGACAATGAACTCGTCAGCAAAGTAACTGAGGAATTTGTTGGACCTTATATTCTTCAGAGAATTTGACTTCTAACAAATATCCCATTACCATTATATCTCTCCTTTTTGAATGTTTGATCATCTGTTCTAGGAAGGCATCATCCACATCTTCGTTCTGTCTAGGGAGTCCATAGTAGACCCACTCAATTATGTCACTGTTATTTCCTCTCTTTTACTTTATAAACAGACACTCAATAATAAATACTTGGGACAAGCACAGCAGCAAAAGTCCGTTTTCTACAACATCCAAGCAAGAGATGGGATTTAAGTGAAGAATTAATCTAGACTGGAATAAGAAGGATAAACTCACAACCAACACCTTTACAGATGCTTAAGCAGCTCCTAAAAGACTTGGTTTGCAAAGAGCAATGAAAAACACAGAGCAGCTTCAGATATGTTGCTTCATTGTCCCTCCTCAAAGCCCCAAAGAGCCTTAAAAAGGGCATCCTGATTGTAAGTTGTCATTTATAAAAGCACACCCTCTCTTCCCCTTTCCCTCCATCTTTCTTTTTATGGAGAGCTTGTCGAAAGTTAAAAATGTATAAAACTGGGCTTGCAGAAATTAATTTCTGAAGTGCCTCTTTCTGAAGCCTTGGGGCAAGGCTGTTCACTTCAACCCATAGTTTGTTATGAGGTTATCACTGAAGTGGGTCACTTTGGCTCAAAATCTGCTTTCACACAAAGCAGATGTACACGCTTAGTACCTGCACTTTACGTTCTCCTTCTTGGCTTCCTTTGTGAATTCCATATTTTAGTTATCTGCTGTTTCCTCAGGTTTCTATTTTCAATCCAGAGCCTAGCTTGTCCCATGGCAAGCCTTCTAAGAATTACTTGGTCATACTGCACAGATTTTACAGTCAACATCCTCATTAACCCTTTCCTTCTTCATTTGTTTTTCTCTGCCATTTTCCTGAAAACTCTCTCCTTCCCTTCTTATAATTGCTCTTTCTCAATCTGCTATCTACTTTGTACCTTTCCTTTATTAACTGTGTGAACTTGAGCCAGTTACTATCCTTTGCTGGACATGCATCACAGAATTTTAAGAAAAAGGGATTATTTACTGTACTCATAGCTGTTTGGAGGAGAAGTGGGATAGAAATGTAACAAAGGGACGAATTCCACCATACTGTACAAAATGCACTTGATCTTGGAAGCCAAATAGGGTTGAGCCTGGTTAATACTTGGATGAGAGACCACAAGATAATACCAGGGCCCTTCAGTTAAGGCTTGGAAAGAATCCTTCTTGAACCCCTGGGGAGTTGCTGCCAGGCATTGTTGACAGTATTTAGCTAGATTGACCAGTGGTCTAACTCAGTATAAGGCAACTTCCTATTGTTTCTGTGAATTTATACGTTCCGAGTACTCAGTCTGCTTGACAAAATACTTTTGTCCATGCAGTTTGTGTACCTTTCCTTCCCTCACAGAATGTAAACTGCAGATACTCTGACAGTATTGTTCCATGAGGCATCCAGCATGTTGCAGTGGCCTGAATGTTCCACCAGAACTCCAAGAGATCAGAGTTCAAATCCCCACTTAGCCATGGAAATCCACTGGATGACCTTGGGCAAGTCATATTCTCTTAGCTTCAGAGGAAGATAATGACAACCCCCCTCTGAATAGACCTTGCTGAGAAAACCCCAAGATAGGTTCAAGAACAATTGACCCATGGTACTGAGTAATCTCAGCCAGTTCACTGCTACAAGTGTAACAAAAAAGATGGTTATAGTCAATATGGTAAATATCAGGACTAACCACAAGATACACCTGAAAGAGAGACCGACACCACAAATTATGGAGATGTGTTATTCCATTGTGAGTTCACATCAAAAATTTACTTGAGAATCAAGTTGTGATGTATTGCGGATGTCATGTGTCAAAGTACATTGTGTCTTCTCTCTGCTCCTGCTGTTATTTTGTAAGTATTTTTAGACTGTTGGCATTTAGCATATGCCTTTTTAAGTTAATATTTTAAACCACCCTATGCATTTGTGCTTTTAAATAGCTGAGTAACTTGTTAAACGCAAAAGAATGTATCAAAATATAGGAAGAACTGAAGGGATCTATATTATTTCTACAAGTGAGCAATAAAACAAAACAAAACCTTGTATACAACTTCCATGAAATGTGCAGGTGTGAAAAACTGGTTGTACATATCCATAGGTGTAGTTGGGATGGGCAAAATATGAACATTGCTCCCTCAAATAAGAATTCTGCCCGCTACTTATATTTTCCTTCAGGTGTCAGATTTCTAGCACTGTAGTAATTTAAAACTTCAGTTGAACGTTTAGAAATTACCGTGTAAGCATATGAGGAAGAGGGGCAGGAAAAGTGAGTAAGGGAGTATGAACATAGCAAATAAAATTGTTCAAAGGGTAAATGATTTTTAAAAATTTCAGTCCCCTCAGTGCTAGAAATTTGGGGACTGAAGGATAATTTCGCATCGGGAGCAATGCACTAATTTTGCCCCTCTCCAGTACAACTCTCTACATATCCTACTATAGTAATAATTCATTTGCTAATCTTGCATTGTGTTTGTGTCCCATAAAACCTTTTGACACTACACAGGCTAATGGAATTAATTTTAATGAATGTTCAACCTACACAGAGAACAAAGCTTCACCAGAGTGTTTGCAATCCAAAGTCTAAGAAGGAAGGGAAAGTTGTTCATTTGGCTAGCATTAAATCTTCACAGAGACCTTAGAGACAGAGGTAGTTTTGTGGGACAGAATGAAGTGGGAAGATTTTATGAGGAAGAAAAGGAAAAGTTCAGAGATAAAACAGCTGCAGAAAAGGTGTAGAGCAAGGCAAGAAAGACAAGAAACAGGAACCTGAAGAAAGAGTAAGGGAAAGAAAAAGAGCAGACATGAAAAAACAGACCTTGATGAGATAAGGCAGTGAGATAAGAAGTAGCTCATAAGAACGATTAGTTTAACATCAGGAAGAGTTGTATGTTTGGAGAGACTTAGAAAGCAAGTAGAATAAGGAAGTTGTATAGTGATGGCAGGAGGCTGAAAATCAGGAAGCAAAGGCTTGAAGGGTTGCAACTATTGTTCACTGTAAACTGTTGTTCACTGACAGGAACTGTTGTTAACTGCCATCAAGTTGACTTTGACTTATGGTGACTCTATGAATGAGAGACCTCCAAGTCGCCCTATCATCAACAGCCCTGCTCAGGTCTTGCAGACTTATGTTCATGGCTTCCTTGCCCATCCATCTATAATACTGTAATCTGTAATACTGTCTTCCTCATTCCCTACTGCCTTCTACTTAGCCAAGTGTCATTGTCTTTTCTAGTGAAAAGATGTCTTCCCATGATATGTCCAAAATACAGCAGTCTTAGTTTAGTCATTGGGGCTTCTAGGGAGAGCTCAGGCTTGATTTGCTCTAGGACCCATTTATTTGTCTTTTTAGAAGTCCACAGTAACTATAGAACTCTTCTCCAGCACTACATTTCAAATGAGTTGATTTTCTTCCTCTCAGCTATCTTCACTGTCCAGCTTTCACAGCCATACATAGAAACTGGAACTATGGCATGGACAACCTGATTTTGGTTTTCAGTGATATATCTTTACAGTTGAGGATCTTGTCCAGTTCCTTCATAGCTGCCTTTCCAAATTCTAGGCTTTTCTGATTTCTTGACTTCAGTCTGCATTCTGATTAATGACTCAGACAAGGTATGGAAAATCTTGATCTATTTCAATGTCTTCATTGTCTACTTTAAAGTTATATAAATCATCTGTAGTCATTATTTTTGTTTTCTCAAAGTTCATCTGTAAACCTGCCTCTGTACTTAGTTCCCTGACTTTCTTCGGTAATCATTCCAATTCTTTGCTATTTTATGCTAGTAATAAGGTTTCATCTGCATATCTTAAATTGTTGTTGTTCTTCCCTCCAATTTTCAGGCTTCTGGATCTAATCCTACTTTACATTTGATATGTTCAGCATCCAAGTTAAACTGGGAAGGTGATAAAATGTGGCCTTACTTGACCCCCTTGCTCCATATATGGTGAAAGTCTTTGTTGTAGAATTTTGAGCATCAATTTTCTTGCATGGGAAGTTAATGCCATAGTTCTGTGCTTACTGCAGTCCCTGATGTCCCCTTTCTTGGGGATTGTTTCCAAATTTGGGCCATTGTTTTGTTTTCTATATTCTTTGACAGATTTTAGTTAGAACTACAGTAGATTTGTCTCTGTAGCACAGATTCTGTGTCTGCCATGTCATCTATTCATGATGATTTCTCTCAAGTGCTCTGAGTGAAGCTTCTACTTCACTTTCTAAAATTGTGGGTTCACCTTCAAAATAGTTCTTCCTTGAATGAATCTATCATGTTTTCTCCTTGTTTATATAGTTCTTCAGTTTATTTCCATTAGCTTTTTATAGGTAAAAAGTTAAAAAATTTTATCTGTCACCCATTAAGATCTCCCCACCCCCCGCTTTGGCTTCAGACACTGGCTTTTTGCATTCTTCCCTGACAATGTCACTGGCTTCAGCACAGAGTTCTTCTGGGTCCTAATCAGTTAGGCTTAATAGTGCAAATCTCTTTTTCCCCCATTATTTTTAAACTCTGCAAGGATGTTCTTCAGTTTGTGTTTTGGCACAATGGTTGGTTTAGCATTCTTCTTTATCTTTACTCTAGTTTTTGATATTAGCAGTTCATGGTCTGTGCCACAATACACTCCTGGTCTTGGTTTTGCAGAGAGAATGGAGTGTCTCCATCTTCTGATTTCTGTACTGGTCATCAGGTCCATGTATACATCTACCTCTCTGGTTGCTTGAAGGATATGTTTGTGATTAATTAACTTGGTCTCACAAAATTCAGTTAGTCCGTCTTCTGCTTTGTTTCTTGATCCTAAACCAAATTTTCCTACAATCTTTGATTCTGCTCTGTTTCCTACTTTTGCATTCCTGTCCCCTACGATTAACAAGAAGTCCTGCTTAGGTATGTGATCAGTTTCCTTCTGGACTCATGTTCTCTTTATTGTTTGATAACAGAAGATTTTCCCCTATTTTTATTTCTTTTGTTGGTTCAACACTGTGACTTGGCATTATGGGCTGGGAAAACAGGATGGGGCTAAATTTCGCCTATTTGAGAGGTAATTGATTTTTTTAATCATTTTATTTTATTCATTTATTTATTGGCTTCAGACCTAGAATTAGAAATTGCTGGGTTTGCTTTACTTAGCATTAATGAGGCTTCAGCATTCTAGTACATCATAAAATAAGGTTTCTGAAGATTATGACTAAGTTTCCTCTAGTTCTGCATATCTGAATTGTTTTAAAATAGGGCTGGGAAAGGTGTGGTCCTCCAGATGTTTTTGAATGGTAATGTCCATTGACCCTAACCAATTTAGCCAATGGTAAGGGAGTTGGAACCCAGCAACATCTGCATGGCCACCCATTACCCATCCTCTGCTCTAGAGAGTCACAAGCAGGGCATGGATGTGATTTCCTTTGCTTGTGCTTAGCCAACAGAAAGATAGAATCATATATCCTTAACAATTGGTTTTATTTTTTAAAGAAAGGTAATTTTAAAATATGGTTTAAATATTGTGGTTGTAATTGCATTCCCATGTCTGTTAAGTAAGAATCTTGCATGCTTTCATGTAAGGACAGTGCATCCTGAAAAGTAATTTAAAAACTTGGAAAGAAATAAAGTTGGAAGATACAACAAAGATCACCCAATCCAACCCTCAGCCAGTATAGGAAATCTGCCACTGTAACATCCTACATAAGTGGCTTCCCTCATGCTGCTTTTAGAAGAGTCCCCTGCCATCTGAAACAGTCTCTTCTATTGTTGGACAACTTGTATTGACAAGAAATTCTTTTCACTTAAGTGCTTGAGAACATGAAGACTCCATTTAACTAGTATGATTAATATTTCCTTGTAGACTCAATCCTTCATTGAAATATATACTTATTTCTAAAAGCCATTTTAGGATAGTTTATTCTTTAACTTAAGTTGGAGTGCTATAAATTATAATTTAGGATGAAATCCTGTAATTCCCTGAAAGTAAATTTCATTGAATTCGGTGAGCATACTTTTGTACTGCTAATCATGACAAGTGTGAAGAAATACTCTCTGTGACTTATCCTGAACCTCTTATTACCTGGTATGAGGCTGCTTGAACAATCTGAAATGACACAGCGTTTGCTGCAGTGCTTGTGGTATAGTGATGGTAGAGAAGCAGCACACAGCAACACTGATTCTTTTTTAAATGTTATTAACATAACTTATTGCTATGTCTAAATGAAATATTCTATTAATATTGTTTTATTATTATATCCTAATTAGTTATTATTTATTCTGATCTCTTCTTATTCTCTAGGGCAATTCTGTTGGACTGTGGGGACTAGGTTTTCTTTATTTTCATGGTAAAGGTGTTCCATTGGTAAGTCTTTGATTATTTGTTTTTCATAATTTAAATACTAGCCAGTACAATTAGAAAAAATACATCTTAATACCCTGTTACAATATCTTAGTTAATTGTCTTAATATTAGAAATACAGTAAATAGATATCCTATCTAGATAAACATCCTTTCTAATATATCTTAATATCTTATGAGAACTGAAAAATAACTAGCATGTGTCCACATAATAGTCATTGCAACTGTTTTAACAATGCATCAGGAAGAGTGTATAAAGCACAGTCCAGTGAGATACCATTAATTTTGTGATATCTCAACTTGTAATTGTTAAAAATTGCTTACCTTTCAGAATTACACTGAAGCTTTTAAATACTTTCAGAAAGCAGCCAAGAAGGGATTTGCCACTGCCCAGTTTCAACTAGGACTCATGTATCATAGTAAGTGTGTTCCTGGATGTGCTTATTCTTTCTTTCTTTCTAGATTTCATTCTTTAATTATGTAGTTTGATGAAAATTCAACAACTCCAAATTAAACTTGGTTTGCAGCCGGCGCAGGAGTGAGGAAAGATTTTAAACTTGCCTTCCAGTATTTTTACTTGGCATCACAAAATGGACAACCCTTGGCTGTTTACTATTTAGCTCAAATGTATGCCACAGGATCTGGAGTGTTTCGATCATGTCAAAATGCAGTTGAAGTAAGTAAGCTAGGCTATGATAGTGCTGACTGCTTTTCTCATTGTATTTGTTACTGTCCAATATACTGTCCATTACTCTCAGAATGAAAAAGAAAGCAAGGATACATGCCTCTTCACATAACCCTATCTAATGTAAACTTGGGTAAAAACCACTAGGAAAGTTAATATTCAACTATTTCATCCTTACAAATGAGGATGTATAATTTTCACATTTTTCTGCATTGCAGAGAAAATAAATATTTTTGTGCAGTTCTTCTCACACATCCTGAAGTGTCTGGGAAAGTTATTCTGTGCAGAAATGCATTTGTTTTTTTTTTCACATGAGAACATTGGGGTTTTACACAAAAATCCCACTGTCTTCAAATTGCCATGTATATATTTTATTTAAGATTTCTGTTTTCTGTACAAAAAGTATGCATAGGATTATATTTCAGGATTAAATGGGGATAAATCCCTTCTTCCTCTGGTTTTATTTTAGAACAATGCTGTCTGTGTTGTTTTAAATTTGCCTGTTTCTTCTCTACATAGATCCCTTCACTGGCAACCAGTTTTGGCCTCTTTCAAACTTTTAGTCCTGCTATTTAAAGCTTTGAGCTTTAACCTCCCTCAGTACCTTGCAGATGGGCTTGTTTGGTACATTCCATCCAGGAATGTGAGATCTGCAGGGAAAGGATTATTGTCTGTTCCACCAACGCATACAGCTCTGTCAAGGCTGCGAGCCTTTCAAGATCTGGCTCCGCATTTGTGGAACAGTCTTCCTTTGGACCTCCAGCTGGAGGAGGATCTCACCTGTTTTTGTAAACGGTTGAAGACCTTCCTCTTTGACTCTCCACCTTAAGTCATTGAGATGTGTTTAAGGTGCTGAGAGGGGTAGCGACTGGTGGGGTGTTGGGAATTTCATGCCATGTATTGTTGCGCTTTTTTGTTTTAATGTCCTTGTCCCTGATTGTATATGTTGTTTTTCCACCCTGGTGTAAAGGGTGTTATAAATAAATGTTGTTGTTGTTGTTGTTGTTGTTACTATTATCTTTCTCAGAGGCAGAATGTGTTCTGAACATGAAAAAGTAAAAAATAAAACATTGCAATTAAGGCAAGAGGAACAACATCCTTCTTTGTATAACACCTGTCCTTTTGCGGTTTAGCTTTACAGAACTGTATGTGAGCTAGGAAGATGGTCAGAAAAATTCCTGACAGCATATTTTGCCTACGAGGCTGGTAATACTGATTCATCACTAGTCCAGTATGCATTTCTAGCTGAAATGGGCTATGAGGTAGCTCAGAGCAATTCAGCTTACATTATGGAGTCTGGTAAGGAGTGCTCTGTAATACGTACACTGCCATTTCTATTCTTCAAAACAGTGACTGTGTTAAGACAAATGGTGCCAATATCTCATTACAGAAAAAGTTAAACTTCTCCCAAAAGAGCAGATATATCCATTGGCTTTTCTTTTGTGGAAGCGGGCTGCAAGCCAAGGTATGTACAAACATTTTTTTTTAATTCTTTACCTAGCTGTCCATGCTTATTAATGCTGTTTCCTACATTTCTGCTCTTGCTGTTGCACAGCAAGAAAATATGATGAGAAGCAATCCCTCAAAGTATAATACTGTTTTCCTCCATCCATTTAATTTATTATTAACATGTCATCTTAAGATTCCTACATGCATTTTTTTTACATATATACATATATGGCTTAGGTCCAGACTATCTGAAAGACTATATCTCCCTATACAAACATGCCAGAGTCTTAAGATCCACAGGGAGAGCTTTCTCTCAGTCTTACCACCGTCACAGGCTGATTTGGTGAGGACATGGGAGAGGAACTTCTCAGTGGCTGCTCCTACTGTCTGGAATTCTCTTCCACGGAAGACTAGGCTGTTCCCCTCAATGCTTTCCTTTCACCAACCAGGCAAAAACCTTTTTGTTCAAGCAGGCTTTTAATGTGTTATTGCATGCAGGGCAGCCTCATATGGGAGGAGTACTTTATTTTTAACTTTTGTATGCCTTTTAATGATTTTATACTGTGTATAACCTATAGTTTTAAGGTGATGATTTTTAAATTATTAGGTTGAAGTTTATTCTTTTTTTAAGCCACCTTGAGTTCTCCAGTAGAAAGGCAGCATATAAACGAAATAAATAAAATAAAGGTATTTAATTTTTAAAAAATTGAAATCAACAATTGTTCTTGTTTCATAAACCCAATGTATATTTATAAAACTTAAACTAACTTCAGAATAAGCCAAGAAGCATTAAAGATCTCTATCTTAATTCCCATACTTATTTTATTGCCCCTACTTAATTTTGGTATTCAAAGGGAAGGGCTGAATGGCATAAATGGTTTTATTTTACTACCATTTTGTGTGACTCACTGGTTTTGTCAAAGGACTAGTAAGACGATTTGAAAAATCCCACCTCATTTTGTTACAAGTAATTTTTTGTTTTGTTCTTTCACATACCTATCCAAGTCTTGTGTTCAGAACACAGAAATAAACTCACTGAACAGTAAAGAATAAGCTACCATGAACTTCTAATATCCACTCAAGCAAAGCGACTAACTGTGTCTCGTCCAGTGTGCCCTCAAGGTGACTAGATTCTCTAGATGTCAAGCAGAAGAGTGCTCTCAGCATGCTACACTCTCTTAGGCTTAATTTAACTTAGTCTTTCTCTTTCTTGTGGCTCACAAGAAAGGAAGGATGTGCATTTTAGCATTTTTTTTAACTTGCTTTGGCTTTTGTGGATCTTTATTGTCGTGTTTTGTCCTGGGCAGATAGGTTTTCATTGTTAGGTTTAATGTTGTTCTGTTAAAGATGGATCAGAGTATCACTGATCATCACTGAGAAACAAGTGAGAAACATTAATTGTCCCAGTTGTGGGCTTTCCATTGGCATCTGGTTGGCCACTGTGGGTAACAGGATACTATATAAAAAGGTTTTTGGTTTCATCCAGTAGCGTTCTTAGGTTTAGCAATTATGTCTGTATGGATAGTCATATAACCATACCAAACATGAGTTGTTAAAAGATTTTCAGATGTATGGGTGACATCCAACACTGCACAGACAAACTTTTTCATTTGCAGACATCTCTCCACTGCTGACCTACCAAATTTGCTCTGACAATCTTCACCAGAGCAGATTTCGGGGGCACAGAGAAAGCTGGGGAGGGAATCTTTTCCAATAATGATATCATTTTGTTGGTGGGCGACACCACTGGATTTTACCCTATTTCATAAGTATATTCACAATTATTGCTTTCTTTATTTCATTTAAATAAATAGTCCATGCATAAAACATTGTTGACTTACGTTTACCCTTGTGGTCTACTAAAGCCTTTAAATCCTTTTCACATATATTGCTTTCAAGCCAGGTGTCACGTATCTTGTATCTATGCATTCCATTTTTCCTGCCTTAGATTTATCCCTGTTGGAATTGATTTTGTTAGGTTTGGCCCAGCTCTCCAATCTGGCAAGGTCATTTTAACTTCTGATGCTGTCTGCTGGGTTATTAGCTACCTCACCTGATTTGATCTCATCTGCACATTTGAAAAGCATGCCTTCTATTCCATCATCTAAGTCATATATAAAGATATTAAACAACACTGGATGTAGGACAGAACTCTGAAACACAGGACTAGTTAGTTTTCTCCAGGATGAAGAGCAAACATGGATGAGCACTCTCAGGCTGTAGTCTGTCAGCCAATTGCAAAACCACCTACAGTTCACAAGCTTGCCTGCAAGAATATCATGGGGTATCTTATCAAAAGTCTTACTGAAATCAAGATATACCACACCCACAGCACTCCCCTGAACTAGCAAGTTTGAACTCTTGTCAAAAAAAGAGATATGTATGATCAGTTAGACATGACTTGTTTCTGAGAAACCCATGCTGGCTCATAGTAAGCACAGCATTCCTTTCTAACTGTGGACAGACTGATTGTTTAATGATCAGTTTTAGAACCTTCTCTGGTATCAATGTCAAACTGACTGGTCAAACTGAGTTTGCTTTTCTGCCTTTTTTGAAGATGGGGGCAATATTTGCCCTCTTCCAGTCTTCTGGGATCTTTCCCAATCTCCAGGATTTCTCAAAGATTATTAACATGGCTTAGAAATTACTTACTCTTAGGTACAGTTTATCTCGCCTTGAATTCATGTAAAGTAGCTTTGTATTCTTTTATTACCCCTTTTCATATTCTGTGCTGTAGTCCTCTTACTGCATGATTTTTTCTATTTTCACCAGTTAGAGCACAGTTTTCCTTTTGGGAGAAATGTTTCCACTTTTTTTGGTTCAGAACTTATTTAACATGACTGTGAGACTCAATTCATGCACAACTGCTTGTGTGGAGATGTAACCCAGCACAATGTGCTAATGGGAATTTTCATTCCAGTGGTGTTAACCCATTATAATTTAAACATTTTAAGCATACAGAATCCAAGATTAAAACAAGAATCTTGTAATTTCAACCCAGTATGCCAAAATCCATGTTCAAATTTGGGTGTTGCAAATGTCAACAGAGAACAGACCACGTTTTGACAGTTTTGCTGCTTCTGCAGGGTGGTGTCCATGGTCTTCATGTATAAGTAGCAATGATGGATATGCTTAACTATCCACTGCACTCAACCACCTCAAGAGGAGGAGGAGAAAGTTGCCACATGGCATGCACCCCAAAGGAAAAACTGTCTATTTCTTCAGTTCCTTGCTCTTAGGTGTCCTTACAGATAATACATTATGCGAGGGTGGCTTAGAAACGTGATTATCTTTTTTGACAAGCAATTTTTCTACCCCACCCTCCACCCCAAGTTCCATGGCTCTGAGGACACTAGGAGATGGGCACTGAAGAAATAGGCTGCTCTCAAAAGAGCCAGCTATTGGCTGGAGAGCTATGGGAGGTGATCCAATATACAGGTATGATGTTCTCTCCATTAGAATCTCATCCCAGGTCTACTATTTTGAAATGCTAAGTGCAAGAAAGAAATGAACAAATCAAGCAGTTCAGTTCTTTTCCAGCCTTTTTTTTGTTTTGTTTCAGGCAATGCAGCTGCCAGAGTTAAAATGGGAGATTATTACTTCTATGGCTTTGGAACAGAAAGAGATTATACCACAGCAGCAGTTCATTACAGCCTTGCTGCTAATCAACAGAACGCACAGGCCATGTTCAATCTAGCATATATGCATGAGCATGGATTAGGCATTACTAAGGTAATGAGGTCTGCATCTGGTGCTGTTTTAAACATTAATGTTGCAAATAAGTGTTTTAATCTGTAAATATTATAATTAAAAATAAGCAAGGGGAAAGAAAAGTCATAATGGGATTGTCATACTGGAATGGGGATTCCAGCGTTAAACTAGGATTCATACCAGCCTCCAAGGTTGACTCTCATCCTTGGCAAAGGCTGGCAATTCCCCCAGCATTATTAATCCTTGTTGCCACCACTCACTGAATTATGAATCACGGGACAGTACAGTGAGACACTGTCCAGAATTAACAATCTCTAAGCTTAAGGCTCTTTCCAACTCCCCGCTTCTGAGTGAGAGAAGTCCTAGGTAGCGTGTACCAAAGGCTGACGTGGGAATGGAGAGAAACAGAGGTTTTACAGAAAGTATTTAATCAGGCATGCAAATAAACAAGACAGTAATACACATGAGAGGCTCCCCCCTCCCAGGTACGCTTAGTTACAAGAAGTTACAAAAAACACATATAAAAGCACAGATACATTCCTAAGATCAGCCAGTCTCCAAAATAATAAACAGCCCTAACACAGCTAACTACTTTATTCTAGTACTCACAGATGTTCTTAGGAGAAAGAAGCCAGGAGGCCAGGCATGCCTGCCTGCCTACGACTGGCACAGAGATGTCTCTTTGTTCTCTCTTGGTTCTTCTCTCTCTCGCCACATCGCCTCCCAGAAGTTTTATAACTTTTCCCAAGAAGCATCTGGAAACATCCCAAAGATGCCCACCTCTTTTCCTTTTGGTTGGTCAGTGCTCAACCTGTGACCTATGATGCTGACCCACACTAAAATGTAATCTAATCCCAAGACCTCATTAACCCTTGGTTTACCAAAAGAGGGAAGTGTCCCCTTTTTAGCTAAGTCTAGATAATGGGAAGCCCCATTATCACAGGGATAGAGTATTAATTTTGATCTCCCACAAGCTGACCAGGCAGTTTTGTAAGCCATCAGTATGATAAGGGAAAGAAGACACAGATTTAGTCTTTGGCACCAGTAACAGATGTTAATAGGTGGGTAACATGTACAACTTCAAGTGTGAACGATCAAAAAATTCATAGACAGTGAGACTTGCCAACAATTGTTAGAATATAATTTAACCTCAGGAAGAAATAAGAGTGCACAAACAGGAAAGTACCACCGAGTGGCCTAACTTTACCCACTTTGCTGTTGTTAACTACCCTCAAGTCAACAACAGGAACTGCTGTCAATGTGACTTCAACTTATGGCGACTCTGTGGATCTCTTAAGTCACCCTATCATCAGTGGCCCTGCTCTAGTCTTGCAGACTCAGAGATGTATCTTCCTTGGTTGAGTCTATCTATCTGTAATCCAATCTTCCTCTTTTCCTACTGCCTTCTGTCTTTTCTGGTGAGTCATGTCTCGATGGCACACTCACTTCCCATATGTGCAAATGAAAAATGCTTTTTTGCATTTTTAGGTACTGTGCAAGGAGAAGGGCAAAATAAGTAGACTTTGTTCTCCCCACTCCACAGGACTGAAAAATAGCCAGTGTAAAAGACTGGCAGTTAGTAGTGTCAGCTACTGCCACACATTTTAGATATCAAAGCCAGGATCTGAAGGACTGCATGTAGTATTCAGTGTGCAATTTGTAGCTTTTCACCTTTTCTCTGGCAGTCTCTTGTAGACCTTGAAAAACTACACCAGGCTGCCAAAAAGGCATTCTGTGCAATACAAGCTGCTGCTTCCCAAAGGGAAATTCAGGGGCTTTTTTCCCCCACATAGGTATATGAAAGTACTTTTTACATATGCAGTAGTATATAATTATTATAATAATAATTTTTAGATATCATCCACAATGGCATATCTATGCAAGATGTTGCAGTGATACACATAAGAAAGTACTATGGCAATTAACAGTGGTATCTAATAATCACTTTTAGAACTGAGCTGCCAGGAAAGGACTGAAGAAGCCCTACAAAAAAAAGGGGAGGGGACAAGAACTGTGAGGCTTTGTATCCTTGTGTTTCTAAACTACTTTTGAGGAATAAAGCCATTATTTTCATAACTGGAGCCCTAGCCTGACTGATGCTTAACACAAGAAACACGCTGAAATCATTGCACTGTATCTAGTAATCCTTCAGAGCAGACATGTAGTGGGGAGGAGAGGAAAGGGGAAGTCCTATTAAATGCTCCGATGGTAGATATAGCCTTCTCTTCTATTATATAATATAGTCTGTAACAACTGTACATTCTGCAAGGAATTCTGGTGCATTCAACAGGATTTTAAAACTTTTCTCTTCCAATATCACTCAAAATGTTTTTTTCTGAGCTCTGCAGTCACCTTGCTTTTGAAAGGTGCTGAAGAATGTGAGAAATCTTTTAACTGAAATTAAAACTGCAACTCTGTGCATGTCTACTTGGAAGTAAGCCCCAGTGAACTCAGTGGAACTTGCTTCCAGGTAAGTGCATACAGGATTTCAGTCTTCATCTCAGATATAGTAATAGAACAACCTGCAAACATTAGAAATTGTTTCCTATTTTTAGGACGTACATTTAGCTAGAAGATGGTATGACCTAGCAGCTGAAACAAGCCCAGATGCATTTTTACCAGCGTTCCTAGCCTGTATGAGACTTAAAGCTATGCACATGCTCACAGATCTGCAAGTTAATGTAAGTCTGATTTACACCAACTCTGTTGTAATTTTCTTAGAGCCAGCTGTTCTGATTACCTTTCATTTGAAATTGCTGTTTATCTATATTTAATTTTTTTTAAAAATTGTCAGCCAAGACTACAATGCCGTTGAACCATTTTTAAAACATTCACACCACCAAAATTGCCAAACATGTAAATGTGGTTGCTAACAGAAATGTAACATTAGAACTATTTCTCTAGATGCAGAATTCCTAAAAAAAGACAATCTAGATTTAATCCATTAACATGTCATTAGAAATACAAAACACTCAGTACGTTTGGATGTGCCACAGTTACTGTGCGTATAACCTCCAGTTTGTAGAATTAATTTGACCTGTCATGTTTTCCCATTCATCCCATAAAGTTTTTCAAAGCAGTCCTCTAATTGTGTTGGTTGCAATGGAGAGATCTCTTTCTTGGGTTCTGTTAATGGTGTAGAAGAGGGTAGGAAGCATGTGGTTGTCCATATTGTTAGAATGCAGCTCCCAGCATTCTTCGCCATTGGAAAAGGTGGTTAGGACTGATGGGGGCTGCAGCCCAGAAATTGAAGAAACACACATTGCCCACCACTGTTGTAGAAGCTGCTGCACACACTACCTGTTTCTGTTGCGGGAGAAGAAACAGTAATCCTGAGCCACAGGGAAATTGTCATATTGCAGCTCCTTCCTATACCCACGGAAAGGGGCACAATGTGGATGGGAGTGGGGTAGCTGCAGCATGGATGCCTCCCATATAGCTCAGGATATTTGCCAGGATCATGGCAACACAGGAAGGAAGAGTGCCATAGTTCCTTGTCCTGTAAAGCTTGAGTACAGTGTGGTGGGGACTCAGTGTAAGACCTAAAAAGTACTGATGGGTTTCAAGGAATGAGAGAAATGGAGGCATTCAGAACTGAAAGAAGGATGAGATTTAGAAAGGAAGAAACAACCGCTGAAACAAACAAATGTCAAAATAGGTTGTTGTGGGTTTTCCAGGTTTTGAGGCCATGTTCTATTAGTATTTTCTCCTGACGTTTCACCTGCATCTGTGGCTAGCATCTTCAGAGGATACCAATATCCTCTGAAGATGCTAGCCACAGATACAGGTGAAACGTCAGGAGAAAATACTAATAGAACATGGCCTCAAAACCTGGAAAACCCAAACAACCTATGGATTCTGGCCATGAAAGCCTCTGACTTTAAATGCCAAAATGCAAGCAAGAGGTTTAGTGACAGGTACATCTTGGAAGCTAAGCAGGATCAGCCCTGGTTATTATTTGGATGGGAGACCGCTAACAAATACCAGATGCTGTGGGTTATATTTCAGAGGAAGGAGCCAGCAAAACCACCACCAGGTATTCCTTGCCCAAGAAAATCCTATAAAATTCATTGGGTCACCATAAGTTGATAAGTGACTTCAAGACACATGTGCAATGCAAACACCAACTGAAATGACATACCTTGCAAAGAAAGAGAGGCAGGATCTTCCAACTGCATAGATATAAGAAAAGGAGTTGAAGGTAACTCTTTGTAAGACATCTGAATCAGAGGAGAAAAGTCTGTCCTACATAGACATAACATGGGAGTGGCTATGTAGAAAGGTTGTGAAGGGCTTAGCTTGAAATGTTAGTGAAATTTCCAGCAAAAGATGTCATTGTGGCATCCTAAGCAGTTCTTGTGTGCCTTCAAATTGTTTCCAACTTATGATAACCCTAAGGCAAAACTATCATGGGTTTTTCTTGGCAAGATTTGTTCAGAGGGGGTTTCCCTTTCCTTCTTCAACTTGTTTTTTTTTCCCCACTAGAAACTTTTCTATACAAACAAAAAGAAGAAGAAGAAAAATAGACAAAGATAAAGTAAAAGATTAACATTGGCTTCTGATTTCCCTGACGATGGTTATACATTTTCCTGTCTAAAATAACCCATCTGGATATATACTATTCATGCACCTCTTCAGCTTAACTGAACCTATTAAATATCAAAACCTATCATTAACATGTTCTTCCCATTCTTCAGCCAAGAGACAATCAAAACGTCCAAATCTTAGATTTTCATCTAATCAGTGTTAACACAGTGTCTATTTCAGCTAGAACGGTCAATTTCCACATCCAATCTTTGTTTGTTGGAATTAAAATATTTTTTTCATTTGTGTGCATACATTAATCTTGCTACCACATTTTGACCACATTTTTCCCATTGTTCTATCTGTACATTATATCCCAAATTCCAAACACACTTTATTGTACAATCTTGAACTTGCTCCTCTTCCAACTCATTTTTAACAAAAGTTTATACATCTTGTAAATCAGTTGTTAATCATCTATAAATAACTATATCTCAAATTCAGATTTATTTTTATTAAAACCATATGTTTCCTTATTCATTTTGAATCTTCCAAATATTTGTCTATAAGAATACCATTAAAAACTATAAACCTCTGTCAATAATTCTTCATTTGATTTCATTTTTTATTCTATACTGTTCTTGATCAAGTTCTAAAAGATCTTGGTAAGTTATCCACTTTTCCTTTTCTGTTGTTTCCTTCCTATAGAAAGCTGCTTGTGTTGAAATCCACAAAAGCATCTTGGGGCAGAACATTGATATGTATCTATTCCACATTCTTAACAAGATACAAAATGATTACTCAAATCTGCCACCTCAGTTAATGCTTCTCTCAATCCAATAATCTCTTGCTATTCAACACAGTCCAATCTTTCAACCAAACCAAACAGCATGCAGAGAAATATGATTTCAAATCAGGTAGTCCCAGTCCCCATCTTTGCCATTAAATGGAAAATTACACCATTCCCGTCTCCCATCAGTAACCAATTTTCATAGGAGCAACTTGTAACTTGTCCATTAATTTTTTGTAAAAAAACAGTCTTATTTTCCATGGGAGCAAAAATATCTATCACCAAAATTTTAATCCCTTGTACATCAGTCTGGACCCCCACATACCTCCCACACTCATCTTCAATTTTTTTTTCTGGAGCCAGGTGTGCTTTTAGATAATAATTCCTTCTTCTTTGCGGTCACCGTGAGTCATGCAGTGGGTCATCTGCATCTGCACAGTGCACTGTTCAGAACCTTCTAAAGCTTGATGACAAGTGTTTTGCCAGGAACCACACCCCCTTCTCCAGAGACTATAAAGCTACCTTTCTGCCGAAACCCGCAGTTCCTTTTTGTCTGCTGCAGCAGCAGCAGTACTATTAGGTGCGTTCTCAGAGTGTCTTTCATGGTCTTCATACTTACCTTGACTTATCTTATGGTTTATGGCTCATATCTAGCATTTTGGCTTGGTGATTTTATTGGATTGGAATGGTTAAGGTACCTGCTTTTGGTTGACAGATGAACAGCTAGATCCCCTCATTTTATGGCCACAGCAGCAGTCTTTAAACGCTGCTCTTCTTGACAGAAAAGTTCTCAAATAAGGACAGACACTCCAAGTGCCTTCTCTGTTTGGGAGAAGGGCACAATGCTGGATCTTGCTCTCATTGCCAACACCACCTTTGACTGCTTCATGGACAATGCTCCCACTGTAGATACCACTCATACCTTTGACACTGTCCATGTTCTGGGCTTCCTGGTATCA
The DNA here is from genome assembly GCA_948472985.1 of Iguana delicatissima. Taxonomy (NCBI): domain Eukaryota; kingdom Metazoa; phylum Chordata; class Lepidosauria; order Squamata; family Iguanidae; genus Iguana; species Iguana delicatissima. The sequence goes on from CAOKZL010001601.1 coordinate 97,178, forward strand.
CTGTCAGATAAAGAGGCCTATTGCTATCCTCCATAAGGTGTTATCTGTCAGCAGTATCTTGGCACTTGCAAAGAGTGGGCAGATCATCTTGCTTCCTGGATCCTCTGATCTAAAGATCCCATAAAAGCTACAAGAATCTCCATCCTCCAACTTCTCTCCCACACCTGTTTGGAACTTGCAGCTTTTCCTTTCAACAGCTCTCAAAGAGACTGTTCAAACCCATGGTTTCTTGTGACATCCACCTTCTGTCTTGGAAGACAGCCTTTTTGGTAACTGTGACTTCTGTTAGGAGAGCTTGTGAACTGTGCACCCTTTGAGTGGACCAACCCTATCTCAGGTTCCACAAAAAGAAAGTTGTACTTTGTTCAGACATCTCCTTGGCATTTTATCTTAACAAGGACATTATATTTCTTGCCTTCATGAAGAACCCATCCTGAGACCAAGAGCACAACCTTCATTGCCTGGACATTAGCTGTGCTTTAGGTTTTTATGTACAATGCACAGCTATCTTCAGAAAGTCACAGAGACTCTTCTGATGTTATTCTTCAGCTAAGAAAGGCCTCTCATTCTCCTCCCAGAGATTTTCCAAATGGATAGAATTCACCATTCATCTTGTTTATGAACTATCTGGCATGCAGCCTCTGGTGCAACTGAGAAGCCACTCTACCAGAGCTCTGGCTGCCTCTGTGACCTTCTTGCAATGAGTGTCACTGCATGCAATTTGCAGGGCTGCTACATGTTAAAAGCCTTCCACTTTCATCTCTCACTACAGACTGGACAATAGATCAAAAGATGATGCTTTGTTTGGGAGAGTGGTGCTGTTTTCCTTAGTGGCATGATATTCCCACCTCCTAGGGTTAGTAGCTCACTAGTCTCCCATTTGTGTGAGTCACAGAGACCACAAAGAAGAACAGGTTGTTTACCTGTAACCGAATATCCTGTTGTGTCCTTCAGTATCTTGGTTGCTGCCTTTAGTGGCCACAGAACTGAGAGCTTTGATGGGAAGGGGGCTTTATAGCCTCTGGGGAAGAGGGCAGGGTTCCTGCCAGAACACTCTTCATCAAGTTCTAGAAGGTTCTGAACAGTGCACTGCATAGGCACAGATGTCCCATGTGTGTGATTTCATAGATGACCACTCGAAGAACACAGTTACAGGTAAGCAACCTATTCTTACATGCCACAGTAACAGATTCTTTGCCTAGCTTAAGATGCATAAATGCTTAATTCTTTCTTTCTAACATGCATTCTTGTAAACAAATGACATCTTGGTTGAGTCTGTTCAAATAATGAAATATTTTCTTCTTTTTCTGCGGGGTATTTAACCCCTTATGTTCCAAGTGAGGTATCTTAAATCCATCATCAGGCCAGAAGTTAGTTGCTCTTCTATCCTCTTCCTTGCCAACCTCATCCTTTTTTTCTTTGTCCAAGTCTTGGTCTGAAGTTTCTTTCACTTCTTCTTCTTCTCTCACTTCACCCTGTGTCTTTAGCTTCTTTTCATATTTCCATAGAAATTCTTTAGCCTTTTGGACTGCATTCACTTTTAAAACTTGCTATTTAAACATAAACATAATTCCTTCCAATTTCTCCCATCTAAATGATATCTTATTTTGCTTTTTTTTCACTGTCAGGAGGCTGTATTCTTTTCTTATCCATCAAATTCTGGTGGTGATTTCCTTGAAAACTATGACCTCCTTATCTCCCATCTTCATTTTGCTTTCAAAATGTTGCTGTAACACATGATCTCTAATCTGCTTCCTGACAAAATAATCACTCCCCAAGGAAGTTCCTCTGAGTTGCAGCTTGAGAATTCCAATTCTATGTCCTCAGTTTGCTTCTCCAGAGGAGTAGCTAAGTCCTCAATCATTCTTCCTCAAATATTCTCATTTGCTTGTTCCGGAATCAGTGTGAAGTGTGAACACATCTCATGTCTCTCAACTATATCAAAGCAATAGCATCCAGCTCTCAATCATGGTTTCTATCCATCCACTTCCTCCAGCCTCTCTTTCTTTTCTTCTAAAGTGCACTTCTTCATTTATCTGTTTCAATTCTGAAGCCATCTGTTTCAAGCACTGTTTCACTTCTTTCAATTCAGCTTTAAGTTCTTTTTTAAAGTCTACTTTCAGATGCCTTTTTAGGTCAGATTCCTTTTGTGATATCTGGAGTTTAACTCATCCAGAACAGTTTTTGCAATATATGGCAGGGAGCTGGACTCAATAGCCCTTGTAGTCTCTCTCAGTTCTGTGATTCTATGATTCTACAGATTTTGCTGGAAATTCAAATGATCCTCTTCAATCATGCACCCTAGTCTAAATCTAAGGCCAGAGCTGATGATATTCACAAGAACAAAGAGGGGAAAAAAACAATTCTAGTGTACAGTTATTTCTTTTGACCACCAGATATTGCTCTCAACTCAAAATCTCTCAATAGCCTAGGTTTACAGTAGTCAGACGTATGCAGCAGAAATTTGACCACACTTGCTTTTCATAGGCCCTTTCCACACGGGGTAAAAAAAACGGCTGAGGGCGACCTCATCCGGAGGTCGTCCACACCGTGGAGCGCGCTAGAGCGGTTTGAATAGTGGAGGTTCCACACCTCAAACCGCGCTAGTGCGGCCGCAAGGAGTGGCGCGGCGCGTTTTTTAAACACCACATTTTATGTGGTTTTTACGAAACGCGAGTGCGCTAACCCGTTGCAGCGCCCCGTGTGAAGCTGCAGGGATGTGCTAGCACGTCCCTGCAGAGCTGCCCGGGGGCGGACTTCCGGCTGGCGCACTGCCAATTGGAGTAGCCGGCCGCCATTTTGGGCACTGCTGCAACGCCGCCGAAACTCGCCAGCGTGTGGAGCGGCGAACGCGCGCTCCCCGCAGGGACGGAGCAACCCGTTTTCAGGTAAGATCCGTCCCTGCGTGCGCTGCCCCGTTCCCCCGTCCCCCGTGTGGAAAGGGCCATAGCTCCAGTTTCAGCTTCAGCAACCTGACCTTGTCATTATCAGAGCTCAATGGCAAATTTCTCTCACTCCTTAAATTTATTTTCATTATTCTGTCATTTTGTAAAAACATTTAAGTTCTTTCATCTTTCATTTCTTTTATTAAAAATCCCCCAGCTCTTGGTTCTTTAGTCGTTTTCGAATAATTTCCCACTCAGTTAACTCACAGTCTCAGCCACACAGAAAAGTAAGAATCAGCAGAAGCCTCAAATTAACTCTCATAGTCAGAAATCCTCTCTTGAAAATACTCTCATATTTTTGTATTAGATCAGTGGTTCTCAACCTGTGGGTCCCCAGATGTTTGTGGACTTCAGCTCCCAGAAGCCCTGGCCACTATGATCAATGCTCAGGGCTTCTGGGAGCTGAAGTCCAAAAACATCTGGGGACCCACAGGTTGAGAACCATTGTATTAGATGTTAGAGAAGGTTGGTTTTGTGGTTCTGACTGTTCTCAGGCAGGCTTCTCTTGCAGTGGGGCAAGTTGTAAGCTTTGGTCTGCCTTCTCCACCTGCCCACTCCATCATTTGCTGAAATTTGATTGGTAGGAGCAGGGCTCACAGACCCTCTTGGCTGATCTGCCAGCCTCCCTTTAATCCAGGGAGACATTTTTATAAGTCCAAAGCTTGTTTGGGTGGCGTTCACTGCATGAAGTGTCTCCCCTGCAGTAAATTACTTACAGAACGTGACTGCAGGCCACCATTTACAAACCCAGAAGTCTTGCCTTTCCCTTCTCCTGAGGCTGAAAGAGTGTAACTTGCCTAAAGTCACCCAGTGGGTCTCCATGATCTAGCAGGGATTAGATCCCTCCAGAATCATAGTCCAATGTTCAGACTACTAACCATTTCTATTCAGAGGTAAATCTAAATGGAACATATCCCCAGGCTTGTCCCTGTTAGAGATACAAAGCTGGTAAGGAAGAGAAATTTGCAATCCATGTCCTCGATAAAGTTCTTAACTGGAATTCCAAGCAAAGAATTGGCTATAGAGAAAAAAATGGACACTTCAACATGAAGTTTTGTCTGTTAAGCCATATTTTTTACACATGCATGTGTGTCTGTGTGCCTTCAAGTTGCCTGTCGACTTATGGTGACCCCATGAATTTCATAAGTTTTCTTAAGCAAAGAATACTCAGAGGTGCTTTTACTAGTTCCTTCTTCTGAAATATAGCCTACAGCACCTGGTATTCATTGGTTGTCTCCCATCCAAGTACTAACCGGAGCTGACTTTGTTTAGCTTTCAGGATCAGAAAGGATCTGGTGCTTTTGGAGTACTTAGGCTCTACACATGCACATGCACACACGCATCCAGAGAGGAAGACAACGGAGGAAACTTTTCTGCTTGTAACATTGTTATTTTTCCTTTTCTACCACAGCTTACTCAAATCTGGAAACAGCCAGCACTAGACAGCGTAAGGCTACAGTGGGATATATTTATTATGATCTTAACTGTTGTTTTTCTTTTACTATTAATAAACAACAGAGAAAATTAAGCAATATTCGTATGACGGTACTGGTTGGTTTGTCTAAAAATACTGAACACTAATACTACATATATACCTCAGTTAACAAAGTGGATGTGTTCTTGGGTATTTTTCTTCATTAAAAGAAAATTGGCCACTAGAGGCAGAAATAACACAGAAAGAATAGGGAAATGTTACTTCATCACAAAAAAGAGCAGTTTAGCACAGTTCAGAAAACTTTTTATTCAAAACTGATAATATGCACATATGAAATAAACAAGGTCAGATAAGCTCTAGATAAATAAACAAGAACATTTTCATTCTACTACACTACTTACAGACCCAGTGTGGTGTAGTGGTTTGAGCATTGGACTATTACCCTGAAAACTAGGGTTCAATTCCCCACTCAGCCATGAAACGCACTGGTTGACCTTTGTGTGTTACACACTGTCAGCCCCCAGAAAATCCCATGATAGGTTCACCTTAGGATTGCCATAAGTTGGAAACAACTTGAAGGCATACAACAAGAGATTATTTGAAAACTTCCTCCAAAATGCATCAAGGCATGATTCTTTCTTTCACCAGCCATCTCTTTTCTCATGATTTTTATTCTGGTGGCTAAACTTACAAATCTATGTTTTTGTAACATGCTGGGGGGAGATGGTGAAGCTGACTTGTCTGCTTTCTCCTTTGTTTTGCTGTTCATGCATGCGGTGGTAGAGCTTGGACTGTGTGGAGGGGGGGCGGGACTACGGCGTGAGGCACGTGGCCACTGTGTAGGGCGTGGCTGCAGTGCATGGGGGTGTGGCCAGGGCCTGCGAGGGTGGGGCTACAGGCCAGGACGCCCCAGAAACATTGCTGCCCAGGGCAAATTGCCCCCTCCACCCCCAAGCGACTGCATGCATGCTCAGTAAGGGATTCTGGAGGCAACTGTTGCCTCTTGTAGGCAAGCACACATGACCACAATAGGATTGGCTAAAACAGAATCCTGTTCTTTTCCAGCTCAAGCTTCATTGCGTTGCCTACTGCAGACATGCTCAGCTTTTCTTCACTACCCTCCTAATACTGATCCTGCTCTTTTTTTAAAAAAACCTTCCAGCTAGACAAAGGACAAGGAAAAAAGAGGGGGGTGCTAAGCACTCATATAAAGACTTACAAAAGAGAAGCTTCTTTGTTAGAGGTTGCAAATTGAAGTATGCCTGTATTTTGGACACTCTAGTGAAATATGTAATTAGTGCCAACCTTCCCTCAAGCAATAATGTTTATATTTAAGGTATATAAAAATGATATTTATTGAAATCAAAACCTGCATGACTCAGTCTCATTAGTTGTGCTTGGATCTAGGTATAAGCAAATTAAAAAACCTGATTTTTTTTAACTGAAATTCCCAGAATTTTCCAGCCAATATGGCCAGTAACTTTTCCAAGCTCTGCTTGTGAGGGTTGAATTTTCCTTTCAGGATTATAAACTCAGTGGTACCTGCCAAGCAAACTGCATGTCAAATAAACTGTTTATTCATTTAAAGTACTTTTTGTATCACTGCCCAGCCCATGATGGCTCCTAGGATGATGAATGAGAAAAAACAATTAAAACAATGCAGAGATAAAAAAATGTTTTAAACACATTAAAGTACTCTTTAAACCTTAAAAGCAGTCTAAAAACAAACCGAGAATCTAGTTTTTAAACAGTTAAATAACCAGTTTCAAAAAGGAATGCAATGTAAAACAGCACTGTTTTGGTTGCCTACCAGACATTTAAAAGAGATGAAGCCATCCTAGCTTCCTAGGGTAGGGAGTTGAGAAAGCCCTGTTAAATCTACCTACCAACCTGACTTCATGAGATGTTGAGACATGCAACAGTGCCTCCTTTGAAGATTTCAGATTTCTGGCAGGGTCACATATGAAGAGGTGTCCTTTCAAATATGTTGGTCCTAAGTCATTTAGGGCTTTGTAAGCACCAGCACTTTGAACTGACCTCCTGGAGTAGGCCATCTACCAAGGCAACCAAGGTTGTTTCTGTCTCATAACCAGGACTGATTGGAATGAGCCAGGTAATCAGTTTCATCCAAGGAAGTCTAGATTTGTGTTGCCACCACTTTCTCTATGACCTTACTTAGAAAGGAGAGATTAAAGATTGGCTGACAGTTAGGAAAGTGGGGTCCAATTATCTTTTTTCCGAAAGAAGTTTTACAGGTTGCTTCTTTTAAAGAAGTTGGAATATAGTCCTCTTTCAAAGCATTTACAACCTCGGCCACCCAATTGGCTAGTTCTCCTCTGACAGCTTTAATTAGCCAGGATGGACATCGGTCTAACAGACAAGGGGTTGGCCTCATCTTTCCAAGTCACTTGTCCACATTGCCATATTCAACAAATTGAACTCATCCATCAAAATTGGACAAGTACGTGCCTCTGTTACCTCCCTGGAATTTACCTTCAATGTGAAGTCCAAGTCAGAATGAATCTGAGCACTTTTCTCTGTGAAGTATTTGCAAACTGATCACAGTCCTTCTCTTAGGGCTCGTCCTCAACAGTTTTCAGGTCTCAGATGAAATAGCCCCTTTAACCACCCAAAACAGCTCTGCTGGATGAGACTGAGCTGATGTACTAGAGAAATGATTTTTTCCTGCCTTTACTGCTGCAAACTAGGTTCTAAAATCAGCTTTCACCCATGCTCAGTTAGATCCATCCTTTTTCCACCATCACTCTAATTGTCTACACAAATGCTTCATCACCCTGACCTCCTCAGAAAACCATGGACCTTGGGTTCTGCACTCAAGTGTAGCACACTTGGGAGCAACTTGTGTCAGCTGACCAGGTCATCTCCTTATTCCACTGATCAACCAGGGCATCAATAGAATCATCAATTCTAGCAGCTGGAAAATCCCCCAGAGTTTTCAGGAATCCTTTTGTATTCATTAGACTCTGGGGGTAGACCATTTTAATGGGTCTACCACCCCTGCAAAGGTTAGGAGTCCCAGCAAGTCTAAACTCTATCAGATAGTGATCTGCCCATGACAACAGGATTCTGTCAAACACCCCTTCTCCCAGATCACCACCCTTCTGACTAGCAAAAACTAGATCAAAATTGTGACCTACTGCATATATAGAGTCAGATATTAATTGATACAGGCCCATGGTTGCCATGGAAGCCATGAAATCCTACGCTGACTCTAAAATCAACCAGCACATTTAGTTTGGGGGAGGTTAACACCACCCTTGAGATCACCTTCAGTAGCTCAGACAGTGAGACAGTTAGGTAGCCAGGTGGTCAGTACAGAAAAAGAACCCACAAACACAGTCTCAGAAACTCAGATGTCTCCACTTTCAGCTTCTTTCACAGCAGTCAAGCTTCCCCAGTCCCCCTGGCAAGATGCTTGTCTTAACAGTACTTACAGTGGGATTAGCCAAACAGTCTCAGCAGATATGTTCTCTGAGCTGAGCCTAAAATGGTTTAATCTCTTTCTAGAAACAGCATTTTAAAATGTCAGTACATATATATTTTCTTTCACTGACCATTCTAGCTGGAGAATATTGAGCACTGTAGTGAAAAAGAAAGTAGTTTTCCAAACTCTGCTCAGAAGTCAGACTCAAATCTTATTACTTAATAGTGGCTCACCTTGATCTAGTCAGCCTACCAAAGGGAATAGAAGGTGAAATCAAACTTCTGCTGAGAATTATAGAGGAAGAAAGGGATATTTGTGAATTTATAATGGACCCTTTACTGTATATTCATTCTCTTACTAGAATTAGAGAAATCAAGGCCTTCTACAGATAAAAGCCTGTGATTTACATGCAGCTATATTTCCTTCCAGTTCAGCTCTTTAGTATCTTCAGATTGCCTACAATACACTGGAAATACACCAAAGAGGCAGCTTTGTGTAAATCACAGAATAAGGGTAAGAAGGCAGCAAGACTGGCCAATTTGAAGACTAATGGCATTAAAACTTCTAAAATCAGAATTGCTCAGATGATTTTTTTCTTCATCCTGTCCCTAACATCCAAAACTTACTAGCTTGACCTATATGGTAAACAAGTCACAAATATGCAGTCACATACCCTAACCAACTCATACAGATTGTTTTCCCCTAGATACTTGCAGATATATACTTGCACAAAGAAACTGAAATACAGCCAATGTGGGATGTATTGATTAGTGTTGGGAAGAATTTGGGAAGCCTAGGTTTACATTTCCACCGAGCCATGAAACTGATTAGGTGATTTTGGGCTCATTCACTCTCTCATTATCTAATGTATGTCACAGGAGTTTTGTAAAGATAAAGTGCAGAAATGAAGACTCATGTATGGCTCTTGACTTCATGGGAAGAAAAAGGAATGTAAAAACAACCAATAGTTAGGGAGTTCAGAGAAGTTATAGTTAAGATTCTGGACATGAACTGTTTTTAATTATTTCCTTGGTATATTGATTATTCCACTTTGTCATGAAAATGTGTAGGGCTGCAGATAGGTCATAGCTGATCTCATGCAGGAATGTGAACAAACCAATACAAATATAAATAAGACAGCCAATCACAATATGATATACTTCAAAATAATTGGAGGGATGCTGCTTGACAAACTGACTGATTCCTCTCTGGCTCTACATTAAATTCAGGGCATCTTATATAAGCAATTATGGAAATTAACCTGATTTTGCATAGCTGTTAAACTTGATATTTATGATTATGCTTATAAGTAGTTGCCTACATTTTATCCCAGCAGCCCATTTATTATTTTTGTTGGAAATGTTAACACCCTGATTTCAATAAAGGTAAGCTATTTTAAATCATTCCTTAGTGGCCTCTTCTTCCAAACAGTCACACCAGATAATGTAGGGTTGCATTATTCCTCAGGAAGATCCAGGAAAACATACAGTGATAAGCACTGATATTTTTTACACAGTAACTAGTGATGACAGCAGCCCCATAAAATGCCTTGTTTGCAATTCATCTTTTTTTGCATTTCTTATTAGACAGATGGTCTTCTTGTGCTAATGACTCCTATATATTTAGACAACTGAAACCTATACACACAGTACCATCATTTTATTCAGTTTTGCATAGTAAAAAAACCTTACAAGTCTATCCTTATTATATTTACATAAATAAACAAATCCTGTGAAACAGTAATATATTACAGTTCTTCCAGGCATTGAGATAAGTACAGTATGTTGAGAAATACATAGCCACACAGTTTTTCCAAATTAACTGATGCCTGTTGAATATCAACAAGGGAAGTCCAATTTCACTGCAACCATTATATGCATATTAAGGTTTCCCCCCTCCTGGAATAAATTCATTTATTTTTCTCAAATCGCCAAATGACACTGTTGCAGATCCTCTTTGTGCTGGTTTTGCCTGAAAAAGGAGACAGAAGCTATCATTTTATATATGCAAATCTGTGCTTCAATCAAATCAAGAAAAAATAGTAAAAGGAATTTTCTTGAGAAAACAATATGCCCTATGTGCATTTTTAGGCATTCCATGCATCCTGGAAGTGGTGAACGTTACCTGAGATTCATGGAATTTCCAACCTATCATGTAGTAGATTTGAAAAGTTGCAGGTACTGTTCCATCTTTGTTTCCATACATTTCTATAGGGAAAAAAAATGTATTTAAGGTAGTGTTTCTCTATGTTTTTTTCCTCCAGATGTTGTGGATTTCAGCCTCTAGAAACCCATCCATCATGCTTAATGAGTGGGGATACTGGGAACTGGTCCAAAACATTTGTAGAATGAAAAGATACGAGAACACAAGAAAGAAGTTCAACAAATTATAAAAGCCATGGCTTGAATCCAGAGATAACCTGAACAAATGGAAAAGAAGGACTTTTTGCACAAATCAGCACTGCCAGATTTGGCTGATTTTCCAGTCTAACTACAGCCCTTCACACCATTCCAGAGGTCACTGATCCACCAGGAATAGCTTCTGGGGATGGCACAGAAGGCTTTAGTGCAGTGGTTCTCAACCTGTGGGTCCCCAGATGTTCGTGGACTTCAGCTCCCAGAAGCCCCAGCCACTATGGTCAATGCTCAGGGCTTCTGGGAGGTGACATCCAAAAACATCTGGGGACCCACAGGTTGAGAACCACTGCTTTAGTGGGAACTGGGAAGAATCAGGGCCTATTATGCTAAAGTTCCCCTTGATCCACCTAGTAATATTTAGCTTAATCACAACAAAGGAACACAAATTGTATGGCCGAAATATCTAGTCTTAACTGCTATTTGCAGAAAGAGGCACTGACAAATTATCTGGCACTGGATCTTGCAATTCTGACATTAGCTATTTCCATGGATGTGCAGCAGACATTCCTAAGCACACATCCAGGTAGCCAACTGCAAGTGTCCATTTCTAATGTGTCCTTCAAATTTTTCAAGAATGGAAGAAAGAAAATTTGGGTACCAGCCTGCTGGTGTGCTGCATTCCCCTGGCAACAGTTTCAGCATGTTACTGCTGCTGCAGACCACAAAAGAGAGCAAAGAGCAGCAACTTATCATGATAGTGTTCACCCAGTTTATGGAAGCAACTATGGGCTCCCACTCTTTTCTGCTGTTTTCAGTAGAGTACACATCAATACTGGAATGCTATGTTATGGTGGGAAAGGAAAGAAAAAACAAAATAAAAAACGAGGAAACATCAGGCATAGGCAACCTGCTATGAAAATACTCTTCAAGACTGATGAAACTTAGCTATATGCCACAAACATGTTTATAATCAATTAGAATTCAAAATGCTACTCTTTACTGAATGTCTGATGACTTACGCAAAGCATTTTTCTATCGAAAGTACCATTCCAATCCAGTGAAAATATTCCAATTTCAATAAAAAGCTCACTTACCCTTATATACTGCTGCTGCTGCCAGCATGGTTGCTCTATGTAGCATAGGTTTTCTACTCCAAGAGCAATTACTTTCTCCCATACCTAAAAATAGTTTTCAGGCTTTAAAAGAAGATACATCATATACCATGAGTTTGAAAATGTATTTCAAAAATCTCATATGCAACCTAATCCTACATATGTTTTACTCAGAAGTAAGCTTTTCTAGAATGGCAACAGAGATTTGGTAACATCTCTTCAATAAAAGTGTTTACCAGTTGCTGGGAAATTTTCCAGTAAATATGCTTTTTGTAACAGGACAATCCTTCATGTCTATCAGTGATTTAAACTGATTTAAACAGGACTTATCAGTCCTGTTTAAATCAGTCCTATCAGTGATTTCACTGAGTTAAACAGGGCTTCTTCCTATTTATACGCATATAGCCCGTATTTCTGTTTTCATGTAAAAATTCATAAAGAATGATCCAAGGCTACAGAAATACCCACCAACAATGCCTTCCAGAAGTATTTACTCCTTTTGACTTTCCACATTTTGTTGTGTTACAACCTGGAATTGAAATGAATTTGGCATGTTGCTACTTAATGTAAGCTATTTAGTTTTGTAAGTTTATGCCCCCAAGTCAACATTTGGTAGAAGTACTGGTAGAAAGCACCTGTGACAGCAATTACAACTTTAAGTCTTCTTCGATAAACCAATGTCAGCTTTCCCACTTTTCCTGGCAAAGCTGGTGAACAGCAGCTTTCAAGTGCTGCCATATTCTCAATTGCTTTGAGTGCTGGGTATTGACTGGGTCATTCTAAGATGTTTGGGGTACTTAGCATTCCAGTGTTACTTTCACTGTATGTTTAGAGTCATTGCCTTGTTGCAAAAGAGAAACCTCTGCCTCAGTCCCAGGTCCTTTGCAAACTGAAACACATTTTCTTCTAGATTTGTCCCTGCATTTGGTTTCATCTATCTTGCCCTCAACCCCAACCAGTTTTCCAGTCCTTGTAAAGGAAAAGCATGCAACCCACAGCATGATGCTGACACTACTATGCTTCACTAGAGGGATGGTATTCTCGGGACAATTAGTACCATTGGCTTTATACCACACACAGCATTTTGTGGCAAAAACAAAACATTGTTTTGGTGTGTCTGACCAGAGACCTTTTCCCCACAAGTCTGCAGTGTCTTTTACATGCCTTCTTACAAATTTCAACCAGGCTTTGATATGGTTTTGTTTCAGTAATGGTCTTTTCATCACTTTTCCCGAAAACACATTTTTGTTGAGCATAAGCATGATAACTGCCCTATTGATGGTTTCTCCCATCTCATCTGTAGGCCTCTTGGTTGCTTCCCTAACATTCTCCTTACCCAATGAGTTTTAGTGGGTAGGCAAAGTTATGGTTAAACCAGATTCTTTCTGTTTTGCAATAATGGATTTAACAGTGCTCCAAGGAATGTTCATAGTCTGGAATTTTTTGATGATCCAATCCTGACTGGTGCTTCTGCACAACTTTATCTCAGACTTGTCTGGATAGCTCTACTGTCTTCATGATGCTATTCATTAAGTTATCCTCACCAAAAAACTTGGGGGCCTTCCAGAAACAACTTTATTTAATCTAGGATCATGTTGCATTGAAGCTGCATACAGCTGGACTTGCACAACTACTTATGTGATTTCTGGAGGCACAGGATTGCACCAGAGCTTATTAAGCATGTCACAACCAACAAGTGCCAGTTTGTTTTTGTTTACTTAAATTTTTTGCCAAAAGGCACAAAAAACTGAGTATTTTTCAAGGTACTGTCAAAGAACTCCCTTGGATTCTTTACATTAAGGGAAGAACAGAAATGGCTCCTCAGCTTGATCCAAAATTAGATTGAAGTTTCACAACTGACCAGAGGTGGCATGTTGCTTACTCAAGATATTTACAACTAGTCACATTTATTAAACTGACGTTCTATCTCTAGCAGATATTTTTGGTTCAGTATCCTATAACAGAAGCCTGAATGAGAGCACATAGTTCTCCTTTGACAAATCTACAGACTATTCCCCAAGGGTATACAGATTCATTGCTATGGGTCAGTCACCTGCAATGCCACTCTGAAAGATCTTCAAGTATTTCATTATGATACACAGAAGAGTAGATTATCCATCTAAGCAGAACATAAAGACTTTGATTTCACATGTCTAGAGATATAATGCACAAGTATTCTGCATGTTAATTCGACACTCACTGCTCCAAACTAGGGATGGGGAGTATGTGGCCATCCAGATGGACAGCAACCTCCATCAGCCTTAGCCAGCACAGCTGATAAAGGATGATGATAGTTACAGTCCAATGTCATTTAAGGACTATATAATTGCCACCCTTGATCCAAATCTTCTTCTTCTTGTTCTTAATTGCTGTTGAGATGGCTTTGACTTATGGCAACCCTAGTAATGAGGGACCTCCAAGAGACCATTATCCACAGCCCTGCTGAGCTCCTGTACACCCAGGGCTATGGCTTCCTTGACTGAGTCCATTCATTGGTAATGCCATTTTCTTCTTTTCCTATGAACTCTCAATCATCTTTTCTGGTCAGTCATGTTGTCTCAGTACAACAGCCTTAGTCATTTTGGCTTCTAAAGAAAGTTCAGAGTTGGTTTGCTTTAAGACCCATTCATTTGTCATTTTAGCCATCCAAGGTATATGTAGAACTCTCCACCAGCACTGCATTTCAAATGAGTTAATTCTGTTCTGTTCCTGTCAACTTTTTTTACTGTCTACCTACATGTTCACTGTTCATTTAAAAATAGTGGACTTGCCTTGCAGATCAGCCATTATTTCAAACATCCCAGGATAGTTAACTTGGATTTCATCAGCATCCTAAAAATAAGAAGATTTGAATTTTTAAGATAATTAAATAACGCAGTTTGGTTTGATTTTGTTGTTGATAATGTTTGCAGCAGTAGGAGCATACCAGAGATAGGTAAACAAAGGCTAAGCCTTGGTGTTGCCTACTGCCTAGACTTTATCCCAAGCACCACTGTTGTACTATGGAACATTTACAAAGGGCATATGGATTGCATGGAATGGAGGTGTTCATCAATTGACTCAGATGAAGACAGGAAGAAAAGCCCATTTCAATTGTAGAAAAATACTAAACTATAGGGTGGGTCATAACTAGAAAACTAACTGGGAAGAAGGCCCAGAAGCAGAGTATCTGATGGAAGAGGGACAGAGCAAGCCAAGGGGCAGACATGTTAGAAGAAAATGACTGGAGGAGAAAACAGCTTATGAAAAGTCAAGAAACAGCATGTGATGTGTGTGGGAAAACACAAACAGCATCCATATATTCTTCAATAGTTTCCCTCACTCCTCCCCTTTTCTGCTGCAGGTCAGCTTTGATGCAGAGATGTTGGCTTGCACATTTAAACAGTGTTCCCCATTATGTCTGAATTAAGGAAGACAGGCCTACTTCAGGCCAGGAGCTCCATGCTTAAAACCAATATGTGAAAGGTAAAGGGAAACTGAAAAATGATAAACCATGATTTCACACAGAGTGGTTTATAAAGCCATGGATGTCCCAACGTGATCACTGTGTAAAAACAATTGCGTTACATGTATTGAACCACTTTAGAGGCTCAATGATTGTGAGCTAGGAAGCGGAAGTAGGGTAAATGTCACATAGACCAGCCAGATATTTTGAGTACAACTGTTACAAAATGTATTAGTTCAATCTCATTAAGCAAACAATTTACAATAGCTTGAGAGCTGAATATTTTGTGTTGAAATACACTCCACACCAGAGTTGAAATTATGATCCGGGGGGGGGGGAAGAACCCTGGATTATTTTGTTTGACTGTGAGATATATGTCCTACTGGAAGTCACTGCCCCCTACCTCATGTCTTTTGGTACAGCAGCTCATCATTCTCCCTTTTCCAATAATTAATGAAATAATTGTCATACAAGCACACTATGAATAACATACTAATAAGGACTCATGCTCATCATCATGGACACCTCTAATCTGATCAGGGCAAAATCCAAACAGGAATTATAGTTGGTTGCTACTCATTTTTTTGTTTTATCTATATGTTTTTATTCAACCTGACCTGATTTATGAAGTAAAATTCTTTTCTATATAGGTCACAAGTGGACAAAATGTGGCTGTGCAACTGTTGGATTCCCAACATTTCTCACCAATGGCTACGTTGGCTAGGGCTGATAAAAGTTACCTAATACAACATTTGGGAGGGGAGAAGGAAGATGGCATAGCGATCGGTCATCTGCTCGCACAGATGCGAGATGGACGACCAGTACACAAGATTGTAAGCCCGTTTTGGAGAGACAGAAATGGGGCAATTTATCCCTTCAGGAGAGGGGATTTGGAAGGGCTCTGTGTAGACTAATTCCGACATTTAGCTTCCCCAAAAATTCATAAAGAAGAGAGGAGCGGACAAGGTCAATGGGTCAAAGAGCCACCAGATCTTGTGTAACCATCGCATGAGCGACAGTGGCTATGCCATGGAAAATTAACAAATAGAGGGATGTCAAACAAGTAAGTTAACTTTTATTTTTCATTGCCGAAGCTCAGGATACAAACAGAAGCTCCTTAATATTAATAGCACTTTCTGTAATAGGGAAAAATAATAAAAGGAAGTGCAGAGATTTGTAACGAGACCGAGGGATATACTCCGCGATACAGACAAAAGTTCAGCAACAAGCGATAAGTCAATTGCAAGTATAAATATAAAAGGACTTTCCAGATTTGAAATTAAATAAAATAAATTGAAGGCAGAGTTCCCAGAGGAAAAAGGAAAGAGAGAGAGAAGAGTATAGAGGAGAGAGTTGAGAGACGAAAGCAGAAAGAGATGAAAGAGGAACCTCGTTGAAAAACAGCAAACGGAGGCTTAAGTTTCCCTTTTTCAAATAGGGACACATTTCCAATACAGATATATTTAAGTATAAAGTGTGAAATACCTACCTGTGGCGATTGATTTTTTTTGTGGACATTGAGTAGACATCGAATTTCCTTGGATTTTGGTTTTGGATTTTGGATCTACAGGATTTTGGATTTACGGATTTTTGATTACAAGAAGAAAAATCAGAGACGGACTGAAAGAGCGGAGATTGGGAGAGGCAAAAGCTGACAGTGAAAGAGAGAAAAGAGAGAGAGATACCGACTTGAAACTTGGAGAGAGAGTTGCTGTAATACTGGGGAGAAGGAGAGAGAGTTGCTGTAATACTGGGGGAAGGAGACAAGGCGAGAGGAGCAGAGACTACGAGAGACAGTGTGGAGGAAAGCAGAGAAGAGAGAGAGATAACGAAGACTACAAAGCGGCAAAAACGTTTGTCTAAATAGCCATTTGAAAAAGGGAATATATAAATACTTACATATAAAAATATATACTAATAGTGGAATAAAACTGTGGGGGATAGAGAACAGTGGACAAGTGGTTGGGTGAAATAAAGGAGTTGTTAAGAGTAACTGTTTGAGGGGGAAAAAGACGTAATGTAATTTGTTTTTCTGTTTCCCTGATATCTTAATTTGAATATAGACGGTGACTTTGGTGGCGGAAACTGAGTGCCGAAAAGAACAGAAGGTCTGAAGTGGGTAAAGTAAAATTTGTATATTTAATTGAGTAGAAATTAAGTGTATTATATTGTATTTGTACTTTGGTAAATTTCATTAGGGTGAGAAATAGAAATGGGAGCCACTCTGTGCCCAGGTGGCTAGAAGAAGATAAGATCAAGGTTATAAGGTAATAGACAGAAGTAAGCTTCTGTATAAACATCTCTTCCCAGGAATGGAAAACAAGTAAGTTAACCCCTTAAGTACAAAACAGTAAGAAAGCAATAAGAAATCTAAGTAAAAAGAGTATATAGCACCACCCTGTGGAGTTAGAAGTTCATTACATCAAGGAAGGAAATAGATTTGAATAATATTGAACAATAAATATTAACATTGTAGAAGCCAATTCACAACATCAAGTTATTTTCTTTCAAATAAGCAAGTAAATAACCATTATTAAAATAATTAAATAAATAAGAAATAAGGTCTATATATTGCCCTTCCGGTCGCATGGTGGGCGCGAGTGGCAGCTCGGAATGAAGCTGTGCAATGGTGCAGCTCCAAGCAGCCACCCACTGGATTCCAGCCGCTTCTTTTGGCACCTTAGAAGCAGCTAAACACCCCTACAGTACAAGGGGTGCGGAAGAGGTCTGAGGGGGACCCCACAACTGGCGTTTGGCACTACCCGGCTGGGGGAGCAGAAAAATGCCAGGGGGTTGAAGGTCCATGACGAAGCCAGCGGGATCGTCGCCAGAGCGGCACAAGCGCCGCCGTCGACTTTTAATCAAGAAACAAGTAAAAAGCAAGTAAGATATCTGTAAACTGTTCTGGACTTTAATTTTGGGAAAATCACAGCGAAGTTTGGCTTGCAACGGTGCACAGGAGTGAAGGAATGGAGGGACCCAGAGGAATTGTGAGTGCATCATGGCTTAGAGGTCTTAAATGGGCGGTTGATTTCAAAGAAATGGCTAAGAGGCTTTTCTGCTTTTCTCTCGACGACTGGAGTTATCAATGGCAAAAAGACTTCCAATTTGCAATTAGGATTTACATTTGAAAATACTAAATAATCAAATGGCTGGTAATGGATCAAGGAACAAGATTGGACTTTACAAGATTTAATAATCTCCATTTGGACACTGATCTTTCTCTCTATTCCAACATTTTACTATTTTGGTTGATCTGAGACGATTGGTTTTTGGCTTTTTGACTCTGGATTTCTGATCTTAGAAGAATACTTTGGGAAGCAACAGTTATTGAACAGTACTCTTCTTTTTTAGCTCCTGTTATGTGAGACTTGTTTCCTGACTTTTTTCCCCTTTTGATTCTGGATTGTTGAGACTGGAGAGCCGGTGCTGGAAGGTCATTTAAGCAAAACATCCCTACTCCTATGGACGGAACTGCTTGGATTTTAAGCGACTATGAGAATACAGATAATCTTCAGAAATGAACTCCGGGCAGCAAAGTTTAAGATGGGAGGGGGGAATAGGAGGTGGACTGGCATAGGGCCCTGAATTTGATAAGTGGTAGTGTACTTTAGCAATGTCAATTAAGCTTACGTATTTGACTGATATATTCTCATTAATATGAACATTGCGATATTGTTAAAGGGTTGATGGGGATATTAAGATTGGGGAACCTGTGATGGAAGTCATTCAAATAAAACACCCTCACTCCCAGGGACGGAGCAGCCTGGAATTTAAGCGACAGAGAGAATACAGAGAATCTTCAAAAATGAATTTCCGGGCTGCAAAGTGCCAGAAGGGAGGGGGAAACAGGAGGCGGAACAGGCACAGAGTTTTGAATTATATAGCAGCACCTGTACTTTGGCAATGTCAATTAAGCTTACGTACTTTGATTGATATATCAGTATACTGTCATTAATATAAACATTATGATATTGTTGAAGGGGGTTGAAAAGAACATAAGCATGGAAGTGGGAAACAAGACAAATTAATGTAATGGAATCCAGGGTAAGAAGATGAGTGATCGTTGCAGTAATAATAGCTCAGATGGCCAAATATACACTGACAGATATATTCTAGAAAATGTTGGATTTTAGGTTATAAGTGATGGAGACCTTAAAAAATATATGAGAATATAGTAGAAATTTCAAAGAGATAAGTTAAAAGAAGAGAACACACTGGAATTAGACGATTAGAGAAAAGCAGAATGGGTGACAGCTGGGAACTGACAAGTGAGATTGACTGTATTATGATTGTGTGGGAGAGGGAAATGCATGTTCAAACAGTTAAGATAAACCTTGTATTGTGATACATAAACGTAACAAGTGGAGTGAATTTCGAGAAATGAAGACCAGTTCAGAGTGGAAGATCAGAAACAACTCATGTAAAACTACAGGATAAAGAATCTTTTTTTTATTTGTGAAATTTAATAAAATTATTAAAAAAAAGAACTAAAGTCTATATATTAGGAATAATAAGGAAAGAAGAGTAAAATAAAGGTAATATAAATAGGATTTTCACATAAAAAATAAGGAAAGTACCTTATTTAATCAATTGGTTATATTTATTGGTCTATTATATTGATTATATTTAAATAATTTAAATAAATTAATACCTATTTGATTATAGATTGAATTAAATTATATAAATTGAGTGATTTTTAAATTAAGGTTATTATAAGTCACTAAAATCTAAGATAAATATATCAATATTTGCTAAAAATCTAAGAAAAAGTGATTGGAGAAGGAAAAGTTTAGATTTGAAATTTTTTGGTTATACTAGTTGAAGAGAAATAACCCAGAAAAGAACAGATGATAGAGGAACAGAAGATGGCAGCTAGAAGAAGAAGATTGGTGCAGACACTATCTCAAGGAAGATTCTCCAGGGAAATGGATCCTTACCATTTGCTACTAGAAGAAGTCAAGAAGATAAGAACAGATATGCGAGATGAAATGAAAGGACCATTAACAGAAGTTAAAAAAGAAGTAAGACAGATGAAGAAGGAGATAAAGCATTTTGCGCACAGACTTGAAACAATGACAAAGGACGTTAAGAACATGAATAAAGACTTAGGGGATGTACAGGAGAAAACGAAAAATCTGGAAAAAAGAGAGGGAGAGTTAGAAGATATGGTGGAGCATTCAGAGATGAGGAACACGCTTTCAGAATGGAAGTATAGAGAAAAATGTATTAAGATAAGAGGTCTGAGGGAAATGGAAGAGGAAGACCTCTATAATAGATTGATCCCGGCACTGGCAAAATTTTTAGACTGGTCATCTGAACAAATGGACATAGAGATAGATCGATCTTTAGAATAAATTCACTGATTGCACGGAAGAGGAAGGTGCCCAGAGACATTGTTGTTTATTTTGAAGAGAACGGGTGAAGGAGATGTTTATTCATCAGAGTTACTCCAATAAATTAATTATCGAGAGAACGGAATCGAAAATATTTAAAGACGTCCCATTGCAAGTGCTAAAGAAAAGAAAGGACTATTCATTCCTAACACAAGAACTTAAGAAAAAAGATATTCTGTATAGATGAGGAAAGTTGGAAGGCGTTATTCTTACATATAATCAGAGGAGATATGTGATAAATTCAACAAGTAAGGCAGAAGAGTTCTTGAAAAGGCTTAAAGAAGAAAACAGGAAGAAACAAAATAGAGATCAAAGACTGGAGGAGAGAAAGAAAGAAGAGAGAGGGGAGGAAGGAAGAGGGGAGACAAAGGGTAAAAATCAGGAAAAAGACAGTGAAAAGAAATATAAAACAACTCTGCTAGAGGAAGAAGAACAAGTGGAAGAACAAGAGCAGCGAGAGGTTCGAGAGGAACAGGAATCGGAAGGAAAGGAACAAGAGGACACAGATCAGGAAGAAACGGGAGAAGAAATATCACTGGAAGAGACTGCTTAAAAGAAAGAGGTTATAAACAAAATGAGAATAAAATTATTTTCATGGAATGTTAGAGGCATAAATTCAATAATTAAAAAAGAGAGAATCTTTCATTATTTAGAAAAACAGAAATGTAACATTTATTGTATACAGGAGACACATATAATCAAATCAAATACAAAATCATTAGAAAACCCCAAATTAGGAAATTTGTTTGTTACAAGTATAGATAAGAAAACAAGAGGAATCGCAATATATGTGAACCCAAAATATGTGGCCAGGGAAGTCTTAAATGATAATCAAGGTAGATACTTAGGTATAGAAGTAGAGATGTTAAATACAAAGATAGTAATTATAGGAGTTTTGGCCCACTGGAAAATAAAAATAACTTTTATTAAAGGAATGGAATACCAAAACATAATAATTATGGGGGTTAATATTGGCCAGAATTAGACAGATTTAAGAATAAAAGACAAAGGAAAAATAAAGGGAAGTTACCAAAAAGTTTTTTTGAACTGATAGAAAGCATGATATTGCGGGACGCCTGGAGAAGTTTATATGGAAATCAAAAAAAAATTACATACTTTTCAAAATATAAGACATAGTCCAGAACAGATATAATTTGGAACTCTAAAACTCTAGTTAAATATTTAAATAAGATGGAAATTCTACCAAGGACCATGTCAGATCACAACGCTTTATTATTAATTATAGAAGACAGAAAAAATGAGTTTAGATGGAAATTGAATGAGAATTTTTGAAAGAGGAAGAAATAATAAAAAAGGAAAGGAAATTCTAGAATGTTACTTTAAGGAAAACATAAATAAGGGAGTATCTAGAGAAATGGTATGGGAAGCGGGGAAAGCAGTCATGCGCGGCTTCCTGATACAACAAGATGTAAGAATAAAGAAGGAGAAGAAGCTGAAAGAACAAAAGTTAAAGATCAGATAAAACACTTAGAAAGTTAATTGAAGAATACACCACAAGATAAAAAGATTGTAGGTGAAATAAAGGTGTTACAGAAACAAATATCCCTACAAAACTCAGGTCATAGAAAGAAACTTGAAGTTAGCAAAACAAAAGAATTTCTTTTACGCAAACAAAACAAATAAATCGGGCTAAAAGATTAGAAAAGAAAGAGAAAAAAGATTGATAACACAGATAAAGGAAAATAAGAAAACATTGATAAATTAGGAAGAGATAAAAGAGGCCTTAAAAGTATTATCAAAACCTATTTGCGGAATCAAAGTTTAACTTTTTAAAAAAGAGATAAGATTAGACAATATTTAAGGGAAGGACAGACACCTAAAATTAGTCAGGAGAAAAGGGGAAGAATTGAATAAGGTTATAACTAAAGAAGAAATTTTGCAAGCTATTAGAAAGCAAAAAACGGGGAAACGCTTGGCCCGGATGGTTTTTCAGCCCTATATTATAAAGTATTTTGTGAACAACTAATTAATCCATTATACAATATAGTAAATGAAGTTAAATGGATACAAGACCACCTTCGGGGGGACAGGCAAATATTACATTAATTCCAAAAGAAGGGAAGGACATAAAAGAATTAGGAAATTACAGACAAATAGCACTGTTGAATGTAGATTATAAAATATTCACAACAATATTGGCAGAAAATTAAAAAAGTTTTACAAGCAATTATACATACTGACCAAAATGGATTTCTACCAGAGAGAGTTTTAAAAAATAATATAAGGACAGTATTGAATATAATGGAATATTATCATAGACATAATGAGAAAAAGATGGCATTAGCCATCGGAGCCCTGGTGGCGCAGTGGTTAAATGCCAGTACTGCAACCACAAGGTTGTGAGTTCGATCCTGCCAGGCTCCAAGGTTGACTCACCCTTTCCCATCCTTTCGCAGGTCGGTAAAATGATACCCAGCTTTTTGGGGGGCAATTAGCTAAAAATACATTGTAAACCGCTTAGATAACACTAGTTATAGGCGGATAGAAATAAATGCTATTGCTATTATGTTTCCTTGATGCAGAAAAAGGATTTGATAGAGTTAATTGGATCTTTTTAGAGGAAAAATAAAGGAGATAAATTTGGGAGATAAATATATGGGATGGAAAAAAGCGATTTATAAAGATCAAAAGGCCAAAATAATAGTAAATGGAGAAACAACACAGAATGTATCTATAATAGGGGAGTTAGACAGGGATGTCCCCTGTCACCTCTCTTATTTATATTGATATTAGAAATATTAAATAACAAAATTAGACAGGAAACACATATACAAGGGGTTAAAAATTTGAAATAAGAGTATAAATTGAGTGCATATACCGATGATTTAGTCATTATATTAGAGGATTCAAAAAAAGAGTAAGAGTATTAATGGATATATTAATAGATTTTGGAGCAGTATCAGGTTATAAAATAAAAAAAGAGAAAACGAAAATGATTCTAAAAAATATAAGGAAACAAGAAGAGGAGGATATAATAAAGTTAATGGGATTTAAGTCAGATAAAAAATAAAATATCTTGGTATTACCATCTCAAAAAATAATGTGGACTTGTTTGATAATAATTATAAGAAAGCATGGGGAGGAATAAGGGAGGATTTTAAAAGATGGGGGAAATTGGATTTATCTCTATTAGGCAGAATTAGTAATTAAAATGAATATACTCCCCAAAATAAATTTTTTATTCCAGAACCTACCAATACTTATGAATGAAAATCCCTTTAAGGAATGGGAAAAAAGAACTAATGAAATTTATATGGAAAGGGGAAAAAAACTAGAATGAAATTAATAGTGTTAGAGGATACAAAAGAAAGAGGAGGAATGGGATTACCAAGCTTAAAACTATACTATTATGCAAACTGTTTAGAATGGGTAACAGACTGGATAAAATTAGAAAATAAAAGACTATTACATTTAGAGGGAGAGGGGCTACATTTTGGATGGCACACGTACATATGGTATGGGAAAACGGTTATAGATAAAAATTTTAAAAATCACTTTTTAAGAAAAGCCCTCATTACAGCATGGTCAAAATATAAAAAGCAGTTATATTTGAAAATACCACTCTGGGTTTCAGTACATGAAGCCTTTTATAGTAAAGAAAAACCTAAGGTTGACATATGGATTAAATATAAGGATATTCTAAAAATACAAGGAGATAAAGAATTTTAAATCTACAGAAGAATTAAGGAATGACAGATGGAATATACACTGGCTATTATTTAGACAATTATGGGAGAGATATAAAAAAGATAAGGAGGAAGAGGGGTTTGAGACCAAAAGGAAAAAATTTGAAATTTTTAAAGCCAGAGACAAAACATAAAGTAAGTCAGATATATAAGATTTTGCTGTCATTACAAAGCGAGCCAGAAACGGTTAAATCAACAATGATTAAATGGGCCCAAAATATTTAAACATACTAATGGAACAACGGGAAAAGTCATGGAAGACCACCTGGAAACTGATAAAACCAGTAAGCTTAAGAAAAAACTATTATAAGATGCTGCAGAGGTGGTACATAACTCCAACACAAATTGCAAAGATATAAAAAAATTTTAAAAAATACATTTGGAAATTATCGGAGGCTCGTTTTATATTATGGTGGCGTTGTAAATATGGAAAAAGGTTTTGGGGGTCGGTGCATGATAAAATTCAAGAAGTGTTCAGAAGAAAATTTATCCTGCCCATGAATCTATTTATTAAATATGATAGAGGAGCTACAATTAAATAAATCACAAAAAAAGATATTTATATAAATGATAACAGCAGCTAGCATTTGCTATGCCCAGGTTTGGAAAAAAAAAAAATCCTCCAGATTAGAGGACTGGCTGTTAAAACTATACAAGATGGCTGAAGCAGATATTGTGATAGAATCTTTGGAAAAATATGAAAAATAAATGGAGAAGAGTGGAAAATGGTAGGTCCATATGGAAAACTTGTTGGGGAAAGAAAGCTATTAGTTTTTTTGACACATGATAAGTTTAAATATTTATAGAAAAATGATATGTCAGGAGAAATTAAAAATTGGTAATGTTTAAAAGACTAAGTAAAAAGGGGGAAAAAGGAAGCAAAAGAGGAAATAAGAAAGTGTAACTTTTTTAATAAAACAAAAGAAGAGATGAAGAAGTAATGTTATAGATAAACGAAGTAATGGAACCTAGTTTTGGCAAGGGGGGGGGAAAATAAGGGGGTTATATGTTATATTTTATTGTATTGTAGTGTATAGGTTTGCTTTGTATTTTTTGTTGTGTTTAGTTTGTGAAAAATGTCATGTATTATTTGTTTTGTTGTTGTATATTTTTTTCCAATAAATAATTAAAAAAATACAACATTTGGATGGCTAATTTTACCCAACACTGATATAGATCGAGTGGCACTACTAATCTGGTTTAAATAGCAAACTATTATAATTTTAAACCCTTAACCAATTTCAACACTTGCAGATCTTTCAGAGAATCGCAATGTACATCAAAATGAAAGAGTAGCATGTGTGGTAAGTTTCTGAGCTGTTCCTTTCTTAAAAATGGTATCCACAGTCAGTGTGTTGAAGCCACTTTCCCCGTAGATGTCCCAAGTCACTGACGGCAGTAAATGGAGATACATGTGGGGCAAAATCCCTTTCTTTCCAGTTCCGCCAGCTGCAAAGAGCAGCGAAGTTCAAAAAAGATCTCCCCCAAACATAGAGCCGATAAAACCCATCAGGTTTAAGTACTCGATGTACCTGAAAAACATCACCATAAGTAAGTCATGCACGAATATGGGTTGTTCTCTACTATAGTGATGTATAATTGTTGTTCTTAAACAACCTAAGACCCTACCAAGTGAACCTTACTAATTTCAATGCAATGAAAGGAAGCGATACAGCAGCAATGTCTCACTGTTATTTGCGAAGTAAAACTACTTTCTGAGCCAAGTAAGGAGCTTTTTTATAGTTTAATTATTTCTTAGGTCATCCCTGAATAATACTCAACCTCACTGGCTGGAAAACATAAGAAATATTTAATCACAGTATCTCACGATTCCTTGAAGGATTTAAGAGGAGCTCACCTTGCTGGCAAGATTCGGTAATGAACTGCCCAAAAACAGATACCAAGTTTTGCATACCAGCATGCATTCTAAACTAGCTTACCCTAGACCAGCGATTCTCAAACTTCAGTTCTCCACATGCTTTAGACTTCGAAGTCCTAGAAAGCCCTAGTCAGCAAGACCAGTGGTTCTGAACACTGCCACAAACGCAGCTCTATGCACTATGTCATATTGGTTAAATGAAGCCAGCATGGTGTATTGGTTTGAGTTTTGTTTGATTCCCTGCTCAGCCATGGAAACTCATCTTGGGCAAGTCATGCTCTCTGAGCCTTAGAGGAAGGCAAAGGCAACCCCCTCTGAACAAATCTTGCCAAGAAAACCCAATGATAGGTTTGTCTTAGGGTCACTGTAAGTTGGAAATGATTTGAAGGTAAACAACAACAACAACAAAGTATGTCTACTACATTAGAAAGTCACTTTATGGAGACAAGAGGGACCTGCAACAAATTGGTACAGTGTATTATTGCTTCCAGCAGGCCTGCCATGTGATTCTCCATAGCTGTTAAGAGTCCAGTGCTTTTCTGCTTTTCCTTCGCCAATTGACACTTGATCCTCACTGGGCAGTTCTTGAGGTTTTGCCCAATTGCTGTTGCCTTTTTTTTTTAAATCTGTTTTGTACTTTTACAACTTTCATTCCCTTATGTATCCCAATGGAGAGTTTTGTCTCTAATCCTGTCAGAACTCTTATGTTGTCCTTAGAAGGAATTATAAGACAGTATAAACATATTACATGATCAGGAGAAAGCCAAAAACAAGACCAACATTCTCTACACTTTAACAATGGATACTCATGAACAGTTCAAAAGTATTTTAAAATCTCTGTACAAGTGTCCAGACAGCCAAGCTGCCATCTTTGACCTCCAAAATGCCCAGAAAGGTATAAAAAGTCACATGATAGTTCCACAAAGTTTCCATTTGGAAAACATAAAGGAATGGTCACCACAGGACAACTGCAGATGATATTAGATCTTAGGGACAATAGTACAGCACACAGAGATAACTATTGAATTAAACATTACTGTCTCCCAGACTTTTTTGCCCATTGACTCCAAGCTCAGTCATTTTAAAATCCATTGTTCCACAAAGATTATAACAGCAACAAAAGAGAAGCTGTATTAGTATCTTTATAGGGACATTAATACTTGTACTTACCTCATGTAGTGCTTTGGGAAGATCATTTACCCAATGCAGGCTAAAAAAGAGTTTACAAGAACATTTGTTAATAAGTGTAAGAAATTCCTCAGCATTATGAGAATTAGGCAGGCAGCTCAGGTTGTTATACTGGCACAATGTAGGCCCCGTTTTATTTGAATGGAGCTTATTCCTTGGTTAGTACACACAGGACTACAGCCTTAAAACCCCATTTAAAAACTCTGGTTATTCCAAATGTAAATCAAAATTGGGTAGGCATTTTAAACCTCTCAGGAATGTCATCATTCTAAAGCATTTTGCTGTTCAGAAATTGTTTTTGCTGCTAAATAAAGTCAACTGTACATATGCTGTTATCTCCCATGATTTTCAGCAAGGCTGACATGCAAGGAAAATAAGATGAACATTTCTAAAATCATCCAAGAAGTTTTCAGGCTCATTTCAGAGATATAACATGTCTCCCATATTCCTATACATACCTGTTCAGAAATAAGCCAAACAAATTCCATGCAACTTACTGCTAAGTAAATGTTTAGAGGATCAGCAGCTAATGTAATAAATGTGAGATAAAACATTTTAAATAAAGAGAACAAGGTTGAAAAGGCTATATGCCACATCCTGCAAGTGCTCTGAAGTTTTTAACCCACTCCTTTCTTTGTAGTCTCTTGTAGCACTTCAAAAGTTATAGAGGCACCACAACAGACCTCCAAGCTAGGATTTACTATACTATAAGATGCTGCAGCCTGAAGTGAAAGTTTTGTTCCCACTTCAGATCATATGGGGAAAGTACTTTATACACACAGAGTGGTTTTTTGGGATCCCAGTCCCAAACACACACAACCTATTCTAGTAATAAATATTGATATCACAGAAGTAAGACCAAAAGTTGGTTTTAGAACTGGTTACAAAAAAACACTGTTCTCACTATAAATAATTCTGTCTGTTTTAGTTCAGCCTTTAGTTCAGCTTACCTCAGTCCACTAACAACAAGATCAAATGTGTTTTCTTTGAAAGGAAGGAATTCTTCATCAGCCACAATGCTGATTCTGGGAATTTCAGATTCTATTGTGTTTTTCTAAAGCAAGTTAGAACAGAAATGGGTTTAGGACCACAGCTAAGGCTGTTTACTTTTCACTGTCATGAACTGAACACCATACTGCTTCTTACCAAAGCATTTTCGGCAACATCTGCTTGAAAAAGCCTTTCAACAACATCCTGTGGAGGGAAAAAGACCATGCAGTTATCTCCATTTTTTAAAATTTGTTTTATTTGGGAGATGGGATGGGGATGCTTGCTTGGATAGGGGACAGAAATATAAGAAAAGTATGCCACTGGTCTATACTGACAGAATTTTATTTTGTTAAAATACACTATAGTCCAACATGCAGTAGAAATACTATTCCTTGATTTTTCTCACACTTCTTGGAGTATTACTTTAAAGCAATCAACTGTTATAATAATACGTTTAAACAAATAATACATTTAAACTTATTTATGAAACATCAAATATTCTTCCTGGCACTACAGGCAGATAACATTAACTAAGTTTATACTATAATCCCATATCTATTTACTCTGAATATGGCTTACTGGACTCAACAGGAGTTACCTCTGAATCAAAACATAATACAAGACTGCCTTGTTAATTCATTGTTTATTTTATTGCCAAAACATCAAGCCTAATCCAGGCTGTAATCATAGTTGCAGCTATTTGAATCTAATGATTCTAATCTAAGTGAACAAGTATATGACTGGGATATAAGTATGGCATTATCTGTCAAATGCTCAGATTTTGGCTTTTAACTCTGTTAGGAAATTGTTAATTATGGGAAGGGAATAGTCCCAAGCCAGCAGGACTTTCATCATAAGACAGCAAGAAATTTTACATGTTTTGTGTTCATTAAAAAAAAAACAGCTTCTGAAAGAGTATTTTACCCCAAAACACATTTCAATCAGCACCAAACGTTTTGTCCTTTTTTTTTATTTCTATTGGGGAAGAAACGAGGCAGAATCCCTACTGTGAATGTCAAGATTAAAAAAAAACAACCCACTGACAGAGGATCCAAGGTTTGTTTAGCTAGTTCTACCTGCAATAGGGGCATGGTGATCCAGCAGTGTACACCAGCACACTACACAGTCCCAATATTTAACCAGGGTTCCCCAAATCCCAGCTTATCACAACATCTGAACCAAACCAAAGGGATCAATAGAACTGGCATTGCTGCCATAATCTATGAATCCTAAGTTTATTTTTATCATACAGCAATGTCTGATCTTGATCTGTGCTTCTCAAATTCACAGGCTTAAATATAGAAGAAATAATACCTTATTTAAATGTTGAGCTATGTAACTTCGTCCACAGCCAAGGTCCAAGGCAAGAGGAAAGGTCCTTTTAGGGGATGAAAGGAATTAATTTAGAAAGCTGCAACTTGAGCTGCTTAGTATAGAATGCTTTGGTGAAATTCTGCCTATTCCGAATATATAAACTCCTCTCTTATATATAGATACTGGGGAGTATCCCATTAAATTTAGTAGCACTGACATCAGAGTGAACACTACGCTTAATCTGACCATGCGTATTTAAACATGACATTCTCTTTCAAAAGAAGTATTTACTTATGTGGTGCCCTTCTTCTTCACCTCATTTACCATGTGATCCTATGGATATTCAGGCCAAAATAAGTTCCACTGTGTTCAATGAAGCTTACTTCCTAACAAGTGTGCTTGTACTGTCATTTATTAAGAGAGGATTCTCAATATCTGCCTTACTATTAGATGCAGGAATGTTCACTATTACATCTGTGAATTTGAACTAAGGAGGATACAGATAGATGATGCTCTTTCGGAGACATTCCATCTAGAATTCAGCAGCTGAAATGGGCAAAACCAGGGCAAGTTCTAGAACTACATGCCCCCATTATACTTAGTTGACAGGAACCCTACCTAACTACACCAATTACAGTTGATAATGTTTCTTTTACATCAATCGCAACAGAGAAGGAATGGAACCCCATGGAATAAAACAGGCAGAAATCAGGCCCATAGGCTCACTCCTTCCACTTACTACACCCTTCAACATTTTGTTTCCCTAAATTTCAAGGAACAGGGTGGGCTGTCCTTATTCTTAAATTTAATATACTGGGATGATAATTTTGTGAAAACATCTTACTGCACAAAGAAGATCTGCTCATATCTTACCTGGCTATATCAAACACACGATCGGCTATCCTACCACCAACCTGTAATACAGCGAAAATTAACATCCTCGGACATCTCTAATACTTTTGATCTCAGAAACCACTTCATTTCACTAAAACAGTGTGTTGAAAATCTGGCTCACTTCAGATCACCATAGGCTGCTGATGAGCACATACTGGGGGCCCCATATTCTGATTCCATTTCCCCAAAGTCATTCCCTGCTCAAGGCTGCAAAGGAGCAAAAGAGAGAGCTCTACCTGTTGCATCTGTATGTTTCCCAAGCAAAGCTATGAAACTGTTTCCGGACAGGGGACATTTAGATCAGACATAGCATATAGAAAAGGTTAAACATCTCTCCTTCAGTATCAGTATAGGAGCCACATCTTCAATTTTACATTTTAAAAAACAATCTGTAGCAAAGGAACAGTTTTTCATATTACCACTTAATGAAGCAAGGGAAAAAATGCTAGTAGAGGTAAACATTTTTCAGTTCTGCCAAACAACTCTGAAAAACCTCTCACAAAGGTTCAGTCAGTCCCACAGTTCATGTTGGCAATTGCTAACAAATCTACACTGGGACTGCAGTGGTTTGATATATAGCTTCTTGTAAGAATTCCTATAAATGCATGAGTGCGGCCCTGAAATGTCACGTTGTGTTGCCTTGTCACATTGGTGTTTTCACACCTGTGCCTTAAGTGATATTCCTGGAGGGGTCTACAAGTATTTGATAACAAGAACTACAAATAATGAGCGAGGCAATTCTGGGAGCTCAATAACTTTATTGGGTAACAAAATGCTAAAGCTATTTCAACTGATTTCAAGCGCACAAAACGAACTAGTGGGAAGCAAGAGTTCTGCAGCACTGTAGACTAACAAGGGTGGTATATTTCCTTGACTATGAACATTTATGCTGCAATAGTTTGGTCATTCTTTAAGATGCCAGCAGGCCTCTTTGGCCTAAAGCTCACTGTTACTTATTTGTTATTGACTGGGGGGGGGGCTATTGGGGGGTTTGCCTTTGCCAGCCAGCCAGGCTGGGAGTGTGGGCCGTGCCCAAGGTCACGTTTCCATGGCCGAGCCGGGACTTGAACCCGCTCTCCAGAGCGATGATCCGAGGCCCAAACCCCTGACCCCACGGCGGCCCAAACTTAAAAAAAAGACCCACTGAATCCGCTAAGCACTCCGCCACCCCATTACATGCAAACCCCATTAATTCCACGGGTCTCTTGCGGTGCTGATAAGCAGCCGGAGGGCGGCGGCGGCGGCGGCCGCCGACAGACTACGGACTAAGGCGGCCGGGCCTTAAGCAGCACAGCCGCCGCCCAACCGCTTGATGAGGTACTCCCCGACTTCTCCGTCCACTCCAGACCGTTCGGCTACAGCTCCCATGACCACCACGCCGGGCGGAATGATGGGACTCGCGGCCCAGCAGGCGCGGAGGGCACCGGGTGGGCAGCACTCGACCGCCGCCTCCCCGTCCAAGGGAGGCGCGGGGGAGCCCGCTCGCTGCCCGCCCTACCTCTTCGCGCAAATACTCGCAGCGCTCGACCCCCGGCTGCGCGGCCGCCCAGTTCTTCTGCTTCCTCTTCAGCTGCCGGTCGAAAGGGCTGAGGGCCCCGGGCCCCGCGGCCAGGCGGGGACCCCCCGCCGTGGGGAGCGGCGGCCCCGGGGAAGCCGCGGGGGAGCCGGGGGCCCCGGAGCGGCCCCGCCGCCGCCGACGCCGCCGCCGCCCGGCAGGGGAAGAGGCGGGAGACGGCCCCCGTCAGGAGCGCCCGCGCCTGCATGGCCGCCCGGGCGAGGGAGAGGCCGCCGCCGCCGCGACAGGAACAGCGGAGCGGCTCCGCCCTGGAGGTGGAGAGTCTCTTTGCCCGGAGAAGCGGGAAGAACGGCTCTCGGCTGGAAGCGGGGGGGTGACCCGATGCGGCGCTGCAGCAGCGTAGAGCGATGGAAACGCGCCTCCCCATCTAGTGAAAGGAAGAGAAATCTGGAGCAGAGGAGGGGCTAGCCACACGTGCCAGAGCAGTTCAGAGACACCTACTCTGAATAGTCAAAAGAGTAAGGAGAGCGTCGGCCCAAAGTTCCAAAGGTTTTAGAAGGAGCAGGCAGCGCTACGCCTTGAAGCAGCCCTTAGTCCTCGGGCCGGTGTTTCCACGGCAAACTGGCGGCGGATCTTTTCTACCTCGGGGCCTTTTCCGGGCTGCACTGTTACAGCGCTGTGATCCCACTTCCACCACACAACAGCCCGCGGAATTCTAACCTCTTGTTAGTTTGCTGCGGCCAAGGAGCTCTCCGGCTGAGAATCCCAAAGGGCCCCTCCTTCAACCGCAAACCCCCGTATCCCGCAGGATGTTGAAAGTGGAATCACAGCGCTATAAACAGTCTAATGCAGAACGGCCTCCCTCTATGTTTACCCTGTAGAGGTGCAGTCTCAGCAACTGCGTGGCACGACTTCGGGTTCCCGATTGTAGCTCTTTCATCCGCGGGGCGGGATGTGAGGGAGCGGATAGAAACCAAGATTTAAAAAACGTTTGCCACACACGTAACATTACGAGGCAATAGGCATTCCTTTTCATGACCGTGCCTTCGAATAATTACATTTTATATCAGGATAATTTCTGAAATGCGTGAGACTATTTTAATAAAAACAGCGATAACTGTTGTCATCTGGATGCTAGAACTCCGGTCTCTCAGCCGTCCAGAGGCGTTATGAAGGGAGGCCCTACGCTACGGGAACGTACGCACGTGCTGAGTAGTTTGGCCCTCTAGGGCTGCCGTATCAGCAGCGCAGTTCCGGAAGTTGCGTCGCTCCGTTGTGCGCCGACGTTCCCTGGAGCCGTGTGCGCCGCGCGTGGAGGGGTCCCGGTGCCTCTGAGTGGGTTAAAAAAGGAGCCGCGGAGTCGCAAGGGGTCCGTATCGCCGCCGGGGCTGCTCTTCAAGGGGCTCCTAAGACCTTTAGCTCCTCTTGGCGCTTTTTCACCCTTTATTTTAAATGGGGGGAGGAGTACATAAAACCATACTTGTTTTCGTGCTTGTTAGTTTACCAGGGATAGCTGCTGTCATGAGGTTAACGCTCACATTTGTTAGGCATAGAGGCTTCAAAATGTCTGAGTTGGCCTAATGTTATGGCATGAAAAATGCGGCCCTCGGTGCCCTGTGCGTGCCTGAAGGCCGTCGTGCAGGGGCTCCCTCTCATGCGAGTGGTCGCTGGATTACAGCCAAGGGGTGGGCGCTGTGCGCTTTCTTTGTTACCTTACTTGCGTGCACAGCAAGAGAGCTGACAAGCAGAGAGAAGTAGGTGACAAAATTTGTCACCTGCATGAATGGTTAGGGCAGGAACTCTGTGTTTCCAGATGTTCTTGCACTGCAGTTCCCATCATCCCTCATTAATTGTGAGGAGCAAGGATGGTGGAAGTTGCCGTCCAGCAGGATCTTGAAACCTGCGTTTATTCACTCTTAATTTAGAGAGGAAATGGTACAAAAGTCCCATACTCCTAGCCACTGATCGTGTTGGCCAAGGGATTTTGGGGATTTGTGGTCCCAAAAAAGTAACATTTCTATTCTCTGAAATAATACCATTGCTTAGTGTAGAGCAGTTTTTTTAAAGATACATGATGTGACAGGCCAGATATTTCCCACACCACTCCAAAGGTACCACTACCATATTTTTGCCATAGTATTGTTATGTTACCACAGTTTTCTGGAAACTCACCATGGACCAGCAGCTGATGGCTCCTCACCACTTTGAACAGTAATGGTGTACAACACACATGCCTAACATACAGAAGGCACCAGATTTAAATTCTGGTATCTCCGGTTAAAGAAGCCTGTGTATTTTTGCCAAGTAAAGTGCTACTTAAAATCTTCTGCCAGTTGAGATGAAAAGTATGGTCAATAGTCTTAACACTATGCAACAGATATGTATGTTTCTTATATCTCAGTGTTTATAAGATGACTTTGTAAGCAGCGTAGTCTTGACTGAACATTTATTGAACATTTTTTTGAAAGTATCATTAGCCACAGACTATTAGACAGACCTCTGTGATCTCTGCCCAACAACAGGCAGCAATAAATCAGTGATGGAAAAGCAAAATACTATGCCACGAGATGAGAATCCAGTTACATGCCATTTGAGTTAAAAAAATATTTGCTTCAGAGTGTATGGCAGTGATCTCAACCAGCCAGATTCCATCTTTGAAAGTGTTCAAGTAGTAGTTGCCTTGGAATACTTGAGCGTGAGGGGGAAGAAGCCCACTATCAGGAACTGGTTGGGTTTGTCTTCGACTTATTTCCCATCTTGTATGACAACTTCATGAAATTGCTATGGAAGGTTGACCGGGAGGTCTGGAATATGATATCATTAATACAGTGATAAATCCTTTATTTCTTCTGCCTTCCACTGAGTTCAGGGGAGCAGTGGAAAATTTTGCGGTGATATCAGGTCAGAGATAGATAGACATCTTAAAAGCTGCCTCTTAAGAAAAAGCAGAACTGCTTTTGGTCAGCAGTGATCTAATCTGAGGTTGAAGGCACAGACTATTTTGAACAGGGCTATGCTTTCTGTGTGGGATTGTGCTTGAAGGGTAAGGATGTAGCTAAAGGCAGGAAAGCTTTGGTAATGCACATTGATTATGCCTAGTATGCCAGCTGTATCCTTTTCTAGTTGGAACAGAGCACAGTCATTAAGGTCATGGTCCCATCTGGTTGTACTGTTGTGGATTTATTGGAAAAGAGTGGTAAGAGAAGGACGAAGTAGAGCTCCCTGTTTCAGTGGTACGGGTTTTCGGAAAAAGTAGAACTGAATATTTTTGCAGAACTTTTTCCAATGCTCTAAATAATGTTACCTGATTTAAAACACTTGATTTAAACATTATTTTCAAACACGTTCAAAGATTTTTTAAAATTTTTATTTAGTTATAAAAAGAGGAAGCAAAAGTAGGTACAAAATAAGAAAAACATTACATGATAAACAAAGGTGAAAAAAGAAAATTTGTAATAGACAACTGCTTACGTTGTTATTTTTCTCCTAATCTATTAACGTAACATACTTATTCCACGTATTGTAAATTATATTGCTTTTATATATATATATATATATATATATATATATTTACATGTATCTAAATCTCATTCACGTTATATCCATTATTGTTATTTATTCTTGTAATTAATATTTAGTAAAATATACTATTAGTAATTTCATTCTTATTTCTATCCTTTTCTACTCAATTTAACCTCTTACTATTACTAAATAAATTCTTATTACTAAACATATCATTACTAACTCTATATATGAACCCATCCCCAGAGCCAATTATATTTCAGATTACTCCATCTTCCAGAATTGTAGTTCTTCCTGTGGAGGTATGACACATTCCTCTTTTATTAAAGCCTTTTCCACAAATATCTTCCATATTACTTCAAAATCATTCCCTTTCAATATTCCTTTTTTAACCTAAATTCCACATGTTAACTTATCAGTAATCACAATTTTCCACACTTCTTTAAACCAATCCTCTATTTGAAATTCTCCTTGAGTTTTCAATTTTCTTGACATAATTAACCTTGCTGCAGTTAATAAATTTGTAATCAAATCCCTCATTGCCTGGGTACAATTAACATTATCAAACATAGATAATAACGCTATACCTGGACATATTGGTAAATCAGTTTCTGTTATCTCTTTAAATACCATTTGCCAAAATTTCTGTACACATTCACAATTCCACCGCATATGAATATATGTACTAATTTCTTGACAACCCCTACACCACAACCTCAAATAATTCTTATTTGTACAATTTCAGCATTCAAAGATTTATGTGGAAATTATTTTTTAGAACATTTGTACTAATGTAAGAGAGCAACATACATTTAACAAAAAATGACTAGATCCAAAAGAACACTTTTTTTAAGGTCACATACCTAAAAAAATAAGTATCTGATATTGTTATACCTCAGTTAACAAAGTAGATCTGTTGCTGGGATTTACTTCTTTAACAAAAACCTTGGTACCAGAGGTAGAAGCAATATCGAAAGAACAGGGATAGTTTCCTATACCACAAAAAAAAGAGAGGTGGGGGGAGAAGGAGAAGGAGAAAGAAAAGAAAGAGTAGTTCAGTGTGTTTCAGCAAACATTTTATTCTAAACTAACATTATGCTCGTGTGAAATTAAATAACCAGGTCAGGTAAGCCTTGCATAAGTAAACAAAAACATTTTAAATGCATCCTGGGATCATTTTTTTTCTTTCAACAGTTTCCATTGTTCTTATGATGCTATTTTGTTGCTGAAACTTATAGATCCATGCTTTTTCAACATGCTTTATCATACTGTTTACTGCAGATGCACTGCTACAACCCAATACAGAAAGCCTGTTTTTTTCCCAGTCATCTTTCACCATTGTCCCAGTGCTGCAAAAAAAAAAACAAAAAAAAAACTCACCTTCCAAGTAGACCAAAGACAAGAAAGGAGGATTTGACTCACCCCCATAAAAAGAATTAATAGAATAGACTTTCTTTGTTTTGTTAACTGAGGTATACCTGTATATCTTAGAGTAACAGTTTAGCTTTCTTTTGCTGGAGTATAATTGAAGTAGTCACTCTCTGTACCACTCATCAGTTCTCTACAAAGAGGAAATAAACGGATTCACTACAACTAGATGAACATTTTCAAAGTTTGCCAAAGTAAGCGTGTGAGCCTGTGAGCACAGTCAGTTTAGCATATTTTCTTGACTATTTGTGACTGATTGAGAATCAAGAGATGTTGTGGAACAGAAACAAGCTTAGCGGTATATGCATTTATTAGTCTATTCCTCTGAGCACCAGGGCTTGTCAGTTCTTGTCTCCTTATAAAAATAATTAGAAATTCATATCTAATACTTATAGCATCTAACATGATGGACAGCAGTCCAGACAACATTGGTAAACACGTAAATGCGCACATATGGTGTGGAAAACTTTCCATGGAAAAACATAGCACCAGAAAATGTTCTCTCCTTTTTTGTCCAGATTGTATAATATAGTTTTCTGGACTAGTTGTCCAACTTTTTTTCTTGACTAAGTGTGGTTACTAAATATAATTACTAAATATAGTTCTATAAAATTGTTCAAATGTTTAATGCTGCTTCAAAACTTCTGTTAGTAATTTTACAGTGAAGTGTTTTTTTTTCTTTTTTCTTAATAGTTTAGTTGTGTGCATTTAAATTAAAATTTGAAAATGGAGTCTAAGAAGGAGATTATTAATGACCAACGGTTTTCACGGATTACAAAAGATCCTAGATTTTGGGAAATGCCAGAAAAAGACCACAAGATCAAAATTGATAAAAGGTTTCGTGCTATGTTTCATGACAAAAAATTCAAGTTGAAATACACTGTGGATAAGCGAGGACGACCTGTTAATCACAGCACTACAGAAGACCTGAAACGCTTTTATGCACTTTCTGATTCAGATTCTGATGCTTCAGAAGGTGATGATAAACAAGCTGAGAGAGAAGAGACCAAGTCTAAAGGAAAAAAAGGCTCTGTAAAAACTGCTGATGACAGCGAAGTAGCTGGTTATAAAAGCTCACCTGTATCAAAAATTGATGCCTTAAAAAATGAAGACCAGAAAAGCAAACTCTTAAAGACCAAAAAGAATGTGAAAAATGCGACTGCAATTGAATCCGTGCAAGATAAGGAACTTGGACAAAAAAAGCAAAAGCAGCAAAATGGAATGTCTGCAGAGAGCATACCTTTATCTCAGAAATCTTCACAGAAGACTGTAAAAAAAGAAGCAGTGAAACAGTGCAGCACAAAAGGTACCATGGGCCATAGAAGAACCGAATTAAGTTGGTTGAATAGAATTAATTGGTGTTAATTGGTCAACTGTTCTATCTAACTATCCTTGAAAATAACTTTAATTGGTTTAAGCAGTCATATCTTGGCTTAATAAAACAAGGTACAATGAGTTCTCCTCTCACGTTGCCCCATGCATGCGCAAATGTGAAGTTGTGCGAAGAGTGGCGTCCCATTAATAGTCAATGGGTGTAGTAGACGTGCCCATGCTGCCACTGGCACACATCTGCTGCATCCACTGACTATAACGGCATGTGATTCTGCACTTTTTAGTTTATGTGGGGATTCTTGGAACGAATCTCCACGTATATGGAAGGCACATTGTATATACAAGACCTTTTGTTTGTGCAGACAGGCCCTTTGCTATTCTACAACATTCAAAATAGAAAGCTCTAACCCTAGCTAGAGCAGAAGGCTAGAGTTAATGACTTTGGAAAAAATCGGGTATAGCAGATGTATAGTGGCCTCTACAGTGTAGAGAGCCAGCATGGGATAGTGGCTTGATATGTTAGTATAGCAGTTTGTATAGTGTGATACAGCAGTTTGAATGTTGGACTAGGACACAAGGAGACTGGGATTCAAATCCCTGCTTGGCTATGGAAATCCACTGGGTGACCTTGGGCAAATCACATTCTCTAAGCCTCAGAGGAATTTAGTGGTAACAAATCCCTCTGAAGAAATCTTGCCAAGAAGCCCCCCATGATAGGTTTATCTTAGTGTCACCATAACTTGGAAACAACCTGAAGTCACATAACAAGAACAATGTGGCTTCTTGCCGTTGGGAAGATAGTGTCTAGAATATCAGCCTTATTGTGACTATAACAGCTGTGCAGTGGCATAAGAAGGGTTATTCATATTTCACAGGCCTTGCTGGATAATTCATGCTTCAGCTTGGCAGCTCAAAGATGCAGAAGTGGCTGGAAACAGACTGGGGGAGTAAACCGTTCTGTTAGTGATTTATTTATACCATTTTTATGTGTATTCAGGTGGAAGATGGTCCATGCTTGCAAAGTTCAGTTTCCTTTGCTTGGTCTTCCTCTCCATGTAAACATGAAGAGCCATTGTCTAGTTGCTTTGCCTTATGGGGCCCAGCGGACTAATTTGCTGGCCATGATATTGGTCCTAAGATAATCTGGTTAGAATTCATTTTTTAGAAGCCTGGTTTTACTACCTGCTGTGAGAAGATACTAGAATACACTGAGTAAAGGGCTGTGAAGCTTCCTCTGTTGTGGGCTGTCTTGTTGCACAAATGTGCCATGTTGTGTGTCAATTTGCCGTCTATCTAAATATGGATTCTTATTTAGATGGAATAGTCACCTTTAAATAATTATATTTGATAGGCTGAAATGGAAAATCACATTTTAAGGATTTGTCCATTTCTGTTTAAATTGCTGGAATTCAAATGTAATTTTAATCAGGCAGTTTGAAAATAATTATTGTAGGGATTTTTAGTGTTTTGTATTTAATATTTTAAAATTCATTTTTTTAAAAAAAAATTAATGTGATCTTGGTGTTTATTCTAGCTTCTTTGCTGAGAGTGGGATCTTCACCTTGGTCAATGTAACTTACTGGATATATTGCATAGTGTAATGTAAAACTTTTTATAAAGTTGCTACTTTGGAAAGAAGCAGAAAAATTGGAAAGTGTTACTTTAGATAGCAAGTTTTCAATACAGAAAATAAAGTGGTGTGAAAAATACTTTTCCTAAATAAATATGCTATCAAAATACATATTTAAAATGGTTTTAAAAATAATTGATTCTGTTCGCTCTCATGTATGATAGAATTCTTCCCACCACTTTGCAGGAGATCTTGGGAAAGTGGTTACAACTGTGTCATTATCAGCTTTTATTTAATTAATTGTGTTTAAGTTTTAAAAGAACAACTAATTGAATCTTTTACAGTTTTTTGTTGTTCTTGATACACGTCATATCTAGTGTGGTATCTTTATTGTTAAGATTATTATCAGAACATAATTCTCCCTTGAAGAATTCTGTGTTTCTATTAGGTGTGAGCAAAGTGTGGCCTGCAGGCTGCATGCAGCCTCCAGGATCATTTTTTGTGGCCCCCTGAGGTCCAGAATTTTTGACCTCCAAATAACCTTTTGGGTGTGGAGGTATTTACCCACATTTTTACCCCCTTGGGCCAATTTAGAGCCAGATAAAGTTTTCTTCTGAAACAGGAAGTGACATTTATTTACTCCCTGTTTTTTAAAAAAGACCTCCCCTGGGCCTCAAATCATGCCAGAAATGGCTCCCCATCCCCTAGAGACAATTAGGGGGCAGAATTTTCTTTTATCTTTTTTTTTTAAGGGGCAGTGGAGGGATATAGCCATCCAAGCTTTTCGGGGGGGGGCAAAGCCACTTTGCAGTATTCAACAGTTGCCCACCCTTGGTTTGGACAAATAGTGTCATATGTGACTGTTAAAAATGCTGTCTTTTTTCCTTTGTTTAGCAAAGGAAGATGATTCTGCTGTCAGTTTTGCCAGTAAAAAGGATTTCAAAAATAAAACTTGTAAAAATGAAGAAAGCTCTGATTTTGAAGATTCAGAAGGTAGTGGAGAAACTGAAGAGGAAGGAGAGTCAGGAGAGAATGAAGACCTGGAAGAAGAAAGAGATTTGGAAGAAAGCGGAGAAATGACAGAAGAAAGTGATTCTGATGGAGAAGATGAAGAAACTGGAGAAGGAAGTGAGACAGATGGTGATGAAAGTGATAGTGGACCAGATCTGGCGAGAGGGAAAGGCAATATTGAAACTAGCTCTGAGGATGAAGAGGAAGATGACATGACAGAGTTATTTCCAAAGGAGCCTGAAATTGAACATGAATGGGGAGAACTAACTAGAGATGCCCCTCGTGCAGATAAGGTAAAGCTTCTAGAAATGTTAGACAAAATGTGCCTCTCTAAGTATTGGTGGTTGTCATTTTTGACCATCCTCTAGTTAGTGTGGCAAATGGCCAGGTTGATAGAAGTTTTACTGTAGCAGCACTTGAGAGACAACATGCCTACCCC
This sequence comes from Iguana delicatissima, assembly GCA_948472985.1. Lineage (NCBI taxonomy): Eukaryota > Metazoa > Chordata > Lepidosauria > Squamata > Iguanidae > Iguana > Iguana delicatissima. The sequence goes on from CAOKZL010001601.1 coordinate 138,103, forward strand.
TAATTTAAGGGGTTATAAAAGTGCTAGCTATGCAATTTATCCTTCCCAGGTGTACTTGAAAGAAAATTCTATTGATGCTTACTCTCAAGTACTACTCATAGGGTTTCAGCTTTGTTCACAGGATCTCTGGTAATTAAATAGTGCAATCCTGTGCATGCCTACTCAGAAGTAAGCTCTGTTGAATCCAGTGGGATTTACCATCAGCCAGATGTGCACAGAATTTCAGATTAAATGATACCCGCTCCATGAGTTTTGTGTATAACACATGGCTTTGACCTCGAACTTTCACCTTGCACCCCAGACATCTGGGCCTTCCTGAAGTCTAGTAGAACCAGAGCTTCTGCCAGCAAATAACTTTGCATCTTTTTGTTCATCGGTAGGGGAGAAAAACACCTAACATCAGCTAAAAGAAATTTTACTGTTTATATCAAACGTGCTAAAAATCCCAGTATCATGACAGTAGGGACCAGAAGGAACTATCTGAGCAGTGATAGTGAAAGTCATTCTTCTTAAACTCACAAATGCTGGCAAAGAAACCAGTAACTTGAAAGAGCTTTTACACTAAAATAGAAACAAGGAACATGTAAATGCATTTGTATTTGCAAAATATAAAGTACAATCTAAAAATGCTGTGATTTGCATACACATACATATTTATTGGAGCAATTAACAAACAGAACTTTAAAATATATATCAAGAGAAAAATGTTTCAGTTTCTGAAGTTGAGTCGAAATGTTTTGCTCTTGATAAATGGTTTTAAGTTCTGTCTGTTAAGGGGTTCAATAAATATAAATATTTTCAGTTATTAACTGCATTCTTCTTGGATCCAGGACCAACTTGGGACAAATGCTGTTGGTTTGTTCTTTAATCAATCACACAAACACACACGTACAGCAGACCCTCCATATCTGTGAGGTTTTGGTTCCATGACCGCCCCACAAAAGGCAGAAAAAATGAATGATCATGTTCCATATTATTAAATGGCATTGATGTGTGCACGGACGCTTCAGCACATCTGCATTCATGTCGCCACCATTTTATGTATAGGATGTAATGCTTTGCAGTTGCAGATCCAAAGGTTGCAGATATGGACAGTCCACTGTATTTGCAAATTTTCAAAGCTGTGCCAAAGCCTTTACATATTGTGATGGACAGTAGAATGACAACCCTTGTTTTTGGTCACAGCCCCTCCTTGGAGTAGGCAAGAATCCCAAGGTGATGAGGGGAACACCGCTGTGTTATTTGATTGTCTGTGCTGGAGAAACAAAGTCAAAGTTTCTCCATGACAGGAAGATTTGATTCAGAGTGGACTGTGAGCTCCTCCAGTTCGCCTGTGCTGTGTGCAAGTTTATGTTTCTCACAGAATGTCTGTATTACTTTGTGAATGGCTGGCTCTGAGATAATGCTTTGATGAGTTTATGTCGCCCTAAAGTGAGGGTAAGCAACATGTTTTTCAGGTGGTTTGGATTCATGTTCAACCTCTTATTATGGGCCATTGAAGCTGGGGCTTATGGGAGTTGTAGTCCAAAACAGCTGGAGGGCTTGTTTGTAAATGTAACACACTGCTTGGTTACAAAAAGTGTGATTAAAAATTGCTCCCCCCCCAGATCACATGCAGATTAGCGGTTTGCAACATGGATTGGGATCGACTGAAGGCCAAGGACTTACTGGCGTTATTTAATTCTTTTACACCCAAAGGTGGTGTTATTTTTTCTGTAAAGGTAAGTACCTCTTTTGATCTGTAAAGGTAAGTACCTCTTTTTTGGGTGTGTGGGAAACAGGGCAAAAACAACGTACTGAAAACCTATGTCCATGTTGCTCTCATGTTATCTGATGTGATAACTATGTACCCTTTTTTATTGTTTCTAGATTTATCCTTCCGAGTTTGGAAAAGCTAGAATGAAAGAAGAAGTGGTGAATGGACCAACAGAACTGTTAAGCCTTCCTGAGAATGTCACAGAGAAGGACAGGTATTTAATATTTGTGAAGTTTCTGTCCTCTTAAGGTCACAATTCTGTCCATATTTAGTCTCCTCAGCTCAAAGGAAGGAGAAGGGTATTTAGAATTTGTGTCTTAAACACAGGCACTTTCAGTGTCTTGCTTTTCAGTGACCTGCTTTTTCAGCCATTTTAAACTGCTACCCAGTACTGTATATTCGATGTATAGTCTACTCTTTCGACCACACGTTGAATTAACGTGTTCCAGTTAGGTATAATTTTAAAAAGTCAAAAGAGCAGTTTGGTGACAGTAGCTACTATGGAACTGTACTCAGACTGAATGAAAAAATGGCACTTTGCATGACACTTTTGTGATCACATGCACTTTTTAGACTTGGCAGCATTCATTCAGTCTGTATGTGTACAATGAACCTTGTAGCTGTCTCCTTGTTCTCCTCCGATGCTGGGGAGGACAGTTGGGAAGTCACACTCAGAAGCTCTCAGGAAAATTTGGAAGCAGCTTTAAAGGAGCAAGCAGAGTGTCCTGGCTTGCTCTGCTGAGGAGTGTGCGGGGGGTGGGGGAGAAGAAGAAAAGCAAGGTGCAGAGTAGGCACTGTATATGAACACATTTGTTCCCTGTGGCTCTGGAAGGTGAGGGACGACTGAGATGGTAGAAAAGGATTGATTGTGGGAGGGAGTACCTGCCCTGCTGCTACCTCTTCTCTCCTTCACCTGGTCTTGCTGCTGCTGCCACTTCTCCACAAGCCATGAATTAGGTGACTGGATGGGCTTTCCTGCTGCATTCCAGGCACTTTTTTGCTCAAAACAGTGTGCCTCATTTGCAAAGGAGAGCACCACTTTGGATGCTCTTTGTCTGGAGGGCAGGAAGTAGTGGGTGAGGAGAAACCCTCAAGAGTTTTGCATGCAAGACGTGGGCATCCTTTGCCTCTTCAACCCCACTCCCCACCTCTGAAAGGTGGGGAAGCCAAGTAGCCTTCTGGTGATTTGGCAAAAGCTGTTTACTGCGGGTGGGGAATAGGATCAAAGAGGCAAAGGGTGCCCATGCCTTCCTTCTGAAACTCCTGAGGGCTTCTTGCCCGTCATCTTATCCGGCTGGCACCAGTTCCCTCTGTCCTGCAGAGCAGTGAATCCCTTACTAACAGCACTTTTTTTTCCTTCTTGCTGCAGTTGATGGTTAGGTTGGCTCTCTGGACTGCCTTTTTTAGGGCCCCAAAGGGGAGTTGCCTCTCCTAAAAGTGTGCAGCACTAGAGCATCAAAACATAGCCCCTTTTTAAAACCAAAAGTATACTTTGGCCCACTTCTGGTTGCATTTTTTCCTTCCATTTTTGGCAGTCTGTGCAGTCCCAGCAGGTTCTAGTGCAGAAAATTGGTCCCTGGACCTGCTGCACTTGCCCTCCCGTCATTTAGTGTGTTGCTGATGTACTCAGCTCTAGCCACAATGAGGAATGCTTCACATGACAGTCTGATTCAGACATAACAGGAAGCCATAGTTTCTGCCTCCATAAGTGAGCCCCAATATGCCTTGAGCTTTATTTTCCCCCATAAGGAAAAGAGAGAAAGCTTCCAATTTTAAGTAAAAAACAATCCTCCATGGTGGCCAGGTGGTTGCTTTCAGCTTAAAATGGTTTAATGCTTGTTTGTTCTTACTAGCCAGGCTTTTTAATAAGCCACAGTACATGTGGTTTGGATGTAACAGGAAAAGATTATTTGTTTGGACTGGAAGTGAAAGCTTCCCATCTCCTTATTGATCAAGAGATGCATTAACACCAGAATCTATGGGGAGATAAGAAGCAGGAAATGCCTCTGCCATCTGATCTATAATCTAAAGTTAGTTCTTAATAATATGTTATTAGTAGTTTGAACAGCCCTACCAGCACTAGTTATAAATATCATTTTCAAGGGTGAGGTCTGAAATTAATTCTCTTGGGATGAATAATCTATGCTCTCACACAAAGGTGGAAGTAATTGTTTTAAATGAAAACAATCGAAATACTTGTGAATGTCTGGGATGGTGAAAACCTCCCCCACCCACATCCTTTGATAAAGTAGGTTTTTATCATTTAAAATTGAAATTACTGAATAATTTCTGCCAAGCAATTATAAGTCTTCTCTAGTTAAGGCAACTGCCAGGATTTGGAAGAGAAAATTCAATATGCCATAGCCACCATTTGAATAGTGGTGATGCAGCCTAGCCAAGGCAAATTTAATTTGTCCTTTGATGATTGTGATTCCCTTTGACTGCAGCTTTTCCAGCTCAACAATATCCTCTTTAAGTCTGGTGACCAGGACTGTGCACAAGTATACTTGTGATCCTGCAAAATACATTTTTGCTGTTACAGAATATGAGACATGACCCATGTAGTTGTATAAAGAGCTTCCACCACTAGATGGAACCTTGTTTCTGTCAGTAGGTGAACATCACAAATTTTGTAGTAATTACACATGTGATCAGTTCGGTACTAAAAGTCTGTGCTAGTTTAATTTTTAGCAGTATGATAACTTGTTTCTTTGGTATCCTGCTTCAAAGAACACAAATGATATGGTCCTTGCCCAGAGGAACTTACGTTTTTGGAAAGTAAACGCGTTCACATACAGACCTACTCTCATTTTCCTCAAAGCAGAGTGCACAGAAATGGTGTTATAACACTGATAATAGTGTATGTAAGGATGACAATTTACTCCAGGAAGATGTGGGACATAGTACTTCATACAGCATTGATACCATTGGCTATATCTGTGAGAAAATAATGAGTGAAGATGCTGTTAAATGTCCTTATGGAAGACAAATGGTATTGTTGTTAAGAAAAATTTCTGTCAGTCTTTTAGGACATTTTCACTTTTGCGTGGCACAGGTGCTCATTGGTTTGATAGCTTTTTGTGAATAATTCATCCCTGAGGAGTTCCATAAACCCTGACCAAGATTAAAAGATTTGCTAATATTTTGGTGCCTCCAGTAAATTCAAACTTGCATTTGCTCAAGAGTAATTCCTGATGACACATGGGAAAGTGCCCCAGGAAACTGAAGGGAATTTCGGCAGTTGTAGTGTTAGAAGCTATGGTTCAGACATATTTTGACTGCTAGGATGGGAGTGCTGAAAGCAAAACAAAACAAGTCTCTCTGGATAGATATAGGCTGTTAAGTGTAATTGAAGTAAGTCTTCAAGTCTTTATATTGTGAAACTGTGACTCCCATCTAGAAATCCATACTTGGGTTTTGGGGACTGTGTGTCTGCAAGGTATTCAGTAAGTATTGGGATATGTCACCTGGTGTCTAAGGTATGAAAGTACTATGTACCCTAGTTTGAGAGCAAAAGTCAGTTGGCTCTCCAGATATTTTGGCCTTCAAGAAGCCCCAGATAGTGTGGCCCATTATAAAGAGTATGGGAGTTGCAGTCCAAGACGTCTAAAGACCCAAAGGTTCCTTACCTCAGTGTAAGATCTCCTTTTGTTTCTGCAGCACCTGCCATTTTGGTCATAGTGCTGTGATGATGACATATTTTTCTCTAATATCATGTTGACAGTAAGGCAATTAGGTGGCATTTTGTTTCTTCAGCTGTTCCTTTGTTTCTGTAACAATATTGACTCTTCTTGTTTTACTCTAGTATTTATAAGGAGAAACTGAGAGACTATCAGTTCAAACGACTAAAATACTTCTACGCAGTGGTAGAATGTGACTCTCCTGAAACAGCCAATAAGATCTATGAAGAGTGTGATGGACTTGAATTTGAAAGCAGCTGTTCTTTTGTTGACCTCAGGTATAGTGTATTGTTTTTACACACTTTAAAAGCAGAATAGTAATTTAATATTGTATAGCAATATGAGGGCCAGTGTTGTGTACTGCTTAGAGTATTGGACTAGGATAAAAAGGACCCATGTTCAGATCCTTACTCAGTGGCTTTGATTAAGTTGTTTTCCTTTATTTTCCTTTCTGTTTCATATGGCTGTTGGGACAATAAAAAAAGGTGGAGGATCAGATATAGCATTTTAAACTCCTTGATATTAATATAAGGTCTGATATTAATATAAGAAATGCATAAGTAATGTATTTGGAGAATGTTTCTCCTTAGTTTGCTCATGCTGAAATAATGGGATTGTTTAGAGGCGTTTTTGCAACCCCTCCTCCCCAGGTGGGGATGTGGGCTTATTCAGATAACCCAAAAGTGAATTTAAAATATGCTTGAAGTCTTTGTAGGAAAATGCCATGTTGGAAAAGGGAATAATTTTTAAAGAGAAATTTTATGTGCAAGTGCTGTACAGTGTGCTTTGCCTGGATTTCCTGTTGTCTCATACCACTCCATCCTGCCTGAATGAAACAGACTTACAAATGAACACATCTGAAAGTGGCATACATTAGATGGCCACTTTCAGAATTAGGTGGCACATCCCTAATTCTAAACTGTGTTTCCCACAACAGGCCCATTTTCTGACATTTGTTTTGGGGTGTTAGAGACCTTTCCTAGCACCTGCTACATGGTCCCTTTTAATTGGAAATGCTAGGAGTTGGACATGGAGGCTCTGCCTGTAAAGCAGATGGTCTTCCACTGAGTTATGACCCTTTCCCTTTCCTCTTCATTGGCTTCCTCTCTCTAAGACCTTGCTGTATTAATCACAACTGATCAGGGTTCCCTAGCTTCAGTGGTGATAATAAGAGGAACCCCACCCTTTTTTCATTGGAAATGCACTGGTGCTGGCAGGACATTCCCTGTGCAGACCATTTTGTGCAAGTCGTTTCTCATTCTCTTTGGCCCTAGGCTGAACAACAGGATTTTTTGCCCTTCCTCACAGCTAATACTAATTAGAGAGAAACTGGACCTATCAGTTCTGTTCCTTTGAAGCTTTGTGATATCTGTTTCAATAATAAATCATTTCCCCTTGGCTTTTAAGATTTATTCCAGATGAGGTGACATTTGATGATGAGCCAAAGGACGTGGCCTCAGAAGTGGACGGAGCTGCTTATAAACCAAAGTACTTCACATCTGCTGCTGTGGCAACATCAAAGGTACCTTAACAGTGTTTTTGTAGCCCTTCGGGACTTGTTTAGTTTGTGCGTTCCTAATTTGTAAATTGTGTAAATAAGACAATGATTGCAGTGTACATAGAAAGGGAAAACAATCCATCTGTATTGATGCAGTTGTCAAAATGCAGAAGTACAGTCCTGGTCCATTACAGTCTCGGGTGACTTGTGCTTGGATTTTGGTGAGTTCATAACCTCATGACATATGTCCTGGGTGTGCATTTGGCAGTGTTGGCGAAAGATAAAAGAGCTCTAAAAGTCATTTTACGTCATCTTTTTCTTTTGTACTAGCTGCTTTTAAAATGCCTGTTAAATCTGTATTATTACAATCACAGTTGGACATGAAACCTGTCCCCTGGATGTCTGTTTAGTATGTTGTTGCCTTTGAAAACGAAATAATTTTATCTTAGTTAAAAATGCTTGATTTGTAATGGAGTCCACCATTGGCTTTCCTAATTATACATACTGTTTGTAGGTGAAAACAGTTTTTAAAAGAGAGTAAACAAGCCTGTCATATCAGGCTTCTTGTAAGACATTTGTCTTGGTTGTTGTTGTAACTCATCATTAGTTCTGAAGAACTCTCAGTATGTCTTTTAAAGAGTCCTACAGGTATCTTTAAAAATTGTACAACTGATAATTTTGAATTGCATTTAGAAAGGTTGTATTGTTACATTCTGTAAGCTGTTTTTGACTGGGCCCTTACATACAAAGGCAGAACAGTGCGGGGAATAAAAGGCATTAAGGAACTTGTGCTCCCTGAAAAGTCTATCCTAAGCGAAGAGACTATTATATTTGTATCCTGCCCTTACATCTCAGGAGCTCAGGATTTAAGGCAGCAGGAGGAGCTATTTTTGGCCTTCTGGATGTATTTGGACTGCAGAATCACTGACTGTGCTGGCTGGTAGAAGGGATTCAGCCCCAATCCAGCCAAAAGCTGCCACTCTTGCCCTGGCACCACACTGGGTTTTCGTGTATTATCTTCCTCTTCGGCCTCTAGCTGCCTGAACACTCACAACAGAGTGCACCACATGAGTCAGTGCTTGAACTGTGCAATGTTCCTTCTCCATCTCTAACCTAAAAGTAATACAGAAGTTACAGTAACACTATAAGAGGAATGATTTTATCCTTTTTTTTGAATTTACGTTAAGTTAATAAAAAAGGATTAGAAAAAAATAATTAAAAGTAGATAGTTATTTATCACAAGTTGTTTCTAAGCTCTAGGTGGCACAGTATGATCCTCATATACACGGATTCATAATCCACGGATTCAGTTACCCACGGCTGAAAAAAGCCGCAGGCCCAGGGCCCGATCACTGTGGCACCCAGCAGGAAAACAGTGGGCAGTGCGGGATCGTGCTGCTTGCTGTTTTCCCGCCTCCAGACACAGGCCCAGGGCCCGATTGCCATGGCGCCCGCAGATCCAGGACCTGCAACTGAAGGCCCAGGGACCAGTTGCTGCAGCGTCTGGCGGGAAAACAGTGGGCAGCGTGGGATCGCACTGCTTGCTGTTTTCCTGCCTCCAGACACAATATAGTATTCATGTTGTGTTTAATATATATGCTAGCATGTCTCATACATTATATGGTTGTAAGGATCACAACAATCTTGAAAGACCAGATTTTATAGTAACTTTTTTATATATTTTCATTTGGTCAAAGGCCAGGTGTTTGTTATTATCTTTGTAATGCAGAATGGGCAGGATATTTGAGAATGAGAGATGTCCTTTAAGAGAGAATGAGAGAGAATCTCTAAGGCTATTTTATGAATCCGTGGTTGATATCAGATTCACACGGGTTGGAGGTCAGTTTGTAACTTACACTGCAGTCCTGTTAATGCTTACTTGTTAATAAAGCTCACTGGACATAATGAAACTTATTTCCAATAAACTTGCATAGACTACACTGTCACATTTCTTAGCTGCTACACAATACCAGCCTTTGAAGGAGAAGGTTGTGCTGCCCCTGCGAAACATCTGAATTGCTGTAATTGCCAGGAAGGTTTTCATTTTTATGGATACGTTGCTGTGAGTGATATTTCTGTTGAGCTTCTTATATAGTTGCACTCAAAGCAGATTTATCCATCATTTGTGCTGTACAATATGAAAATGCAGACTAAATTTTGAGTGTTGATTTAATTAATCAAACCTAAAAATTCATGAAACCTTTATTTCATTTCTTAGTAACTTTAAGAAATGTTTTAAGGGAGCATTAAGGAATTTTTTAAAAATACTTTGTAATACTTCCACTGATTTAAAAACATTTTTCAGTGGGTGATTCAAATGCTAGAATTGTATAAAATTGCTTTGGAATTAAAGAATTGTACATAAACCTGCTAAGAAGTTATTAACTAAGGTTGTAGTCTAGTACATACTCTCTTAGGAACAGGTAATACTGTTTTCAGTCTGAGTAAATACATTGAGGACTATATTGATAAGTGCAGTTTTTATAATTCAGTTCTGGACTGGCATTATGAGTGTTTGAACTTTGATTTTAAAACATAAGCCTGCTTCCAAACCACAGGGGTTTTGTGTGTGTGTGTGTGTTTTTATTACTTTTGCAAGCCATAAACAGTAGCAAAAGGTAACACAGAAAGTACAAAATAAAGTTTACATTGCAATACTTCCAGAACATATTATGTGTTTATATAAATATATATTTATGTATATAAAACAAAAGAAAAAGTAATTGAATTCTGAGTTGATGAAGTAATTGAGATAAAGAAACCATAAGGGAAAAAAAAGGAAGATCCTTCCTAATTTCAGATTGTGGATTGCTGTATTTCCTTATCCTGCAACTTAAATTGTGCCTATTCTTGCTGTTGATTTCTCTAAACTTGTCTTTTCTAGAGTTTAGATCCAATTAAATCCTGTCACAACAGGAAAAAGATAGAGAAAAAAAAGGGAAAAAAGGAACAATAGATCGACTGCCATTTTCTGTGGGTCACCCACATTTAATTGACTATATATCCAGCTGTGTTTTCAAATAAATAGCATTTTCCTACCCATTTACTCTTTGTATTTATCACTGTTTATCACAGTTTTGAAATGCAGTGGTTAAATAAACGTGACTAAGGTCTGGAGAAGACTCAGTAATTGGAGGTGCTTTCAGAAGTTCCTTTTGGTCATTTAGAGTCATGTCCTAGTGACTTGCTTCCTATCCATCTCCAAAGACCACAGCTGTCCTATTTGACAGGCTTTCCAGCCTTGATTGCAAGCTTTTTCCAACTGTAGCTAAAATATTCAGGAGTTTCAGCAAGCCCTGAAGTAGGAAAACAAATAGGAAGAATGAGGAATTGGACACATGCTTGCTGACAGTCTTCTTCTATCACCAGTTTAACCATTGCTGTATTCCAGCAGCAGCAAGAGCTGCAGCAACAGCTTGACAAATGAAGTGGAGCTCTCAAGACTTGGGTCCCCCAACCGTGAAAGGCTTGGCATTTGAGATTGTCACTATTGTAAACCTGTGCAGGTGCTGGAGGCTGGGGTGTGTGTGTAGTCTAAATCCCCTTAGAGTTCAGCAAAGAGAAGAGCTAACAGCTGTAAATTATGGCTCCAAATACTAAGACGGGAGTCCGTTATGGCCCAGAATCGCAGTTGGCTTTTTCGTCTTTCATCCCAAACACACAGTGTGCACAGTGTTTATTATATGTGATGTTTAAAATGTGTATCTACAGTGTTAGATGCGTAATATATGTATTTTGACCCTAAGGTAGACATCACATGGGATGAGACAGATCATGAAAGGGTGACTTCCCTGAGCAGAACTTTCAAAAAAGATGAACTTCTGGACATGGATTTCCAAGCTTACTTGGCTTCATCAAGTGAGGAGGAGGAGGAGGAGGAACATCAACAAGGTACTTCTGTCCTCTGATAACATTCTGTGTAAAGAGTCTAATATTCAAATGCACTATTTACAAAAGGTTTTCAAGATCAATTCTTCTCCAAGGTACGCCTTTTTTAATGGGAGATTGAGAATTAAACAGTAGTCTTGAATAAATCAAGAGTTCAGTTGTTTTTCATTTTAAATCCCTTTTCTTTTTCTTAATAAAATCAGTCATCCAGCAGGAAAACAAAATATTCAGACCTGTTTCAAAGCAACAAGGTAGACACAAACTGTAGTTTCATTCACTGTGTGAATGAGCCCCCACATACTTTTATCTCACAATCTCCTGCTCTCTCTTCTCTTTCATGTCTGGAAGAATATTGGAATATTTCACTTGTGATTCTAAATAAACTATAGGACCTCATGACGTCTGAACCTTGTAGAAATCAGTATGCTTTGAAAGCTAGTGTAATGTATTTTGCACTTTTTGGTTGGCCTAATAAAGGTGTCATATTGATGGGTATTTCTGATTTTGGCTGAAGCTGTCTCAAAGAACTAAAGCAACTAATATTTTGCAAAACCAAAGTGAATGAAGTAGACTAAGGCTAGAGCTTCCCAAACTGAAGACATTCGAAGGTGGTCAACTGATTTTACCATTAAGATCTGTGCTCTGTGTCTGAGTGCAACTTGCATACCGTGCTTGCCACTAGAGTTAAAGCTTCTGCTAACCTACTCAGAGTAGCTCATCAACATGGCTAAGTAAAGATGAGTTATCAACAGCATGCCCAGTGTGGAACTTACGGTTGTAGTGGAGCTTTCCCAAATTGCTCACTATGCTTTCATTGGTACTACCTAGTAACATTTACAATAAGCTTGTAAAAGTGTTTTTTACAGTGTCATCCACAATGATATTTCATTTAAAAAATGTGAACTACCATGAAAATGCATATTGAAAGGTAGTAAAAATCAATTTTTCAAGCAAATGAAATAACACCACATTTTTGTTTCAGATTTTATGTAGGAAGTGTGGGCTATGAGCTGACTAGGAACAAAAACAGTAAAATAAGCAATAACAGTTGGCTTCTCCCTTACAAAGCACCCACCTCTAAGAACTGTACATGCCTCTATTCAGTATGAGGCTCCAATCAACTGTGATAGAAGACTGCAGTTAGTCTTTTGGGGAAGTTTCTTTACTTAGCAGATCTTTAGACAAATTGTAGGCATTAGAAGAGGCAAAGCATGTCGAAGTCAAATTAATTGCTTTACCTTGTGTGAAAGGGTGAACCCTTGGAAGAACCATGTCCCAGCACGTGATGGCACAAAGTTTACTTCTGGAAATGCAAGATCCCCTTGTAGAGTAGCTAATTTTGGTATCTTCAGATCAAAAGAAAGGTTGAGGTGTAACCATACTGACCATAAAGCAAAGAATAAAATCCATCTTGTGAACATAGGCCAACTTGCATGCTAGTTTACCATCTCTGCCTGATGAAAAAAGCCTGGGAACTTTGAAAATTAACATGATTTATTTTGCACCTTCTGATTAGCCTGATAAAGATATCACCACAAGATGGATGGATGGATGGATTTAGTTAGTTAGTTAGTTATGGTGGTCAGCCTGCCCTTGGTGAGCCTTTTAGTTCCAGACAACTCTTCTTCAGGCATAGATGGTTCAAAATTTAGAAGTCTGAGGAAGCAGTAAGGGAAGGAGTAAAAAGTGAAAAGTCTGTCCAGATGTAGTAGCCATTGTCTCTGTAATGGTTGCAGTGAACTTGAAAGCTTGCAGCATTTCTATTCTTTTCTAATCCAAATGAAACTTTATATTGCCTTTATATTGTCTTAAATTCTAAAAGAGATTACAGTCCAGATTTGAACTGAAACAATTCAGGTTCACTTATATTAATCATCATTGTGTAAGTAAGGCCTCAGACTCAGGGTTGGAACAAGTTTGCTTTGAGCCGTTGGAAAAATTGGAATGCTGCTGTTGTAGCTAGTGATCTTATTGTTCATGGAACTATTTCCTTTCTTTGGAAATTGGGCTCCTAAAATTGTGCAATTACGGAGAAATATTATACCCTGTGGTTGTAGAGATTCAATCTTGCCAGTTGACGTGAGCGTTTTTGGATAATGTTTGGTATGTGTTTTATGGGCTTTGAGTTACTTGGCACTGTTGTCAGTTGAAATAATCCTAGTGACACAGACAGTGGGGGAATAGTAAGGTTTCTTGAAGTCATTGCCATCTTTCTTAAGTTCCTCAGGGATAGCAAAAGAGATATGGTATAAAGTTTAAACCTAATATGGCACATGAAGGGATTGTTGTATTAATTTTGGATGCAAAAAGACAAATGCAATAACACCCAAAATATGAAGTAACTTAAGTGACAACCCTCTGTCAGCAGAATAGATTCCCTGTCCTTCCTGTCAATTAAGAAAGGAAGATAGAGGGCTCAGTGTTGGATTTCAACAGTGGGCTTGGATCCTAACTTTTTCTTCTGTGAATGGAAGGGCAGTTTGCACTCACAATAGGCTCCTTCCGTGTAAAAAAACAAACAAAAAACAAAAACAAAAAAGCCACGTTGTCTCTGATAATTGTTCTCTTCATTATCATATCTGTTCTTCACTTTACTGATTTTTGTTTGCCCTTTGATAGTGAGGATGCCCAGTGTCAATTTGACAGAACATAAAATGAAAGCTTAGAAACAATTATTTCTGATAGTTTCTAAGAAAGGCTTCAGCTGTGTACGTGCTGACAGCGAAGATGGCTGTCAGTGAAATCAGTGAACGAAGTGGAACGTAGACCTTCAGAGTTTCCAGCAGTTATTCCAATTCTCATAGTAATTAATGGGAGAGGAGGAGCCATAGCTCAGTGGTAGAGCATACAATCTGTATAGAGAAGGCTCCTGGTTCTTTGTGCTCAACCTGTGTGAATAAACACCTTTTTTTTCTTATCAGGACCTGGCCAAGTTAGTCACAATTTGGCACAAAGAAAAAAAATGATACTGATTATACCAAATGGTAGGCTACTAGGAAACTTGACAGAGTGAAATACAGCATCCATCTGGCTGTGATGGAGAAAAATTAAATATGACAGCTGACAAATATCACAGTCACACAGTTTGTAGACAGAGGCCAGGAGTCTGTAATGCTAGATTGTTCACACAATGGACCACAGTGCTAGTGGTTTGAGTCTTTGTGCCACTCATGCATGTGACGTGTCCAGGACCTTGTTCTGCCAGCAGAGATCCCTTCATCCTTACGGCAATTCCTGCCTGTGCAATGGCAAGCAGCAGCAAACCAGGGTTACTATGCCAGCAGGTGTTTTTGCTTACCCAGCATTCAGTTGGTTCTCTGCCAACCTAATGGTGCCCACCCTTTATCCTCCAGAGCCTCCCATTACCTCTCCTTTCTGTTCATCCCATGCATTTCTTCTATTGGTATCTGCATAGAAAAGGAAGCTTTAATTTAGCATTGTTACGTTAATGTTCTGGAAGAGCTCTGAATTTTCCTGTATTTTCATTGTGGCCTCACAAACCACATGAAAAGTGCACTGCTAACTGCAGTTGAGAAACATGGTTTAAGATGTGTGACCAGACTAGAAGTCTTGCTGGTATATTTTCAACCTGGAAAGTTTTTGAATTTAATTATGTTTTCAAAAATACACTTTTAATAGAAAATACACAGCCTTTTCTTTAACATGTTCCTGATGTTTTATTCATTGAGTTGTGGAGTACATGACAGAATTCTAGCCAGTCTGTTTATTGTGGCACTAAGCACAAACATGGGGGGAAATGAATTTCAGCTGTTTGAATAAAAATGTGAAATGTGTGATCAGATGGAAAGAATGTTCTGTACTTCTTACTCTCTTCAGTATAGTTATTAAAAAGGTGTTATGTATAAAAAGAGCAGACAATCTGTCTCATCCTGGTCAGCTGTGCTTATACAGACCCCAACCCCCAAAACTAAACTGAATTTTATTTAAATTTTAATTAATTTTTAGGTATTCAGAATTCAAGGCTGTAGCAGCTCAGTAGTAGAACACGTGGCTGCAGGGTCGATCTGCAGCAAGTCCTTGTAGTACTGGGAAAGATTCCTATATGAAACCTGGGAGGTCCACTGCCTGTCGGAGTAAACAGTACTGAGGAAGATGCAGCCCTGGCCCACAAGCATGTGCCTCCAAATTGCCCATTGGTTTATGGTGACCCTATGAGTTTTAGAGGGTTTTCATAGAGAAGGAATACCCAGGGAGGGTTTGCCATTGCCTTCCTCTGAGTACTTCCTCTTAAATGCTTCCTCTTAAAGCATCTAATATTCTCTGGAGGTCTCAATTGTTTGTTTGTTTTTCCCCTTGGGTGGTCTTGTATACTGTGTAGATTGATTTAGGCAGGTGGATGCTGTTATTGCACTGCTTCAGGCGGCAGACTGCTCCTAGCTTGAGGAACCAGTGATCTGATTTGGCACCTGCAAATATATGGTTAGGCAAGGCACCTCCCTCTAACCAATCCACTCCCTGTGGTTTCAGCCCTATGCCCCTAATACTTCACTGTCTGTCTGTCGGCCTAACATTTATCACACACCCTAATTCTTGTAAGTTTTGCTCTGTCTTGATAAATACATTGAATTTTATAAGCACTTTCTGGAAGTTTCTCTCTCTCTTCTTTTTTCTGTAAAGATGTTGGTGTCACACAAACAGCAGATAAACATAGGTCTCACTCCAAGGATGATGAAGAGCAAATTGCAAAATACAGAGAACTTCTTTGGAGTATCCATGAAAAAGAAAAGAAGCATCAAGAAGCTGATATGGAAATGGAGATTAAGTGGGTTCCAGGTAAGTGGTTTAAACAGTTTGCAGTCTTTTCTAGGGTGCTGGCTCCCATCAGTCTGTCAAAGATAAAACTCCTTGTGGGTTTTACTGTTAGCAAGTGTTAAGGCCTAATCCAATTGCTATTCTCAACTAGAGTGGACCCATTGAATCAATAACTTTTAGAAAAATGTTGACTTACCATTCAGTAATTAATTGTATGACTGTACTCTAGACAAAAGTAGTCGTTGAACCTAGGCTTATTTTTTTTTGTCTCCAAGTTAATTGCTTCTGTGTTTTTAGCTACACAACAGCTTAAAAGTCAGCCATGTTCTAATGGAAACTCTGTTAAAGTTGTCAGACTGAAAGATGCTCAATATTGATGCAAGGTGTAGTCCCCCCCCCGGCTGATTTTTGGTGAGCCTTGGACTTTTCTTTTTTCCCTTATAGTCATTGTTCCCTCTGTCTTTAAAATAAGATAGGATTGCCCACTTTGGCCTCCTTTGTGCCTTTAATATAAGTGACGGACAATTGTCCAGCAACTGTTTTTCCTTTGTGAGGCATTGTAAAGTTACCAACAGTGACATGTTTTGCTGGTATTTCTGTCAAGAATGCAGTCAGGGCCATTTTTGAAAAACAGCTTGTCCCATCGGTGTTAGCAAACTGCAAAATGTCACCATGTGCCAATATAGCTCCTTGCTTTCTCTTCCTCCTTTTTGTTCTCCTCATCAATCCTCGTCCTATACCCACCTCACCTTGATTGTATTATCTGTCTTTACCTCTGATACAGGATAGATACAGTCTGAAAAATGTCGTGTGTAGCTATTCCCAGGGCAGCTGCTTCTACATTCATGTCATTGTTACTGTATGGCTTGAAATGGAGATCTGTGCCTCTGCAAGCTCCAAAACAAAAGCTCTTCGTGGTGTGGATAGCACACACTCCTCTCATGTCGTGTCGCTGCACATGGATTTAGCTAAACGTGGAAACCATTCACTATGGAAGAACTATTAAAAGCAGCTTCTTTGCAGAATTCTTACGATGATGACTTCGAAGACCTCTCTCATGTGGAAAACAGTGATTGTTCATTTTCTATAGTATTTCCACTGACTTTACAATATTTGAATTCCTTGACACCTGAATAATAAAGGGATGTGTATGTGTGAGCAAAGGCTTGCAGGACATTCACCAGTTTCTAACCATATGTTGTTTGTTCTAAACAGTTCATTTTTTCCCCTTAAGTTTTATATGTTGTGGCCACTTAAGACAATCACTTTCATTCTTGGGGAATGGTTTGGGCAGCAGTTTCTAAGACATTCTGATCTGTGTTGGAAATTCAATCCCTCTCTGGTTTTATGAAGAGGCCATGCTTCATCCAAGTCTTACTTTTCCAGATGGAATAGCTGATTTCATTTTCTATGCATTTGGATCCTTCAGCTTTTTTAGGGTTCCCCCTGCTGTGGAATGATCTGCTCCAACACCTAACGTTACCTCTTTAGGAAAACGTTGCAAGGAGTCATCACCATATAATATGTCAAAAGTATTTTTTTTTCCCTGTGGCACTAGGGTCAACCATCCAATTGTTTTACTTGCAGTAACTCTGGCGTTCTTGCTACAAAATTAAAGTTATGTTGAAACCATCTCATCATGCTATCCAGTATGCTGGGTTGTGGGCAAGCGGAAGAAAATAAGTGTTCATAATTTTAAATTTTAGTTTAACATTTATTTAGTTATTTATTTGCTGTTAACAGGAGATGTGACTTTTAATGCAATTTTATTAGGTGGCCTCAGTGAAGTTCTTTGTTGCAGCAAGTCTGTCCAGAATAAATTATGTTTAGAGAGATATGAACATTATATCTCTCACAGGATTGTTGCAAAGCATAGTTTACCAGTTCTGATGTAATGGCAAACTTTGGTTTCCATTAAATGAGAAATTAAGTTGTTGAACTAGCATAAATAAGAAGAAGCAGCTTCTGAGGAGAAAGATTGTTCTCACAGCACCAAACCATGATATGGTTTTATGTCTGAACCAAGCCACTGTGTGCATGGGAGGCAGAGAGAGCAAGAGAGAGAAAATAAGTATAAAAGTGCACATTAAGGTTTGAATCCTAAGCTACCACATTCCACCAACCATTCCTTATACCATCTGCAGCTCCCACAACACATTATTTTTTGAAATATTTTTTATTACTATAAAACAACATAGAACACAGAAAAACAGAACAACAGCATAAGAACAATCATACAGAATTACATAAGATGTTAACAATTGTTTAGAAATAATTTCCTTCTTCAAACAGATCATTTCTCTTTGTCCTGTCAACTTATATTTATAAATAACCTCATATTAATTCTATCCTCTTTTCCCTCTTTTCTTCTTTTTTATCTATATTAGTATATTCTTACCAATAGTTCATCTTCTTCTAATAACACCTATCTTATCAAACTAATTCCCACAACACATATACAGAACACTACAAACATTGTAACAGGTAACTTGATTCCTTTTGAAAGAAATTACTTCGTGCACCTTTCCAGTGTGTTGTGACTAGAGATGCTTGGATGAGGTAGTATATTATTCTGTGGAATGTGTTTTTCCTACTTGGCCTTATGAAGTTGTCGTTTACTTTGGAAACAGAGGATATTTCGTTCAGCCACACATTTAATATGATATCCAGCTTCTTCCAGCTGTTGACAGGTCTGGAAATGCTAACGTAAGAGATTATTCGTAGCATGCAAACATGAGAAAAGGGTATCAGGGAGATGAAGACCCAAGTTAGTGGTTTGATTTCACCTTCCTCTGGGAGTAAACAGAAGAGAATAGTAACCTCATTTTTTTTGATCTTTAAGTTCTTGTAGCTGCTAATATAAACTAGTATGGAGTCAATGTGATAAATTTAACCAAATAAGAACAGCCAGTTTTGTTAATTTTACAGTTTTATTTTGCAAATAGCCATTTTTAGGATTATTTGTTCCAACAAGTAACTGTTTTTTCCCTTAAATATAATCACATTACTACTGAAGCTTTGTCTTGAGTGTCTCATTTTAGCCTTCTGTTTCTAATTTACCAAATGCTGTTCTGTAACTATCTGTAAAGTTGTAACTAATAGTAAATCAATTGCTATATGAGTGTAGGATATTTTCACTGGAATATGTGGATGTGTATGGGGCTATGAGAGTATGTGTGAATGCATGTGTGTGTGTGCATTTTTGTATGCGTGTATACATATATTATATAGTAGTTGCTTGAACAATTTAAATTGCATATTTAAATGTATACCCACAAGCGTTCTCAAGAACGTGATTGCTGATTAGTTATCCTCTGGGTTTTGATATTTCGCCAGCTACTTCTATCCCATTCCAGGCCTTCCTTTGTACTCATAAGGGCTAGGAACCTCTAAGGAACCCAGGACTTTTTTTTTAGCATAATATATAACTCCTGTTAACAGTCGTGGGCAGCTCCTTAAATTGTACCTTGAAGATTGTTTGGTGAATGCTTGTCAGTTAAACTGGAGCATTTATGCAATCCAGTCAGACGATAGGCTGCCATCTTCTGTGCCAGCTGAAATGTCCTAGCCGTTTCCAAGCACAGCCCACTTGGTTTGGCCTTAAGATGAAAGAGATATGAATGACAGTTTCCAAGGAGAAGGGGTTGTAACTGTTTCTCCAAGTGGATGAAAGTCAGTTTATGCATGATTGCAGCTTGGGTTTCCATGCTCAGCTGCAGATCCAGAAGTAGCTCAAGGCTGTTCATGGAGGCACATGAAGAGACTGAACAGATTCCCCTGTCTCTGTCAACTTTGCAGATGTTCTATGCTTTAAGTCTGGGTGTACCTTCCAGTATCCTTTCTACATGCAGACTCCAACTGTAGTCAACAAAGGATGGGTAGGGAGGTCTGTGAGAAAGTGCACATCCTGGGTGTTACCAATATATTGGAGACTCCCATATTACCTAGCACCCACAAAATGTATTCAAAAGGCAGAGTGATTTTACTTAATTACTGTTTGTATTTGTATTCTAGTTTTCCTTTGATAAGCTCAAGGCAGCACACATGACTCAGTGTTGGGAGATCAGTCAAACTGGGAGAGAGTGAATGATGGAAACATACATGTGTGGGGACTTTTCACCTGGATTTCCCATATCCCTGCAATATTCTAACCCAGAGCTTTCCAGACTTTTCATGTTAGTGACACACTTTTTAGACATGCATCATTTTGTGACACAGTAATTCAGTTTTACTAGCAAACCAGAGGTTAAACTAACCCCTTATAAGAGATACAGACACATACATAAATTGTAATAACACAATGTATGAGGATACAACATATTTCATGAAAACCTTTCATACATTTTTAAAAATATATGATTTATATATAATGACATAAATTTCCAAGATTGTAGGTGACACACCTACAGATGTCAGGCAACACACTAACGTGTCATGGCACATCATTTGGAAAGCCCTGCTTTAACCACTACCACATACTATAGGACAACATGGTATACTGCATAATCTCATGTGGCAAGATTGTCTTGAAGACAAGATTATTTTTCAGCATTACTCTCCGTGAGTCCCTTGACAGCAGTTTGCTGAATCTCTGCATAATCCGTCACTCATCAGTTTTTCCCTTTGAACTGTTAGTAGCACTGTGGCTTCATGTTGGTAATGTGTTTCTCCTTCTTCAGATGTTTGAATATACATATTAATTCAAGATCTAACCTAATCTCTACATGTATTTCTGGTTGGCTGCAGGACTTAAGGAAAGTGCTGAAGAAATGGTAAGAAACAAGTTAGAAGGGAAGGATAAACTGACTCCATGGGAACAATATCTAGAAAAAAAGAAAGAGAAGAGGAAACTGAAGAAGAAACAGAAGGTAATGCTTACTTTGAATCAAGCACTCTCAGATTTTTTTGTTGTCAGAGAATCTTGTTCCAAGGTGATTCACCTGCCAAGGAGCCTTGCATGTATACTACAGGACAACATTTGTAAAAGTAATTTTTATTACCAAAATTACCAGTATCTCCCAACCATATTCACTGCGGGATGCTGAGAACTGTACTCCAAGAAAGTGACTTTTGCCAAGCTCTGTCACAGAACACTGAAAAGTTGCAGGATGTGATCATTCTTTTGAAATGCTTGCCTGGCCTTGGAACACCTTAATCCTTAAACTCTTGCAAACTGAGAATGTGGAACTAAGGTGTGAGCCCAACAGAATGCTGTCCCAGCTGCAGACTAAATCAGATTTCTTACATGCAACAGGTCTACGTTTTAGTGGACGTAATTGATATTAAGCGTATGGATTTGATTTGATTTTTTTATTTTCACCATTCTAGTACGACTGTTGCTTTCAAAGTCCGGCAGATCACTAAGCAAGCGTATTGTTACAAAGACAAACTTTTTTGTTTGGGTCTGATGGCCCCAGATATATTTTTGATGTGTCTTTGGGACTCTGGTATCTCCTTCCATAGGATCAGTATGTTAACTCATGGCGCAAAACCCTTGACAATTAACAAAATGCTCTAGTTTTGACCATAAATCATCTGTTCACTTTAGGTTATTGCCAGGCCTGTTGAATTAAGGACCTTGATATCCATTATTCTGTAATGGCTGTTTCTGGGATTGTTCTTTGTTTCCCCAGAAATTAGGCTAGATGACTGGAGAGGTTAATGATTCCTAAATATCCTTTGATTTTTAGCAGAGCTAGGATCCATGGCTCGTTCTTGAAAGTCCAGGGTGGCTAGTTTAAAGGTACCCTTTAAAATGTAAAACTTTGTCTTTGTGGAGCCATAGAATCTTCAGCACCTATTCTTTTTGTTCGTAATTTTGATAAAGATGAGTGAATCAGATGGGCAGCTGCCATTCTCTCAAATTTGTAGGTAGGATATTTCAGTTAGCAGGATTTTGGTCTTATTTATTGACAGAGGCACATAAATCAGCAAAAGAAACAGTGGCCAGATTCCTCTTTGTGGCTGCAGAGTTACAGAATGGGCTTCCCTTTGTGTAAACTTAGGCCCTTTTCACATGGGGTAATTAAAACGGTGTAGAGTGACCTCTAACGGAGGTCGTTACACCGTGGAGTGCGCTGGGGCATTTATAATTTTGAGGTTCTACACCTCAAACCATCCTGAAGCGACCAGAAGTGGTGGTGCCGCGTGTTTTTTAAAAACCACTTTCCAAGTGGTTTTTATAAAACACGAGCATGCAGCCCCGTTCCACCCCGTCGCAGCGCCCTGGTGTAGATTTGCAGGCGCGTGCAAGTGCGTGCCTGCAGATCTGCCAGGGGGCGGGCTTCCGGCTGGCGAGCTTCTCCGGTTGGCGGAGAGCCTCCACCAGTCGTAAGCTGCCATTTTGGACGCCGCAGGAGTGTGGAGCAGTGAACTCACGCTGCTCCTCGTGGCGATGGACTTACCCGGCTTCTGGTAAGCTCTGTTTCTGCACGTTTTACCCCATTTCTCTCTCCACGTGTGGAAAGGGCCTTACCCTCCTTTATCACCTTTTTGTATGCTACAGTTTCCAAGATAATCTATTCGATTATGTTGCTTACTTTTAATTGTCGTATTTAAAGATATTTGTGTATGCTCTTACCTGTTCCTTAGATATTCTAAATCACATATGTTTTATAAATCATAATTTATAAAGAGATTGTATTGGCAAACAGTTCTGAAACTTGTTCTAGGAGGCATGCTCATGTGGGACAGGCGATTGGTCATTGCTGCACTTCAAAGGGGCTTGTACCAAAACAGGTTTGGTGTACTCCAGTAGTTGCGCCTTACAGGAGAAGTTCAGTGTAAACTGTCTTTGATGAAGGCATAATTCATATGTTCCTAGTAAATGTATATCCTGCCCTTCAAAAAATGTCTAGAGTGCTTTACTATATTCTGCACCAAAATACAGCATGATAAATAATAATAAGAAGCAAACAGCAGATTTTTTTAAAAAGCAACATGAACAATTTAATTCAGAGTGGAAGGTACCTTTAAAGAAACAACTCTGAAAATTGAAAAAAATACAATGTGTGTAGCAGGGGAACTTCCCATAGAAAGGGAATCCACCAGCAGGCAATGGGTTGTCACTCATCACATTCCAGTCGTAAGGGGAGTTTGGAAAAGAGCTTTCCATGCTGGCCTTAGCATTCACACAGGCTACTCTTTAAACTTTGCTGCCGTGACTAGCCTTTTCAGTGAGAACATTCTGAGAAGCTTCCAAGGAGGGCTGAATTCCCTGAAAACTGGAAAACCTGTGTACTTTTCCTCTTGGAAATCTTATTTTTAAAGTGTGCTCACAGAAAATGAGAGCAAGGAAGTGATTGATCACAAGGTAATGCTAAGTCATAACAGACCTAAGTACTTTTCATCTTCTTTTGGCAGCCAACTGAATGAAAAACAAGTTGTGATTAAGGGTGGGGCAGGGGATGAATGTATTAGGCTGTCCAGAAAATCTCCTTTGATCTTCAGGTCCTTGATAAGTTTTGCATTGCTAAAGGAAATGGTCATTCTTGTTGCTAAAATATCATCATGTCTGAACTGAGTTGCCAAGCCTTGGACGAAAATGATAGCTTTGTCAAAAGACTTATGTAGTGAGCAAATTTTGCCTGCAGAATTTTAGCAGGATATCTTTTCTTAACACTGGGAAGGTCTTCAAAGAAATAGACGTTTTGAGATCCTTTTGGAAAATTGATGAGTGTTTCTGTGATGGATTTTCTTCATTGTTTCTGTAAAGTCAACAGCAGAGGTGCCAGACATTATTTCAAGGCTAGATTTCTGCTCTGAGAGCATGTTGACTCCATACGGATGTCAGCCAAGGAACTCATAGAGCAGGCAACTATGTTTCAAAATACACTTTATTTTGGAATCTTTGATTCAGCAGGTCTAATAGATGATTTTTGTTAGGTCATGCTTTTCATTGGATCAGCGGCCCTTTGAAAATGCAAGACTTGCCTCAGAGTCTGTGGTTGTGCCCCCATGTTTCATGTTTGCTTCACAAATTCTTTGATTATGAAATTGCTCCTTAATATTATTAATTTGCTTTATAACATTCATAACCTGTCATTCCTCCAAGGAAAGTTACAGCCTTGTAGGTGCCGCTGTCCTCCCTTTATCTTTGTTACACTTCTGTAAGCTATAGGTTAGGATGAGGAATAGTTACTTGCTCAAGGCCGTTTAGTTTTAAAATCAAGGATTGAATTCAATCTGAGTTCTTTGAACACCATGCCTGATACCATAATAAATGCTGTACATCTTTTTACTCTCCCATGTGCTGTCTTATTGTACCAACATAATTCAGAGAATATGTGTCTCCTACTACGGTCTGAGAAAGCTGCCACCACAGCTGTGTCCTCTGTGACAACTATTGTTGATACAGTTCCAGTGCTATGGTATATTTGTTTTCCTTTTTCAGATCCTCTCTACCATTTGCTGCAGTGATCCTTATGAGAAAAAAGTGCCATTTTTTTTAAGGAAAAATTGTTACTCGACCTGGGCAAGTTAGTACCAGCTGGTACCTCTTTATAAGAAAGATAGAAGATAGGTGTGTTGTTGAGAGCTTTATGGCTGCTGTTGGCTGCAGAGTAATTATCCATTGCTAAAGGGGCCGACTGGAGTGGGGTGAAGGACAAGGCCAGGATCTTTGATTTCCTTGCCATTATTGACTAGTGTTATTACTGGCCACTTGGATTAGAAGAATTTTTGAAAAACTACCAACACTAGGAGTCTGTGTCAGATGATTTTTCTCTGCATCAGGAAGAACCACCTTGCCTTGACCTAATCAGTTTCTTCTGTTTTAATTTCTAGGCATAAGTTCCTAGCATCCCCATAAAAATATTTCCTATGAATATATACTTTTCTTAAATTTTGTTTCGGTTAACAATCAGCAAAGAAAATATCTGAAAATGTCTAATGAGCCCCCCATGTAGCAAAGAACCATAATAGAAAATAATTTACCAGTAAGCTTAAGTCAGTTTTTAAAAATCATCTTAATTTTCCTCTCTGTGTGGCTGTTGTTGGCTCCACCAATCCAAACCAACCATATAGCAAGTGCCTCTCTTGCTCTGTCAAATCTCCTTCTTTTTCCTAGTGCAGTTTTGAATAAGCAGTGAGTTTCTCATCTTCTCCTGGGAGTTTGTTCAGTTCCCAGGTCTCAGCACTTCTTTCCAATAATGAGAATGTCAGTGTGGTGGTTTTTGTTTTTGTTGTTTTGTTTTGTTTTCTGGTGGTTTGGCTTTTCCGAAGTCATAATAGAAGAGTTATCTCTGCACAAAGTCTTTGTATATTTCTAAGCTTTGCTAGGCTTGAAGCCAGAAGTTTTAACAGATTAAATATCGAATGGTATATACTGTAATAAAAAAGCCAAGTCAGGCTTAAATGGTTCTTTGCTAATCACATGGCTTAAGGAAAGCAAAATTTCTAATTAAAATTGAAAAAACAGGTTATACTTTCTCATTAGCATGACTTTGTTCATCTTCCTTTCAAGATGTAGACCGTGACATTTCAAGCCGTAAGTTTAGGCATTTTACTCCAAGTACTGTTGCAGTAAATTTGTTGTCAACATTTAACTCAGTTTTCTACAGGGGAGAAGTCTCCATTTTTACAGGGGAGAAATTCACTCTGATAAAGAGTTTTTACCATACATGTCCCTGTCTGTTCAGGAAGCCTGATAAGATTTTTTTTTTCTCCCAGGCTGAATAGAAAAGATGAATGTATATCATGAACATCTTGTCATCAAATTTGTGGTCTCAAGAAAAAAAAAGGAGAGGTGCAAAAAGATATGTCTCCCGTATTAGAGTCCACTTCACTTTGACAACTGTAAAAGAACGAAATGTATACATGATTATTGTTGTGGCTACAGTCATGCATGTACTTTCTATTGAAATGAAGTCACAATCCATATATATGCATAGAGCCAGCAGGTAGTATAATATAAACTATGGCTCTCCAGATGTTTAGGACTGTTAACAGCCAGAAATCTTTATCATTGGCCATGCTGTGTATGGCTGGTGGGACTTTAGTGAGAGTGGTTGTTTTAAATCATTTTCTTCCTGTGTTACAAATTAGCACTTAGTGATTACTCCTTGAAATTCATTATTTCAAGTCTATTTAATTTTTTATTATTTTTAATGTTTGTTGTGGTATTTGATGTTTTTAATGTTTGTTTCAGACTGCTGCTGAAGAAACACTGACTGAAGAAGAATGTCCTTCTGATGTTGATCTGAATGACCCATACTTTGCTGAGGAACTCAGAAAAACAGGTTAGATGGCATCCTGCCCATCCTGTGTAGTTAAGGGTGATGCACTGGATGTTGTGTGCTGAAAATTTCAGAGAGCTGCTGGCAGTCGTTCATTAAAGGCTCTTATGTAAAGTTGCAGCCATTAGACCAGAAGACAGACCCTCTTAACAAGAGGTTAGTGAATAAAAGGTGAGAAGTGGAGCATAGGAACAATTTGATGGTTTTTGCAGTGCACGACATGAAGCAGTCTGGCCTGCCAATTATGTGTATTGAGACCGGTGGTCTTCAGTGTACAGAAGCGATCTGCAGTCACTGCACTGAGGGAGAGGATTTTGAAATTATATCAATTAAATTGATATTATACCAATTAAATTAGAATTGAAGCAGGATGTAAGTACTGTGAATTTCAAAAGGTGTAATGTAAATATAAGTCCATGCACTGAAAATTCATAATCCATATATTTAAAATATAGTGAAGATGTATATTCTTATTTATGGTAGGTTAATTTATGTTTTCTTGTATGAATTTCCTTCTTGATTTTTGCTCTCACCTGCTTATATACTTACATATCTTATGTCAAGAGGCTTGAGGCTTGAAATTTTTGACTTCTGCTTTGTTTGACTGTATTTTGGATGAATATACATGCATGTACATATGCCCACCTGCCTATGTATGTGCATGTACATGTCCACCGGCATGTTTCACATAAGTAATAGCAGAATGGTTTCTACAGAATGGTTAAGGGAATGGGTACAAAGATTGATCTATCTCATTCACCAGGTTGGGCAGGCAGTGACCTAGTAGCTGATACTGCCCCCTTGTTTCCTTGAAATATTTTGGCATGAACCTGCTGTGTTAGGGCAGAGATAACTTCCTTCACTTGTCAAGGAAGTTACATCTCTAGTACTCCACAGGGAAGCCAACCTGTCCTTCAAGTGTGCAGAAAGTGTGACTTTCTCAGTCTGAATCTTGCACATCACAGGCATGAAAAATGCTCAGTTTGTTTGCTTAAATAGACAGTACCTGGATGTCAGTAGAGGGCAGGTATCTATACTGGGAGGTTACCAGTTGGGTTTAGTTTTGGAGTCAAAAGTTACAGAGTTTTTCTGGGATATCCTTAAGCCAGACATAGTCCTCAGGCAGGAAATGGTACATAGCTTTTGCCATCCACAGAGGAAAGAACACATGATGGTAGCCACTTGCAACATTAGGGCTTAGATCAGGGTTCTCAACCTTTGATTCTACAGGTGTTTTGGACTTCAGCTCCCAGAAGTCCCAGCCAGTATGGTCATTGTTCCGGAATTCTGAGAGTTGAAGTTTCCAAGGTCTGGAGAGCCAAAGGTTGAGACCCACTGGCTTAGATAGTCTGGTTATGTCAAAATGAGTAGCCTTTTCTTTGGTTCATAGATTTCACCACCTGGAAAATGAACTAGTCTCCAGGCCCTGACTAGGACCTATCTTTGAACCTCTTAGAGAGGATTGTTTGTTCTATCTGTATCTTGATACCTTTTTTCTAGTGGCTGTCTTGAATTCATGGACTTGTATTTGGTGAATGACATTTTGGAGTTCAGTTAGCCAGAATTTTAATTGGACTACGAATGAGAGAAGAGAGGTTTGACTGAGGGTTTGATAGGATTGGTTTTGAGTTAGTTTGAGATGAGTGTGAGTGAGGGTGTGTGGTATTTTACATGTAATAAATATTTAATCTGCCTTGATATATTCAACTTGTAAATAAAGATTTGTTTTTGTTTTTATACATTTATAAATTTTTGGCCTTCAGAAACGTTATCTGTCTGAGAGCTTGGATTCAGACAGGGTGTCTGTGCTGGCAGCGTTGAACATAGAGGAGTAATGTCCATTGAGGATACTGGCTGCATAAATCCTTGAGGACATTTAGATGGCCCCTCATTGTTGGTTTCAGCCAGGGGGACTGGAGGAAGACTTTACATTGTGGCCGAGGCAGGGATCAAGGAAAGCCTTCACTCTTTTTAATTACAGTGTGCACCATTGACGTCTTCACATTTGATGAGTCAAAGGGTGAAAACCCCATATTTGGCCACAGTGGTGGAATTCCCTGAGAAAAATCCTTACAGCTGGTGGCACTGATGGAATTGCCTGACTAGAACCCCACAGCTGGTGGGATAAGGGCTTTCAGAATTTTGCACTTTAAATATTTTATTTGTTGACCAGTTTTGTTTTTCATATGATCTTTGCTCAGGATAGAGTCGTGATGATACCCAGCCTTTTCTTTCTGTGGTTAGTATATGGTTCCATAAGGAATGGAAACTAATCCTACTGCCCTTCTAATCAGAGCCTAGGTAACTAGGAAAAAGGCCTAACACAGCTTTTAGAATATATTGCTGCAAGACACAGTACGCAACAGTCTTTGTCTACTTTGTTTATAAGGTTAAAGCAGAAGGCAAGAAGGCATCTAACCCTCTTTCCCCTCCTTTAGTGGAGTTGTTAGACAGTGTATAACAAAGGCCTACAAATCTCCAGCAGATATATCATCAGGGTTATCCTAAGTCGTCTTTGAAGCAGTGCTGCTGCTATTTTCTGTGTTGTCAAGAATCATAAATGAGGAAGAGGGAAGCTATCTGCTCTTCTTCACTCTTTCATCAAGTGCTACAGAATCAGTTATTTTCCTTCAACTGAGATAATTTCTGGTGATAAGAAGATGGACCATAGAATCTAGGTGATACTCTAGATAATACTGGACCATAGAATCTAGATGATACTATTCTTCTTGGCTAGCTGGGCAAGCCCCCAGTATCTGGACCACAGGAGGGGGCCTGCAGAAAAGTCAAATAGGTTTGCCAGCAGTTTTCACCAAATGTGGAAAAAAGCAATGTGGGTTTATTCTGTCTGCTTCCCTTAGTATAATTTTTGGACTAGGATCTGTGGAACTTCCCACTCAAAAAGTGTCACAACTGTAAAACTTTGATCTACTGGCCTTAAAAAAAAACCATTCAGCCCCAGTAGCATTCCTCATATGATATGGGCATGATATTGATACCACCAGTACTTGTTTATTTATATCTGTTCTGCCTTTCTCCTAAGAAGGGACCCAAAGCAGCTTACAATGTAAGTTCAAAGAAATGGGCCAAAACAATATGTAGTACAGAAGTTTAAAAAGCATAAAACAATCCTATTAAAATATTACTTTTTTCCACAAAAAAAATTATAAAAACACTGTATCCGTTGTATAAAAGCAACAGCAACCCACTGCACACCCAACCAAGTTAAAGGCTGAAGGCCTGTTTGAATGAAATGTTTTGGGAGGGACTTCCAGAGCCTGAGAAAGTGATGGGATAGAGAGAAAGTCCTCTCTCAAAATCATATGACTTAGGAAGATTCATACAGGCAGATACAGGCTTTTGACAGCCTAGACCTGAGCCTCTGATAGCTCACAGCCAGCACTCTGAACTTTGCCTGGAAATGGACTGGTTGCCAGTGAAGCTGGTACAACAAGGGAGTAGATATATGAGGAGCAAAACTAAGATTTATTATTAAGGAGATTGTTTAATTAAGAGATTGTTTACAAAAGTAAATAAACTGTTACTCTTTAATAGGTTGAGATTGCTTAAACGTACTTAGGTTAAATGTCTTTTGTTTCTATTCGTAATAAATAAGAGATTCACCTCCAGGTCAGTAGCTTTTCCCTAAGAACAGACTTGCCTGAACTCTATTCTGTCCGGTCTTCACAATGAGAAACAAATTGCAGTCATTCTTTGCTTTCTGCTTTTTTCTGATGCTTCTGGCTTCTAGGGTGATGCTGTTTCAGAAATTAGTTTTTGAAGTTCTCTCCGGTCAGATCCCTTTCTGAAACCTTCAGTTGTCAATTTCACCACAACCTCGTAATATGGCCTCCTTCACATCTCAGCCACCAGTTCCGGATTTTGTCCCAGAAATATTCTTGCAGACCAGCTTCCCCCATCAACATCTAACGTCGTCAGTCTCCTTCTCCAGCTGTTTTCTTTCCTCCCTGCCTTTGAGCAAAACCACCAACTGTCTCCCCAGGTGTCTACAGTTTACTGTTCTTTAAATCCCTTAGTTAGCACCTATTGGAATTTCTAACTAACGGTCACATGTGATGCCCCTCCTTCACCAATCCAAAGGTAGTTTTCTTTTATTTATTTTATTAAAATGCTTCTACCCAGTCCTCTATCCAATGAACTCAGAACAGCATGCAATAAAATCAGTTTAAACCATTCAAGAC
Source organism: Iguana delicatissima (assembly GCA_948472985.1). Taxonomy (NCBI): domain Eukaryota; kingdom Metazoa; phylum Chordata; class Lepidosauria; order Squamata; family Iguanidae; genus Iguana; species Iguana delicatissima. The sequence goes on from CAOKZL010001601.1 coordinate 168,135, forward strand.
AATTGAAAACATTAACTTTAAAAGGCTCAAAACATATCAAACCACTTGAAACAAGGAAATTTAACACCAGTTTGCTGCTACTGCTGCTCTACTCCAGTAGCTCCCTCAGAGAGCGGTCACAGATTTGGATTGATTACTGGTTGATCTTCATTTGTTGAAGCTGAGTACTTCAACCTCAACCTCATCTGAGTCCTAGAGTCCAGCTTCTTCAAAGAATGGCCTCTGTCCCCAGCACTTGGGAGTGTTTCTGCTTCAAACTCAACTTTGGCTCCTTATTCTTCTTGGAGAAAGGGAGAAATGGATCCTTCTTGGAGGCTCCAGGCTTAGCTTCAGCCTGGCCTGGCATCATAGGAGGGCTGTCAGCTGTGGATTTGAGTTTGGCCTTAGATATAGGGTCTTCCAGCTGGGGTCTGTCATCCTTGCTCTCATCCTGCAAAAAGATCTGTTCTAATGAACTGGATCTCATGGAGGCTTCTCCCTTGCAAACTGGGTATTTCTGTAGCTGGAAGGCAGGAGGTGATTCTCACCAAGTTCCTCTCACCTCTGAGGCCTCCAGAGCCATTATGCTTGCTGTTTCATTGAATCCCCAGCCCCTTGGAGCAGATTTTCAGGGGCTGTATGGGGGCCAACATTTAGAGAAAAAAACCCTTTCTGGCTGCAAGAACATCCAGTTTGCCATGTTTTAGTCTCGGCAGCTCTGGATTCAATAGTCTTGCATTTTTGCAATGTGGGATGATTGCATTTTGAATCACAGAAGTAGTGATCCTAGTTTTCCCAGCTAGTTGTGGGATACAGTTTTTGACTAGGGTGGTTTGTTGCTACTTCAGTAGTAGCTTCTTAAAGGGAGCAAGTGAGACATGCCTCTTAGTTCAGCTTCTCGCACTTTTCTAAGAAAACCTGTCTCCACTCCAGGTATCTAGACCAGTCTCTGGACAAACCATGTATAAGAAATTTGTTCTTTTCCTTCAATTATGAGGGCAAAGAAAGATCAATATGTAAATATATATTCTCTCCTTAATTTACTCCCTGTGGCTGACAGGTGTTCTACTACATTAAATTCAAATAACATATTGCAGTGCTGATAAGTGCCACTGAAATAGTTCCCAAGACTTTGTTTGTTTGATGTTGATCAAAATTCTTAACTTTGTTTGAATTCCATTCCTCTATGCCAGTGGTTCTCAACCTGTGGGTCCCCAGATGTTTTTGGACTTCAGCTCCCAGAAGCCCTGAGCATTGACCATAGTAGCTGGGCTTCTGGGAGCTGAAGTCCAAAAACATCTGGGGACCCACAGGTTGAGAACCACTGCTCTATGCCCTCTCCGTAATTTTCTTTGGAAATGCTCTTGGGTTTCTTAAGCAATTAGCCGTGCCAAAGCATGGCTTTCTATTTGAAACAATTCTGCATACTATTGGACAGTTAGAGAAGTAAGTCAGCTCTCTGGATTGTGCCTGAAGGTTTTGCGACAGTTGTAATTCATCTGTTTTGCGTGTTATTAAATACCAAGGCATGCATACATTCGATTTTACAGTACTGAGCATTGTAACTCAGACTCGTGTACATGCAGTTACTAATTAAAGGCGAGGAATAAATTTCAAACTTCTTTCTAATAAAGTTTGAAAAGTTTCATTTAATGTTTAGGCACACTATACAGTTTGGGGGGGGGAGTAAGTTGGCCGTGGAATATCAAGAAAATGTGAGAGAACTGCTACATCTGAGCTGTGTTCCAAGGCATGGCTATAAAATTTGTTCATGACTGTTCCAAACCTAGATTATTAACTTTTCAGTAGTAAATTTATTTTTTGAGCAAAAGATAGAATGGATATTTCCTACTGGCTGATGATGATGGAAAACAAATTGAGATTAATTGGGCTTGATAGGCCAATAAAACAAAGTTCATACTAACTAGAGAGGAAGGAGTATTGGAATTGCTCTGTACACTTTAATATATTCTGCTTTATATCATACCTGAACAGTTTTTATGAGATGGTGAATTTGATTGTTGTTCTCTTTTGATTCCTGGAAACCAAGTGTGTGTAGGAGATGCGTAAGCATTATGGTCTGCCTGTTCCAAAATATTTCATATCATAGGTGATTTTATACTGGTTTGATAGAAAAACCTTTTTTTTCTTTTTTTTGGCAAAGCAATTAGTTCTCTAGGCTTGTGAAAAAGGAGAGGAAAGAAAGGGGTATGAATAATGCATAGTACACTTTAGCTGTGCCTGTCACATATTCTTCCTGGACCATTATTCACAAAATCCTCAAGTGTATGTGTAACACACAAAATCCGTTTTTTAAAAATCTTTTAAAACCTCCACCTTTTTATTTTTTATGTCTTAGGATGACTTCTGAATCTGGATTTTAGAAACATGCTCGTTTTCTTCGAGTATTTTATTTAGTCAAAATGTTTTTAGATTGACTTTTAGGATCTCAAGTTTGTCAGGTCTGGAGAAATGCTGTGTCCAGAACTGACTACTTGTGAAGATTGTGATGGTTTGTAAAGGTTTACTGCACTGTCAGTCTTTGTTGTGGCAGTGGCTTGGTGGTGAATTCTGAAAGGAAAGGCAGATGATTGCTTTAATATTCCTAGACGAGGCCTGCACCAGGTGGGATCATGGCGATTGATCTGAGAAAGTTTAAATGCTGATTGACTGGGTGAAGGAATCACACACAGTGAGGAACAATGTGATAATTGAAGCAGGGAGTTCCATAGATTCAAGGGGGATTGTTAGAAGTGTTTATAAAGGTGGAATCATGGGGAAATTACAAAAAAGGAGGGTGTGTGTGAAAATTACAAATTTACAAATATTTACATACAGTGAGCTCTCTACTTTCATAGAGTTAGCGGCACAGGACTCCCTCAAAAGCGGAAAAACTATGAATATCATAAGCCCCCGAAATCATGTTCAACACACACAGAAAGTATGTGTACTACCAGGGTGGCTGGGCCCGGCTACATATGTGTTCTCTCGCTCGCACAAGTGGGAGGGGGAAGAGGATGGGATGGGGGAGTGGGAGGAGAGGGAAGGAACGCTTGTCCCATTCTCTTTCCACTAGTGATGTAGACTCGAGTCGACTGACTCAGACTCAAGTCAAACTTAAGTTGATTCAGTGACTTGATGTGGACTTGACTTGGCAATAAATGATACACTGACTCAGCTCGACTTGAGACTTGTCTATTTTTAGTGACTGACTTGCTGCCATTGGTTCAGTCACTCGAAACCTTACGACTTTGAACAACGCTTCCATCTCTTTTTGCCTACTGGTCACATGAGAATCTGTCTCAAGCCCGAAGCGTGGGTGCATTTCTTAGAGGGGAACAGCAAACGGGTTAGGCAATAGGCTTGAGGCAGGCTTGAGGTCTGCTCAGCAGCCCGTCCGTGCTGCATTTCGGAGGAGCCTTCTAAAACTTTTCCTAAGAGCAGAAGACAAGACTCACCCCCAGACTGTAGGGTGCATTTCTCAGAGGGGAATAGCAAATGTGTTTGGCAATGGAGTTGAAGAGGAAGAATCCTTCCTTCTAAAGATCTTGAAGCTTTAGTAATGGAAAGTAAAAAGGATCTTATTTCCCACTTCTGAAAAATCCTCCAGCTTTGGAAATGGGAAGCAAGAAGGATCCTATTCCCCACTTCTGAAGCTACAGATGGCAAAATCGCAAATGTGGAGGGCTGACTCTGCCTAAATTGTTAAAACTGACTTTGACTCTGTCCAGAAATTCTGGAATATAGGTTGGGGTAAGTTGGCTCCCAGACTTGAGACTTGATTTGAGACTTGAAGATAGACACTTGGAACTTGACTTGAGACTTGAAGTAAAAGACTTAAATATATCACTGCTTTCCACCCATACAAGTGAGCAAATGTGTGCAAACTCCCTCTTCCCATCCCTTCTCCCACTGCTGCCTAGGTGAATGAGCACCTGCCTGCTGCACCATCCCTTTTCCTCCAAACAAATGAGTAAATGTGTGCACCCTCCCTCCTCCTGGCCCACCCCTCCCCCCACACAAGTAATTAAATCAGCAAATGCAAATGAGGAGGGCTGGCCGTACTGCTCTGAACATTTCAGAGCAGGGTAAATCAATAAAATGTAAAATATACTGCAAGGTACCAATATTCCTCGTCCCAAAACCTCTGGCAGTTTACTGATACACACAATATGCAGATTAACACACACTTTGTATGTGGTCCATCAAACAAAAAAAAGTTTCTATAACTATTTTTTTAAAATGTACAACTAAAAATAAGAATTGTTGGAGTTTGTGAAAAAAATTACCACTTGCTCACACATCTTGGGATCCAAACTGTTAAGGCAAGGGGAAAGGAAACTGTGGCCCCAGCTCTTTTTTGTGACCCCTTCTGTCCTTCCTGAGCCTCCCAAAGCCCCTAGGTGGCTCCTCAGCCATTTTGTTGTTGTTGTAGTTAAGGAAAAAGAACACCCATTAATTACCTGTAAATACTGCCTGGAGAAGCAATGGACTTCAGGACACCCTTCACACCCCACACATTTACAGAAATTAAGCAATAAAACCAGAAGCAAGAACCAGAAGTAGACTACCATGGCACGTGTTGAGCCTGCTTTTATCCCAAAATGCACAACTTAAGTCCACCATGGAGGCACCAGTTGGATTCCACTGCAGTAGCCCATCTGCATTAAGTTAACATGGTGATCTGTATAGTCTCAAAGGATTGAACAGCTGCCTTGTGTTTGTTTCCGGCCTGGCAGCCTTTAAATACCAATGCCTCAGGATTCTGAACTTCCGTTATTCCATGGCTGACTTGTGGTGAGACAGTAAAACGTACTTTAGCATAGATCTCTTTACTCAGTTCCTTCTCATCATCTTGTGATGAGAGCATCATTTCCTACACCTTTCTTCTCTTCCTTTCCTGTTTATTCTTTATTTGAGTTGTGTTTTCCCTCAATATTGTTTCTCCGTAGTAGTGCTGCTGTTCTTCTGTAGGGTATTTCTTGCAGCAGTTTTCATTTTGACTTCCTTCAATTACTGCGTCTTGCAGAAATATTTAGCAGTTGAGTTTCCATTCCAGCATGTGATGGTCTCTTCTGCCTTTTTAAAATTAATATTGATCCCTTGACTGTCTTGTTAACTGAGGAGATGGAGGTTAGAAGATTCTCTGAAGCTGCTGGATCCAACTTTAGGTGCTTGAAGGTGGACCCACTCCCCCTCCCATACATCCATCCCCTACTATTATTAATTATAATGATTAACATTATTCGCCAAAAACTTTATATGCCCTGCCTTTTCCACAGAACCAGCACTCAAGGCAACTTACAAATCGAACTGCATTAAAGTTAAAGTATATAGAAGGTGAACATTAAAACAGAATTAAACTATGAACAACATTTAACAACAAGTTAAAACATACAGTTAAAATGAATAAAAAACAGTTTTGAAAAATACAGTTAAAACAGTACAGCACCTCTTAAAAGCCTTTTCTTTAAAAAGCTTCTGTGCTCAAAAGCCTGTAGGACTAAGTATGTGTTTGCCTGCCAGCGAAAAGATTGCAAAGGGTGTGTTGTAGCCTCCCTTGAAAGGGTGTTCTGGAGCCTGGGGCGGCCGCTGAGAAGGCCCTCTTTTGCATTCCCACCAACTGTGCCTATAAAGGTGATGGTACTGAGGAAACGATTTTTGCTGCACGAACAATCAGGGTATCCTAGTGACTAGTGTTACCCTGTTTTCTGGGGGTCGCAAGAGGGACACCTAAGTGCGCTCTCAACTATATGAGTTGGGGAAATTAACCAAGAGCACAAGCTAGCAATACAAGAGGCAGGACAACACAGCGGAATCTTTTACCCAATGTCTACGGGGTCAGGCCAAGCCAAAAAGCACACCAGGTTATAAGAATAATTGTGATCTTTATTAAAATACAGACGAACAGTGTATGCAGCACAATCACACAGAGAACTATAGAAAAATAAAGGTTTGAGTGGAACAGAGGGAATTTTAAGAGGGATTGTTGATTTGGGTGATACTACACCTGTCCTGAAGCCCGGGCAGATGACTGCGAAAGTTCGAAGGTGCGTAGTCTCAGTACGTGGAACTGAGGGGAAGGCTTGCCAAGCACAGCGGCAGCAAGGCAGGATGGAAATCGGGAGCGATCCAAGGAAGTTCTCGGAATCAGAGGTTTTTATAGGGAGAAATGTGACCACAGGCTATTCCGTACTTGGAGAAAACAATGAATTTCGGGATGGAGACAAAGCCTCAGAAAGGTCAGAATTTAGCACGATTGAATTAAGTCCGAATTGACAAAGAGGTAGCCAGTATGTAAATGCGAGGTGCTTGACAGTTGAGAGTTCAACTTACCAAGTTGCCTGCTTGGGGCAGGGAGTTCTTTTGTGGGTTGCGTGCATATATAATTGCGCACATGCTTTTGAGGTCTTCTGAAGCGGCGGGACGGCTGTTTCTGGCCAACCTGTATTGTGTGGAATATTACAGCATTATTGGCCGTGCCTGTCTTGCGAGCTTGTCCGGTGGCCTCGCAGACACGTGGAGAGGGGTGGTGGAAGAGAGCCGAATTATTGATATCAAAATGATATCTAATGTCCCAAACTTGGGTTAGGAATTGTGGTGACACTAGGGCGAGGTGTTGTGAGATGAACGCATACTATAGATCCACCCTGTTATTTTTGGGGTCTTCACATAATGTTTCCACCTCAGATCAGTTAAAAGGTGGGAGGTAGCTGACTTTTTTTTTTTCAGAATGACTTTGCACTTTAAAGTTTAATGGGGGTTGTAAAGCTGTAGTGCAGATTTCTTTCTCAAAGATATTTAGACCTCAGAATCCAAAAACTTTACAACCTCAGAAAGATGTCTGCATTTTCATTGGCACTCAGCTGTGATGTAGCAATGAACTATGAAAGCTTTGACTAAAACTGAAAATTTGGGGACAAAGCAGAAATTTTGAATTGTACAGGCATCTTGGCTAAATTAAGTGCGTTGATACCATGACTTGCATTTTTTTTTTACTGTCACTAAAAATGGGTAGTTTGTGAACTTACTTGGAAGTGAATTCTTCTATTTAAAGGATTATTTTTTTTTAGTACTGAGAAATATTACCAAAAAATATCATCATATCTCCCTAGAATCTGCAACTAGCTTTTACTTGGCAGCATCAACCATCTATACAAGTGAAACACACAGAAAGCAAAAGGTGTTGCAGGAAGCAGAAGACAAGAAGAAGGAACAGAATTCTACAATACTTAGAATTAGCTTGGAAAACTAAAAAAAAAGTGCCTAGTTCAGACAACAGCCAGATCACAAGCAGTTCAGTATGGAATATGCTTACATGTGTGGAAGGGTGTATTATATTTTGCTCACCTCTTTGGGGTATTGTCATAAAGAGCCAGCCAGGGGACTGCTGCTGGAAGTGTGAAAACAGTAACAACAACAAACACTCATGCATACTGGGAACATCATCCTGTGAGTCTCATCAAATGAGAAGTTGTTGATGGACGGCATGATTATTAATATACTTAATTGCCATATTTTATTGTGGGGGCGGACTGAGCAGTGACTCATCCTATCGGTTCTTAGGTCCATTGTATAAATGAAGAAGAGACTGGAAAAGACTTTCATACTACGTTAGTATAACACTGTATATTGGCTGAACAATCACCTATGAAGGTTTTGTTTGATTCACACCTTATGTTCCTTAGATACATTTCATTGTCTTTTTTAAAGCAATTATTTCAGAAGATAGGGAGGAGCATGCCTTCCTGCAGTCTCTCATTTATTCCTGCATATTTTAATAATTATTTTTATTTGGACTTATGATTAGGTTTGAATAAGAAGTTGCAGAAAAAAGGAGATGCCCCAGAAAAGGAGGACGATACAGAAAAACATAAGGTATAAGAGAACATGCTATAATAGTGTTAAGACTAGGCAAAGTAATGTGATCTTGCAAATGGGTCCGTTTAACAACTTGGCTGGGAGGCAGAATGGAGTTGGCAGTGAGTGCATAAGAGGCTTGGTATGCTTACTTTAAACATGGAGGCTAAGTGGTAAATCCTCAAGTCTGCTGGTAGTACTTGCTGTATACTAATGAGATCATTCTGAAACTCTGAGATTGGCGTTCTGCACATGTTTGGCTTCAGCAACCGCAAAGGATTAGCTGCTCCCAAGCAAATTGGTCACATCAGCATTCTGTGTAAAAAAAAAGAAGAAGAAGAAGAAGTAGTAGTTTTCGATCTTATTCACAGAAATAGCGTTTTTAAAGCAAGGTTAAACAAATAAACAAATACTGTCTTGTTCACCTAGGTGGTTAGTGTATGTGTGCAAGCAAGGTGAGAAACAGCCATGGCAAATTTTCTTCTTGGTCAAGTGCTTAAAAGGTCATACTTTTTGTGTTTTAAAGCTTTTTTTAAAAAGCTTTAAAGTTAAAAATACATAAAAATTAACTTCAGGATGTAAAATAGATTAAAAATTAGGTGAAATTATTTTTAATTATTCATTAAATTTGATTAAATACATAAAAATTCACTCCATCCATTATGAATAAAAAAAATCTCACTAATGCTTGACCAGTTATTTCATTTGCTTAAAACCATATCCTTCTGTTTTCGGTGAAACATTATGATATACAGTTATCCCTCCACATTCTCTAGGTTAGGGGCACAGGACCCCCGTGAAAGTGGAAGAACCATGAATAACTCTAGGCCCTTCCAAACCATATTTAACACAGAAAAGAGAATGATCACCATGTTCAACTCACCATGGATTCCTTTGAAGCATCAGGGTTCCTTCACAAGGCAGAAGTGGGGGGCTGGTGGGGCTGACTGCCACCTCCACTGTTGTCCCACACCATTTTTAATAGGGACTTATAAGCCTTGTTTGCAGTTTCTCAGTCTCACAAGGCTTGCAGTCTCTATTAAAAATGGCATAGGGAGGCTGCAGAGATGGCAGCAAATAATCCATAAATAATCAAATCTGCAAATGTGGAGGACTGACTGTAGTCACTTTATCCCTTCCCTTGCCTATGTCTTAAGAGTTTACTGTCTGAATTGGTTCAGTCTTTCTCTCCAGCTTATAGACAATACTCGGTAAGGCATAGGGGACTGTTTCTGCGGTTCATCCACATAACCTAGAGATAACCTAGAGCATATATATAATTTGGTATGCATGTAATATTGTGCATGTACTTGGACACAAGATTTTTTTTTCATGCTGTATTGCATGTAGAGTTTATGTGACTGTGAATAGAGTGAACTCAACCTCTTTCGCTTGAAGTATAGTAAGCTCTTAGACTTGCAGAATGAAGTGACTTTATTCAAGCTGCCAGGGCCAGGAGGAGAGACTGCCTTGGGAGTCCTGTCCAAGCCCTGCAGAGCTCCCCACAAGAAGAATGAGATGAAAGTGTAACACATAAAAAACGTTGATTAGACCATGAATACTAGTCTTGTTGAAGTGAGAGTGATGCTCTTGATTGCTTTGCTTTCATTATAAAGTACTCTAATCCTTGCCAATAAAAATGTTTTGTAAGCAGATAGGCAATTATAGCTCTTCCTGTTGTGAATTAACAAGGCAGACGTTAGGGGAGACTCAGAAACATCTGCAGCCTATATTCTATGAAATGTTGTGCAAACAGATCCTATCTTTTCTAATTCTAACAGGCTGAAATGTCTCTGCTGGTGATGGATGAGGAGGAGGATGAAAGAAGACACTTCAATTATGACAAGATAGTGGAACAGCAGAACCTGAGCAAGAAGAAGAAAAAGCTATTAATGAAAAAGAAGGAACTGTTGACGGATGACTTCCAGGTAACATTATAGACTGTTTACTTTGAAATATAATTAAAATACTGTTCATTTTGAGTTAAAATAGAACAATAGCTACATTGTCTTTTACACAAATCATATTTTCTAACATTCTTTTGAAAGTGATGTGCGAACAATTGAGTTCCAGACCATGAATTTTACACCAGAAATATGAAATTATTTTTTTTGTATATTATTTTATCTTCTCTCATATAGATAAATTTCTAAGGACTTGTTATTTTCAGAAAGGCTCAAATAAAAATTAATTGCTGGAATGAAAGAAATACCATTGCATCATGTATGGGCATTTGCTCCAATCAGCCATGTGTGGACATGGGGACCGGGGAGCAATTCGCCCTACGTGGCAGTGCTTTTGGGGCATCCGGGCCCATACTATGCCTCTGCACACTCTGGCCATGCCCCCACACAGTGCAGCCACACCCCCACACACAGTGGCCATGCTTGTCACATCGTAGCCCTCTCTTCCGCCCCCCCCCCCAAGCTCCACCACAGGCTCCAAGATATTAGAGAGAACTGTGAATATTCTTCCTTTTCCCTTTGGCTTTGAGATATATGTAGCATGCTCATGTGGAAAAAACATAGGTGAAGGATTGCACATAAGACATTGGTTGATGTAAATGATGCATATGTAGGAGACATAAGAGTTGAAGAGCACACAAGCATTACTTTGATCTTTGCCGCTAGTGGGAGACATTGTCCAGTCTCTGGGCATAAGTAGTCAAGAAATTAGAAGTTTATCATTGGGAGACGCAAGCTTAGACGCTTTCTCCTCTGTAGGTTCAATTCTTATTCCATCTACCTATGCATTTCTGTGCATAGCTAAATAGATGTCATCTCATCTTTTCTTCTTCCCTCAGTTTTATACCTTGTTTGATATGGCCCTTTTATCTGGGAATGCCTTACTTATTTCTTTGGAACCCACCTTTTTCTCCTTTAGACAGCAATCTTCATGCCCTCTCATATGTTTACATATAGGTAGATGCATTTTCTGTGCATGATTTTCACATTTACAGTAGGCTCATGTGTTCGCTATCTAAGAATATGGCATTTACAAGATAATGCCAGACTACGCACACACTCAGCCAGCCATCATGAATCTCTGCATCTTGCCACTTTAAAAAGGAAACTGAGGTACAAGGCATAGTTCTTATGTATATAATCTGCATCTAATATAGTATATTTAATACTGTAGCATATGGAGAACAAAAGGTGGTGCTGGGGCACATGCAGTTCCTCTGATGCCTTCAGACTCCCTGAGTTACCCTTTTCCTTGCCCAGAAGTGTAAGCTGCCTCTCCTGGGAGCAGGTATGCCAAGGAGGCTTGGGTCTTTACAAAACAGAGTTGCTAGAATGGGAGCTTTCTCACCTCTCCCTGAACCCATCAGATGTCCTATTGATAGCTGGGGGACTGTTAAGAAGACGCTCAGTTATAGAGTGAAAGCCTACAAATGAAAGGTAGAATAGGTCAAAATAAATTCTCTCCAGGCATGAACGGAACCTTTGTTTGTTTCCTGTGAGATGCCCCTGAAAAACTAGTAAGTGTCTAAGGACCACTGATACAGTTTGTAAAAAGAAATGGTTGTTTCTCAGTGTGGAAGGAATTGCATAGTTGTTTTTCCTGTGTATGATGTACGGATGCTTCATACATTATAGATTTTCTGTCAATATGCTGAACTCTGTATGGGGAAAATGTCATTTCCCTGTGCAAAGTGCAACATGAATGTATAATTCACAGAGAGTGCATGGATTAGGCAAGTAATGGGAAGCAAATAATTGTGCTCATTGAATTTGTACATGAACATGGCACGGTAAGGAATCCACATTCCTTTTTCTCCTAAGTTTAATTGTGAAAATTAAATCATCTGTTCTTCTTGTTCCCAGGTAAATGTTGCTGATGAAAGATTCCAAGCCATGTATACATCCCATTTGTTCAACTTGGATCCTTCAGATCCAAACTTTAAGAAAACAAAAGCAGTGGAAAAGATTTTGGAAGAGAAAGCTCGTCGAAGACAGCAGGGGTTGACTGCAGCAACTGAGAGAGAGGACAGTACCATGGAAAGGGAATCTGCTGCCAGTAAATCCCTAGATCCTGCACTTTCCATGCTAATCAAATCTGTCAAGAATAAAACAGAACAATTTCAGGCAAGGAAAAAACAGAAAGTCAAATAAAATGGACCTCTAAAATTGGTGAAAAACACTGGCCTTTGGAAGAAATCAGACTGTATGTTTGTTAGGTTTAAACTCCATCTTATCCTGAATACTTCCCCATCTTTTCTATCAGTTCAAGCTTAAATGCTTACAAATGTAGTTGCAATCTTAATTGCAAAGCTCATCCTAAAAACTAGCAGAACATAGCTGAAAATGTTTGATATTTTTTTACTCTTTAAAAACGGCATTTTGTCATTGTTATGGTAAGGCAGTTGACTCTAGAGAATTGGTATAATAATATGTTTGATATGAAACACTTCATATTCCAGAGATCTGCAAGCGAAATGGAATTGACTGTAAACACTGTATGAATGCCTTAAATATGTAATTAGTACAGATGTAAATAAAAAAGATTATTTTAGTTGATTCAATTATGTTATCTTTAATGTTTGCAAAAACAAGTTACTAGGATAAAATATGAAAAACTAGTGCATTAATACGCAATATTTTGAATTTTTCCAGTGAAGAGGGGAGAAACATCTTGAAACATGGGTTGTCTCCACCTACTGTCCAACAGGCAGGAACAGAAAGTTGTTTCCAGGGGCTCCTCTAGAGGGAGTAACCCTCTTCACATGGTCAGTTCTAGTTTCTGCCTTCACTCCAACAGCTGGTAGTTCCAATAACTAACTTATGTACTTACTTACTTTCTCTTTCTCTCTTTCTCTCGCTTTCTTTCTCTCTCTCTCTCTCTCACACACGCACACGCATACACACCTTATTTTCTTGCTGTTTCTTTTGCTGTTTTTTAACCTAAAAACAACTCTTTGTTTCTATTACTTGTCTTTACCTTTTCACTGTCTCACTTCATATATGCTCCCACCTGTCTGCTGCTTGTTATTCTCCCTCCAATTTCTCCATTCCGCTGCCAGCAGCAACTACTGTCAGCCCTCCACATTTCTGGGTTTAACCTTCACGGATTTGATTATTTGAGTTTCTCAAACCCCTGTCTCCACACTTCAGGTGCTTTTTCCCCAGCGGAACGTTCTCCCTTGGTGGCTGCGGTCAGGCCATGCAGACATTTAAAAACCTGCCTCTGATCATCTCCATCTCTGTTTTTAAAAGAAACGTAGACATCATCTTTTAACAGAATGATCATCATCTTTTAACAGAAACAAATTCAATTCTGAATCATCATCAACAAAATCAAAAATTTTTTTATCCTTTTAAAATCTTTGTTAACTGCCTATATGCAAACCATCTTATTTCATAACCATTTTCAGTCCCTCATTTATTTTCATTTTCCATTCACCCATTTTCCTTCTTTAAGATATCTTTATATGTTAACCATTTTCCTTTAAACGGTAACTGTCTCGTGAAGAGAGCTTCATGGGAAGAAACCCATATTAGCATCTTATTACATAACTTCAGTGTGCATTTCTTTCAAACTCTGTATAAAGCATGCCTTATAAAATGATTATTAAAGTTTACATTAGGATTGTTTATCATGCCACAAAAATGTATGCTAGCCGAACCTTAAGTCAAAATCCTCAAAATTAAAAGTCTTTCTCAGAAAGTATGGTTCCTGAGGTATAGAGAGTTATTCTTGCTCTAGTGCCAGCTGGCTGACGTGTACATCCCATTTTTCAAGATGTTTCTCCCCTCTTCACCAGAAAAAGAGCCATTTGTCTTATCTGTGCGAAGGTTCTTTTCAGTGAAAAAGAGGACAAGCATCCTCCCTACCCTGGATAGCTGGCTGGTGCTCAAGCAAAGAGGATTTGTTTATATTTGGCTCATGTTTGGCTCATCATTGGTTCAGGATTGGGGGTTACATGGCAGCGTTGTTCTGTTCTTCCTTCGTTTGATTGTTGCTGTTGGCCTTGAGTATTGTCCTTACTTGAGAGAGTAGCAATTCTTGTTTACTAGGGTGATGGGTTAAGAAGTTACTTACCTAGGTTTTTCTTGGAGCTTCAAAGCTGTGGCACAACTGACCATGACTCCCTTGAAACAACTTCCTGTTCCAGCCTGTTGGAGAGTAGGTTGAGAAAACCTATGCTCCAAGGTGATTGATCTCATAGGTGAGACAAGTGGTTCTTTTCATTCTTTTTCCATAGGTTTTGCATTTGTCTAGTTTTTTCCCTACATTTTTGAATGTTGTACCAGCTCATTGGTAAAATGCAGTGTATTTTGTTGCCCATGTATTAGACACTATTATTAGACACAATAAGGAATTTATATATTAAGCACTTAAAAGTCTAGATATGCTCTTGGACTGCTGTACAACTTTGAGTCCACAAGGAGAGTTCTTCCTTATAAGCAAAATTGGTAGTTTTGGTACATTATTGGTATGTAGACTACATCTCCCAAATATATTCTGCAAGGACAAGTGAATGACTCATGACACAACCTGGACTCAGGTAGATATGAAAGAAACAGAATACTTTTCTGTGGAGACAACACTGACAAGGCCTTGTTTTTTCTTTTCTCACACTGGAATGGCAGCTTTCCCCCAGTCTGCCAAGGAGCCTTGCCACTTCCCGCACAGCTCTGTCCTTGTGTAACCCTGACAAAGCCTTTCAGTTATTAATTAAATCCCCTTTAAAGATTTATGGTAGCGTGGTTCTGGATCGTGATAACCACTGAGAATCATTCAATTGAGACCAACTTTATAAGAAGACAGTACAGTTCTCCCTCCACATTCGCAGGTTTGAGGCTCACAGATTTGATTATTCACAGGTGGCTTGCCTCCCCCATTTCCCCCTCCCATTCCCTAATCCAGGGAGAAGATTTCCTCCCCTGCCCTTCCCTCACCAGCTCTGGCACCAGCACCTGGTGGGAGAGTGAAATGGGGGGGCATCTCCTCCACCCAGCTCCCCTTCCAGGCAGCTAAGGGCTCCATCGTGCCGGGGCTAGTGGCAGATGGAAGTGGGGAGGGTGATCTCGCACTATCCCCTCTGCTCCCCTGCACCACCAAAGAGATCCCTCCAGGCAGGTGGCAGAGGAAGTGGGGAGGGCGATCTTGACCTCCCTGCTCTCCTCCTGCACACCCCCTGTGGGATTATCTCAGGTGTGGGTGGGAGGAGCATGCGGGGAGCATGATCTCACTCTTCTCCGACCCGCCACCTGTGCAATCCCACCAAGGGCGGGTGGGGGAAGCATGCAGGGAGTGTGATCTCGCTCTCCCCACTGTTTTCTGGCCCACCATGGGCACGATCCTCCCCTGCTCTAGAGGAGGCAAACAGAGGCGTGTAGGACCGGCAATTGCCCATTCCCTGCATGTCCCAGGGCTTCTGCTTGCTGGCAGTAGCCAACTGGGGCATGCAGAGAGGGCAATCACCTGTTCTCTGCACACCCTCAGCCGCCGCTGGTGCAGTCGGGTTTGCCATCTGCCCACCTGCAGCTCTGGCACTATTGGCCCTGCAGTCGTGGTGGGGAGATGGCGAGAGGGACGGAAAAGATCTTTTCCTTCTGGTTGCCATCTGCCCTTTCACAGCTCCAGGAGTGATCGCCCCAACAGCTGCAGGGGGAGAGCAAAAGGGAGGAAAAAATTTTTCTCCTCCTCACATCTCCTGCCCATTGCCTGCGATGGCTAGGGGGGCCACGGAAAGAAGGATACTTGGGGGAGTTATTTGCAATTTCACTTTTGCGGGGTCGTCTGCACGTATCCCCTGTGAATGTGAAGGGCCTACTGTATAATCTTTATTAAAACAGCAAACAAAATAAAGTATTGGCTTTGTAAATGTGTCCAAGTTCAACCAGATCTTTAGAATGCATTTAAACAGTTTCTTGTATCTTTATAACAGCACGAAGACACAGGTGTCTCTCACACACACAGCCCTCTGACTTCCTTCTTTGCCAAAGGCCATGTTCCCAAATCTAGACCGCTCTGTCTGGCCAGATTTAACAGTAGGTTGATTTCTCTTCTGCCTCCTTCCTAGGCTTTCCCTGGGAAAACACCCTTCTCGTTTAACCTCCTTTCGATTGAATGAGAACTCCTTTGGCTGAAGGATTCACTCTTCTCCTTGAACCCTGAAAGTCTGACTCTTCTGGAAAACTCTCTTTTTCAAAACCAGTGTGCCTGCTATAAATACACTCTCACACAGGCCTTCACCTTCCTTTCCACTAAAGGGGCTGGTTTTTCCTCTGGAGTGGCCATTCTAGTTACTTAGCAACCTGTTGTTGGGCCACTTTTCTACCACTCCCCGTATACTCTGTCACACCTTCCAAATTT
Source organism: Iguana delicatissima (assembly GCA_948472985.1). Taxonomy (NCBI): domain Eukaryota; kingdom Metazoa; phylum Chordata; class Lepidosauria; order Squamata; family Iguanidae; genus Iguana; species Iguana delicatissima. The sequence continues at coordinate 184,296 of CAOKZL010001601.1, forward strand.
GTACTGTTAATTTTCCCCTTTGCTGGGATTTGCCAGCTGCATGTTTCTGCTAAAGGGACAACAGATTGTCCTTCAGCCTTTAAATTGAATCCTCCAACAGGCTTAACTGGCAACCAAAAGGTATAGACCAGATCATCCTTCTGCCTTATTTGTCTACTACATCTACCTCTTTAACCAATTGGTAGCAGCAAAACAGGTAACAAAAACAGGTATGTCTGACCAGTTGTAATGATCTGTCTTCCATCCCCATGTCAGAAGGTCATAATTGGTGAGTGTGCTTAGAATTAGGGTGCATAAGTTCTTGCTAAGTCTTCTGTGATCAATCAAGCTTCAACCCTTACTTCAGTTGGTGTTCAGTTGGTTCATAGAACAACATACAGTGGCTTGGCATTCTGTGATTTAAGGCTAAATGTGATGTGATGTTAAATGATTTTTTTTTTAAATCAGATTTTTGGGAACAACCTACTAGCAATTGCAGGAATGCCTGATAAATTGCCTCTTCCTGTGGCTGCTATTAGCAATTTCTTCTCTTGGGGCTGGAGAAGATTATTATTTGGGTCCATGGCAGGGAAAGAAAAGCTTAAAGCACACCTTCATCATGAGCTGTGGTACTGATTAAAATCTACCATTCTCCAGGCTGTAAAGAGGCCTTTCTCAACCTTTCCACCCTGGAGGAACTCTTCAAATTATTTTCAGGTGTTAAGAGACCACTTCATAAAATTACTATTTCTACAGCTGGAAAAGAAGGGTTGTTTTTCCCCCCGAGTTGTGATCTCTTACAGAATCGTCAGCAACCTCTTGGGGACTCTAGGCTTCTCAGGAACCACAGTTGAGAAACCCTGCTGTAGAATTTTTAAGAAACTCTGATATGATTGTTAAAGATCCTTGTAGTCTCACTCTGCTCTGACCCTTATTCACAAACCTCAGTTGGTTGAATCCATATTTGGATTCACAATGAAATATTCGGAAACACAATGAAATCAACAGAACTAAGTAATCACTGAAATCCCATTGCTTTTGAATGAGTCTCTTCCAAGTAAGATTCATTCCACTGGGTTTTTATGTTCTCAGAATTAGTTCTGGCTGACTTGACAAAATTACATTTCTGTTAACACAGCATATGCTTTTTAAAAATGCAATGCCAGGACTGGCTGGATGAACACCATTCACTCTGAAGACTGCCAAATTGTTATGTTTACTCCTTCTGTTCAGACTATCCTAGCTTGTGCGAGTTAGGAGCCAAGCAAGACACCATGATTGTACAACTCAGACAGGACTTTTGTGTTTTGCCTGTTTTTTCCCCAGATGCATGAAAGACACTTGTTCTTCTGAACTGGGACCTTGATGATGACTATGGTGAATATCTCTGATGGAGAAATGCAATGCCTGAGTGTCCTTGATGAGTGCAAGTGCGAAATATGTTTCGTAAGTACATCCAAAGCTCTTTTGCCATGGCAAGTACTCATTTTGGATCAGGAGGTTTCAAACTTTGTTCAAGAGTTTTCTTCCCAGCCTGCCTTTCCACTAAGATGAACATGTTCCTTACCCTCCAACAACAGGTGGAAAATCAAAGGGGTACAGAATGGAATTTGATGAGCATGTTTCAAAACAATACAGTATAACAACCAATGTTAGTAAGATAAACAATGGGAGGAAACAGGTTCATCTCACAGTATAGTGGTATGAACTAATAATTTTTTGTACTTTATGTCACTTCCTGAACTCCACCACATCCTTTCCCAATTTTTAGAAGAGTTTCAAATCACACTTTGGAGATAATTTTATACACACACACGCACACGCACATATTTGTCATGGCATCACCTTTTCATGGTAGTGGGGTTTCATGCTTCTGTGAGGCAAGAGGCTCTGTTGCTGCCGGTAGGGTTTCCCATGTCAGACAGGTTTCTGCTGAGAAGCCATATTAAATGTACCAAACAGCTACTGAGCAGCAGCAGTAGTAGTAGGGGGTGGCACTGCCAGATGGTGTCTCAGAATGGCAGTGGCACTATAACTAACACTTGTTAGTACTGTACAGAAGAAAGCAATCGTAAACCACTCCTGGAGGCTTCTACCTTAAAAACTATGGTGAGAGTGTCTAAAATGAGACAAGAGATAGTGCCAGGAGATGAGACTCCCAGGTCAGAAAGTATTCAAGGAGCGACTGGGGTACAGCAGAAGACAAGTACATGTAGTGCTGTGGCAACTGGACTCAAGCCAAAAGGATGTTCAACTGTTGATGTGCTCAAAAGTGAAAGGAAAGTCCAAAGCTGCACAGCAGAAATTATAGGAACATGGAATATGAGAAGCATGAATCAGTGAAGCTATTTATTGTAAAACAATACATGGAATATATGAACATTGCAATACTTGGGGTGAACAAGCTAAAGTGGGCAGGAATGGGACATTTTGAGTCACATAATTACACAGTGTTTACTCAGGAAATTAAAATCTGTGTAGAAATGAGTTGGCATTAATAGGAAAGATACAGTAAAAAGAGATAGAACACATAGTCTGACCAAATAATTTCAATAAAATTTCAGTGAAAACCCACCAGTATAACCATAATCCAAGTTTATGTTCCAACTATAGAAGCAGAAGAGGAAGAAAGTGAAAGACTGTGCTGGAGTCCAGGAGGAAATTGATCTGCCATCAGAACAGGACAAGATGGTAATCATGGGCAATTGGAATACAAAGTACAAAACAGAACAGAACCAAACGTGGGAGAAGAATTTGGCCCAGGAACAAGAAATGAAGCAGGAAAACAACTTATTGAATTTTGTGAAGCCACCAGTTGTTCATTGCAAACACATTCTTCAGGCAACCAAATAGGTGACTGTATACGTGGACATCATGTGATGGCCAATATAGAAATCAGATAGACTACATGATTGGAAGCAGAAGATAGAGAAGCTCCATTCTCTCTGCAAAGACAAGACCAGGAGCAGATTGTGTCACAAACCACGAACTGCTAATATAAAAAATTAGAATAAAATGAAAGATGATCACCAAATCAATCATGCCAAAATGCAGCCTGAAGAACACTCCCACAGAATTTGAACATAATGTAAAAGTAGATTTGCATTATTAAGCCTAACTGACCAGGAGCCAGAAGAACTCTGGACTGAAATCACAGATATTATTAGGGGGGGATGCAAAAAAACACTATTTGCAACCAAAAAGAAAGAGAAGCCTCAATAGATGATACATGAAACTCTTCAAGCAGTTAAGAACAGACAAGAAGCAAAAGTAAATGGGACAGAACAGGGTGAGAACCCTGAACACAACTGTTTAATGACTTGCACACAGGGACAAAGAAAACTACTATAACAATCAATGCAGAGAATTAGAAAATGATAAGATAGAACAAGAAACCTCTTCTACAACATATTGGAAATCAAAGGGGAATTTAAACCAAGTGCGGGGATGCTTTACAAGCAGCATGATCAAGAGGAAATAAAAAAGAAATGGAAACAATATGCTGAAGAATTATATAAAAGAGATGAAAGGATGCCAGCTTCATTCAAGAAAGAACCATTTGAAGATGAACCTCCAGTTTTAGATAGTGAAATGGAAGCTGCACTCAGGAGAAATAAATCACCAGGAGCAGACAGCATACCAATAGAACTGTTCCAAGCAACAGAGACATAATTCACTCAAATTCTTACTCAACTCTGTCAGCAGATATGGGAAACAAAGAATGACCCACTTCAATATATTGTCCAGTTCCCCAAAAAGGTGATGCCAGGGATTGCAATAATCACTGGAGCATTGCACTAATCTCCCAGGCAAGTAAATTGATGTTCAAAATTCTACAACAAAGAAATTTAGCATTTGTGGAGTAAGAAATGCCAGATATCCAAACTGGGTTCAGAAAAAGGAAGACACACAAGGGATCATATTGTAAACATACATTATATAATGGAGTGCACCAAAGAATTTCAGAAGAAAATCAGCTTGTGCTTCTTAGATTACAGCAAAGCCTTTAGTTATGTAGATCATGAAAAACTATGGATCGCTCTTAAAGAAATGGGTACATTTGATTTATCTTAATACATAACCTGTGCTCAAGACAAGAGGCCACTGTTAGGACAGAATGTGGGGAATAGGTTCCAGTTTCCAGTTGGCAAGTTGGTCAGGCAAGCCTACATTTTATTAACCTTTCTGTTTAACCTGCACACTGAACATATCATATGTAAAGCAAGTTTAGACTAGAGGAGAGTGGTGTGAAAATTGGAGGAAGGAATGTCAGTAGCTTAAGATATGCAGATGACACCATACTCCTAGCAGGAAAAAGAAAAGACTTGGAACAGTTACTGAAGAAGGTCAAGGAAGAAAGTGCCAAGGCAGGTTTACAGCTGAACATTAAAAAAACAAAAATTATGACTTCAAGTGATTTACATAGTGTTAAAATAAACAATAAGGACATTGAAATAGTCAAAGATATACGCCACCTATATATGTGCATGCATGCAGGTAAGTTGCAGGATGGTATTTCTGCCATTGAAAAATGGCCAAACTGCTTCCATTTATACTGCCTTCCCTAGCCTATTTTTCTGATGTTGCCCTGTTGAGTAGGTCAACTAGAGCTGAATAATCTGTCTGTGGTGTATTTGTTTTGGCATGTGCTGAGATGTGTGCACAGCCAATGTAGGAGTCAGAGAGATGGGGGCAAGGTGAATGACTATGGGATGTGATTTTGTTTCAAGTATGCTATGAAATCACACCTTTTACAGCACACAACTGAGTGCTCAAAGATTTCATTTTAAAAGCACTAGCTGATGGAAACTCTTGGGCAAGGTTTAATCATTTGTATCAGAAATATGAGCATGTTGGAGCAACCACAAATATTTGGACTTGGCCAACAAGTGAATTTATTTGGAATGTTTTCATGGCAGACATTTAGGAATAAACTTTATTTTGAGGAAATGCATAAAACACACTTAATTTACATTCCAGATGCCATAAAAAAAGGTCCCTGTCCTCATGGGCATTTGAAGTGATCACTCTGTTAAACTCCCTTACACGACTGATTTCTGGCATTCCACTCTTGAACTGCTCTTACTGTCAGGAAGTGCTTCCTAATGTTTAGATGGAAACTCTTTTCCTGAAGTTTGAAGCTGTTGCTCTGTGTCCTAATCTCTGGAACAGTAGAAAACATGATTTCTCCATCCTCCATATGACATCCTTTCAAATATTTAAACATGGCTATCATGTTGCCTCTTAACTTTCTCTTCTCCAGGCTAAACATACTTAGCTTCCTGAACCACTCCTCATAGGGCATGGTTTCCAACTTTCACTATTTTGGTCGCCCTTCTCTGGACATATTCTAGATTGTCAATGTCTTTCCTGAACTGTGGTGCCCAGAAATGGACACAGTATTCCAGGTGGGGTCTGACCAAAGCAGAACAGAGCAGTATTATCACTTCCCTTGACTTAGACACTATAATCCTGTTGATGCAGCCAAGAATTGCATTGGCTTTTGTAGCTGCTGCATCACACTGCTGACTCATGTTCAACTTATGGTCTACTAAAACTCCTAGATCCTTTTCACATGTACTGAGGTCAAGCCAGCTATCACCCATCTTATATCTGTGCATTTTTTTCTGCCCAAGCGTTACACTTCTCCCTGTTGAAATTCATTTTGTTAGTTTTGACCCAGCTCTCTAATCTATAAAGATCATTTTGAATTCTGATCTGTCCCTTGGGGTATCAGCTACCCCTCCTAATTTGGTGTCATCTGCAAATTTGAAATGTCTTCTCTTTTTTATGATTCTCAGATTTCAACTAGACTGGGACTGCACAGCCCTTCCAACAAAGAATATTTCAAGATAAACCTGGAGAAGTTAGCATCTGCAGCTCTGAGATATGGATCTTTAATTTCACTGGAAAAGGAGAATGACAGAATTGTAGAACTTAAAGTAGCCTGAAGATATTCTGGTCCATGATGAGAAGTAATTATTCAGATACTTCTCAATCCCACAGTTCTGGAGGGTCAGTTGCATAATAAAGTAAAATCAGGCAACTGATTTTGAATGTCGTCATTTCAACTGCAACAAGTTGTTGTTGTGATTTTATGGAAGAGAAGAGGTGCTTGTGGGATTTTCTGGCTTGCATGCTAAAACAACACAACTGTTTTCAAGGACTACATATCCCGACTTGGGAATTAAACATCATTTGCTACTCTTCCTCAGGCAACAAAATGTTATGGGCTTTCCCTGTGTTGTTGTTGTTGTTGTTTTTTGGTTAATGTAAGCTTTTAGACATTCCAAACTAGTTCCTAGTTCACATAGTTAGCTTTTACTTAGTCCTTATCAGATGGTATTAATTCTGTACTTGGAGATCAAAATGAATATAGGAGACAATATTCCCAATGCCACAAATCTTTTCTCTTCACCTTTTTCTTTCTCCAGTAGTTTTTACTCACTCTAGACTTTCTCTGTTTCAGCTTTTATGTGTTTATTTTATTCATTATTTATTAAAATATGTATGTCTTGCCCCATAGCTGAACATATTCAGGGGCTCCTTTCTTTACAAGTTTAACAAGGCTGAGAAATATTAGCTTCAGTTACATTTTCATCACTTCATGGGCAGGGGAGAACTCCTCTGAAGTAGTTTGCTGGCTAAGTTAAGGTGTGTTTTAGTTGCTATCTTGAAAGATAACCTACATCACATAGTGAACAAATCAGCTAAATTTGGAGCAGAAATGCCTAGTTACTTGTTCTAAATTTGCCCTGATGTTGTTAGTCTAACATGAATATGTTTACTCTAATAGAGAACTCCCTTGAGAAAGGGAAGGGCTAGAGTTTTGAACTGTCTTGGGACAAGAAAGATCGCATGAAGTAGAAGTTGTTGCTTTTCTTCTGCCTCTTCTGCTTCTGCTTCTGCACTGGGGCTGGCTATCCCATCTCAATTCCTGAGTGAATATCCTCTGCATTAATCTTTCCCTATACCAGAATTCACCAAACTTTCTAAGCTTGCTTATTCAGGAATGTTGTCAACTTAATAGACTTTTTTGTATATCTCAATTCTACAGTCTTAAAACTTCTTTGACATTCATTGTTCTCTCCAGAGTCTCTTTTTCAGAGATCCTTCATCCAAAGAGGCTTCCTATTTCTTCTCCCAACCCACATATGCATGTATAGAGAAATAAATCCACGAGCACACATATAACACCTATAGATCTCTTAATAGTGACCTCAGCACCCCATCAAGCTACAATTCACTATGGAGAAGGCCATTAAAATAGTTAAAAGCCAAACTTTTGTACTGATCACTTTGTAGTGTGGATCAAGGTGGACAAACCTTGGGCTATATGGCTTTCGTTCTCTTCAAGCCTAAACATCCCACCAATAAGAGACTTCTTGTGTTCCTTCAAGTCATTTCTGTCACACGGTTTTCTTAGCAAGATTTGTTCAGAGGGGGTTTGCTTTTCCCTTCTGCTGAGGCTGAGTGAGTGTGACTTGCTCAGGGTCACCCAATGGGCTGCTATGGCTGAGTGAGAGTAGTTTCCAAAGAAGTAGTCCAATGCTGAAACCACTAAACAACACTGGCTTTCTCTAAGAGACTACTGCAAAATTAAAGAATGCTGAAACCAGAGATTTATTTTGAATGACATCACAGTATTTCCTTCCACACAGAAATGTCAACCCAAGTATAACCTAGTGAGGAGGAAGCATGCTGTTGTAGTTGTTGTAGGCCAAAACAGCCTTATGCAGCATAGGCCCAGGCTATCTGAGAGAATTTATCTCTACCTGTGGGCCTGCCCAGCCTGTGAGAGCACTGGAATGGCCCTTCTTTCTGTCCCACCTTCATATGTAGAGTTGGTAGGAACATAATAGGGCTTTCTTGATGGCTGCCCCCAGACTTTGCAACTGCTTCTCTAGAGAGGCTAGACTAAGGCTATTTCCACACTAGACTGTTGTAATGCTGTTATTCCTCAAGGATCCCTCCCTAAACTGCAAACATTCCATAGGATGTTGAAAGTGGAATAATAGCACTATAACAGTCTAGTGCGGAAATGGCCTAGCTCCTTCCTCCCTGTTCTTCCATCAGCAGGCAAAATCTTTTTAATCTGTAAGCTATCTTGAATCCCAAAGCTGGAAAAAAGGTGTAATGATGCTGATGATTATTGGTAATCAGAAATCTTTAATAATCTACTGATCAGAAGTTATCAAGTAGTCTAACAGTAAAGTCAAATGAACCTTCTGCCGCTGCACCTAGTGTAGGTGTATCTTAAGGTTAAAACTAAGCTATGTCCCATATTATGTGTCCTACAGCTAAATAGGACTTTAAACAATCTGAAACAAGTCATGGGGCCTCTTCCATGTTGGGTCCACCATGGACTGATGTGGAGAGGGATTAAATATTCATCCCCAGCTGTGCATTTTGTTTCGCTTTGCCATACCTCCTCTCACACATATTTAACAGAGTGTGTAATTTAAATCTTGAAGAGGCTGCTTACATATGACCAAAAAAAGGTGGAAATGCATTGCCAAAAAAGAGAGCAAAAACAGGATAGAGATTTGCATAAGACTTCTATATGCAATGTACATTTAGAAATACTAACTATAATTTAAATAGCAATACATCTCCCATAGTGCAGAAGTCTGTGATCAGTGTCCGGGTGCTGGGTGATGATGTGAAAATTCAAGGCCTCCACTGTCACTTATGGAGGTGGTTCTTCTTTAAACTGGACCTGGACAGGATAGTTCTTCAAACATAGCTATAGCAAGTGTATTTCTATACCACTTATCTGCTAAGCAGTTTACAATGTGTTAGCTAATTGCCCCCAACAAGCTGGGTACTCATTTTACCGACCTGCGGAAGGATGGAAGGCAGAGTCCATCTGGAGTCTGGCAGGATCAAACTCACAATCTTGTGGCTGCACTACCGGATTTAACCACTGTGCCACCACACAAATATAGGAGGACTTCAAACAGAGGATGTTTCTCTGGAGAGTATGACACACAATCTCTGTACATCTTTGTGATGTAAGGCATTGGAGATGACCCTAGAAATTCTTGTCTGACTGGTTGCAACAAGAGCCCATCACAGCTGAAATGAAAAGTAGCTGTTTGAATGGAAGGTACCCTGGTTTTCAAATGCTAGTTATTCATCAGGTTATTTTTCAACCTAGACACTTCAATGTACCATTGACATTGGCTTAACAGAGGTGTGCCACAAGGCCAACAGACAATCAACATGATAGTTTCCATTTCCTGAAATATAAGAATTTAGAAATAAAGAATCTTTAGCCATTAAGAAGCAGGCATCTTCCTTTAAAAAAAGAATAGGAAAGAAAGAAAAGTTGTAACTACACAGTTCTATTACTAAATGTTAAAAGCACTGAGAATACCTCTATGAACATGTCTGTGCACACATATTCATTTAAAAATCAATTTGGTATCAAGCTGTTTCAAAGTTGGCAACCATTATGGCAATTACCCAATGTGTAAGTCAGGCACTTAAAAATTTTATGTTACAAGCTGGAACTGCAAGAAGTTTTGATTTATTTAATAACATAAAGAAAAAGATCAGACAAATAGAGATAAATAGACATGTATGCTTTTTATTATTGCTGCCCTCCGGAATAAAATTTATTATTTCCAATCAATAATGACCATTGGTTTTTATTCTCTTTCATATTTCTACAACCTCCAAAAATAACGTAGTTAAGCCATGCAGACACGTAGTTTAAATAAACAGTACTATTGAAGAATAGAATGTACCTACCCTTCTAAAAATATTACAGTATCCAGTAAACTGAATTTTATATTTCATTACAGTTGCACTTGAAATTACTGTAATTGTTTTTGTGTTTCCTTTAAATGTTCACACTTTTGCAGGGGTTAGAGAAGTAAGACAAAAAACAAATAAAAATAAAAACCACAAATGCTATATTTTTTAACCTGAGAAGACTTTTCTAGGAATCTCTAGATCCTCCAGTGTGATTCTGTGATCAACTTCTGGTGGAAGTGGGCTATAGAGTCATGCTGGAAGACTTAGTAATGCCTAGAGAAATATTTAGGAATTTCTAGGTCCTCTAGCATGAATTTACAATAAGTGGACCATAGGGTTGCACTAGAGGACCTAGAGAATTCTAAAGAGAACATATTTTTTCAATGGCGGGGGCAAATAGGGTAAGAATTTTTAGAATAAAATAAAATAACCCACAAATAATGGAATCTGTGAATGCTGATCCTGCAAAAGTGGAAGGCCCACTGCACGCTAACATTTAATATTGGTTATATAACTATGATTATAATCAGGATGGCGAGCTCTAACTGGAGGAAGGTGTTCAAACAATTTGTTACTGTAGCAATTTATATTTAAGCTTAAGTTACACCTTTGTTGTCGATAAACTATATGGTCATCTTTCCTTCTACAGGAAGGTGGTCAGATGCAAAAAAGAGCAGGGCTGCTGTATCTTTTTTACTTGTGTAGTCAAAGACCCTTTTCGCACCTTACCTTTTTGCAGTGCTGGGGTGCAGGGCTCGTACGAAGAGCCTCCGGAGAGAGGCTCTCACGTCCGCGATCCTTCAGCTCTGCACGAGCTTCCTGCTCGCGCAAGAGCCCCACCTCTTCCTTTCGCAGTGCAGCCTGGGACCTTCCTAGCCTGCACTGAACAGGAAGCGTGACCGGCTCGGCTCCCGCGGCTCCGCACACCAGGTAAGTGCACATGGGGCCCCGGAGCGACGCGCGACCATGCGGGATTTTTGCCTTCGAGACAAAAATGAAAAAATGCGTGTGCGGTCTGCATCGGGCCCTTGAGCTTCATGCAAATGTGAGTGCATCGTGTGGACTGCTCCTCACATGTGCGCGATGCTCAAGGGGCCCTTTTGCATTGGAAATGCCATGCGAAAACGGCCAAAGGAATTTCAGGAGGTATAACCTACACCAGTGGTTCTCAAACTGGGGGGTGGGACCCTAGGGGGAGGCTTGATAGTTGCTCAAGAAAAGTCAACCTGCCAAAACAGCAAATATGAAAAAGAAGGGTAAGCCCGTATGTGTGCATGCACACACACCAGTAAGGGTTGACTGGTTCCCGCAAAACAGCAATTCAAAATGTCTTCTCTTGTTACGCCTTCCTCCAATCTCAGACACAGAAAAAAATCAGCTCCCCTGCTCTTTTTTTGCACTTTTCCTAGTCAGTGTCTCTGAATGTTAGTTGGTACAGCCGGCCCCTTAGCAACCACAAGGCAATTTCTCAGGTGGTGGGGGGAGGGAATTAAATGTTAAAATATAAATAGACATAAATGTGCAAATGAAAATACACACACTAAACAAAGAAAATATTTTTATCATATACTACATTGAGCAGGGGTGTATGTGTGTATTTGTGTGTGTAATGTCCGCATGTAGATGTAAAGGGATCATGGGGCAAAAGGTCTGAGAACCACTGGCCTACATGACAAACTATACCTACTGAATTTCTCCCACATATTAAAGGTGCTTTTGGCCATCCTCCACTGGAACCATCAATCTGCAAACTGCAAACACAATAATTCCCCCCCTTTTTTTTGTAAAGGTGCAGAAGCCCTGACTGTTTTTACATCCAGTTCCTGTATTGTGGTGCCATCGGAGCACATGTGAAATGTATAAATGGTCAAATACTTAGTGCTTTTCTCCTCTTATTGTAAATGGTAGATAATGAGACTGATAATGGTTTGCCCAACCATCAGTTTTAGGTCATACAGAAAAGGAATAATGATTTATTCATCTCTGATCCTTTCCAAACTTCCCCCATTTTATGATGAAGAACAAATACTATCAGCTTTTTCAGACAAAATGTTAAAAACGAATTCAGGTAGGATGCGGTCTAGGGGAGCAACCTCCTTATGTCTGTGCATCCAGGGGCCACATCCTCAGCATAGAACATATGAAAGCAGTCTCTCTGTGGATGTAGTTATATAGAAATAGAAGCACCATTCAAATGATCTGCAACCTCAGATGCGCAGGGTTATGCGCATAGAACCCCAATGTGTCTCAGTTTGCAGAGATGTGGAGGCCCCTTCCACACATTCAGTTCAATATGTGGCTTTCAGGAGCACCAGTACAGGGCCTCAGCAGAAATTGAAAAAGTTTTTGGCCTGTTGCCGTGCTGGCTGAGGGATTCTGGGAACTGTAGTTGAAGTGGTGAAGTCTTCTCTCCTTTCTGTTGAATGTGTGGGGGATTCATCTTAAAAGTTCTAATGTGGAAACAGTAACCAATGCATTTAAAACTTTAATACCCATCACCAAACAGCCAAATCTTAAAAGAATGCTTCTCTGCTCCATTATCAGTTTAGGTTTTCCTAAAGCCAGTTTGCAACAGCCTGCCCCCATAAGCTTACAGTAGAGAAGCAGGGGGAAGAAGGAGAGGTGAGGAATGCTGAACGTAGATGCTTATGTGGTATGAGCTCAGGTTGCCAGAGTGAAAACTAGAGGTGACTACCTTACCCTTAGTGATTATGTAGGAGGAGCATTTTCAGCAAATATTGCTTGTAACTCAAACAGATAACAAGCAACACCAGCTGAATGTCCCTCTTCTATGCAACCATTAAAGGTATTTCCAACAGTTTTCACTCTGGCAACCCTAGTGTGATGTTGGGTTTGGAATCTTCCTGGTTTACAGTACTGTGGGATTTCAACATCCACACTGAGACCACACCATCAGAAGTGGCTCAGGACTTCATGTCTGCCATGACAACCATGGGTCTATCCCAATTGGTATCTGGCCCTGCTCACACTGCTAAGCACAATCTGGACCTTGTTTTTTGTAGTGGGTGGGGCGAATGTGATCTGGGAGTAGAGGAGCTATCTATAGTTCCGTTGTCATAGACAGATCACCACCTGGTGGGGTTTAGACTCACTGGAACCTCTGCAGGAGTGGGAGGCCCATTAACATGGTCCAGCCCAGGAATCTTATGGATCTGGATGGATTCCTGATGGCTCTTGGGAAGTTTCCTGTTGCCTTGACAGGCGGTCTTGTCTCAAAGTCCTGGCTGACCCCTGGAATAAAGAAATGGCCAGGGCAGTGGACACAATTGCTCCTGAGCATCCCCTCTCATGAAGCAGAGCCAAAATGGCTCTCTGGTTTTCTGGGGAGCTGTTTCTCACATGTAAACATTTGAGAAAGTGACTAGAGCAACATTGGCAGAAAACTTGGAATGTATCTGATAGAACACAAGCTAGAGCTTATCGCAGAGCCTACTCTCTGGCACTAGAGATAGAAAAGGCAATGTTTTTCTCTGTCTCTATTGTGCCTGCAGGGAGCCAGCCAGCAGAGCTGTTTTGAATGGTCAAGGATTTTTAACCCACAGGCCCAACAGAGGAATATCCAGACCACTCAACAGCTTGCCGTGAACAATTTGCCCAGTACTTTGCAGATAATGCTTGGATGCTATGATTGATACAGATCCTGTGGATGTAACTATGGCTTCTTGTCCCGCAATAATGGATACTTTTCAATTTCTGCAACCCGAAGATGTGGACAGCATTCCTGGAGATATGAGAGCCACCACATGTGCTCTAGATCCTTGCCGTTCATGACTTATTCAAAAAGCTAGAGGGGAACTGGCTAAGTGGGTAAAAGGAGTAGCTAATGCTTGTTTAAAACAAGGTAGAGTTCCAGCTTGTGTCAAGGAGGCTGTTATAAAACCATCACTAAATTTAGCTATCCCTGGATCTCACCACTTTGGATAATTATTGGCCAGTTTCTAACGGTCCATTTCTGGGCAAGGATCTGGAAGGTATGCTTGTATCCCAGCTTCAGGGGTTTCTGGATAAAATAGATTATCTAGGTCCATTTCAATCTGGTTTCAGGCCTGGCTATGGGACTGAGACTGGTCACCTTGATGGATGACCTATGCTGGGAACTAAACAGAGAGATTGTTTCCCTTTAGGTTCTGCTGGACCTCTCAGTAGCTTTCAATACTGTAAGGCCCTGCTGTGGGGGTCCCCAATATCAGTATGGTTTGGATGGGCAACGTACCTAATTGGCATCATATATAATTGGCAACACATTTTATTGGCTTTGATATCAAATTCAAGCCTAAGAGGTGACAGAGAGGTCAAACCGAGCGAGGAAAGAATTTGACTGTAGATGTGAGAAGCATAGGTCAACTCCAAAATTCCTCCAGGTAAGACTGAATCATTTGTCAGGCAAATACACATCATTCCTGTGGATAATAGGCTTAAATAGAAGCTGGACTTTTCCAAGGAATCCAACTGTGAGGAGCCCACCAGGACACTGATTGACAGATATCCATCCCTTGTACACCTGGATTCTTTCTTCTGTCCTCACAGCACCCACAATAGACAGCTATTACAACATTCATCATGTCTTTGTCAATCAAAGCACTAAGCCCATCAACCGGTGAAAGACTCATTGTCCACAACAGGTTCCCTTTTGTCTTGCATCTCGAACCTTCATAGTCACAAGCCATTTCAGGGTACAAATAGCCCTGCTTTGAGGAGGCCCAGTGCAGTCTCTTGGAAGATCTACCCATCACTCTGTCTGTCTGGCTCCTGAATGAGAACTGCCTTTAGGTCCTACCTAAGCCAAAATACATTTTTGCTCTTCACTACTCTTCTGGACTGGTAATTATAAATCCCTCCAAATCCCTCAGCCTCTCTTTATAATTTTTCCTCCCTTTCTCTTTCAGCTAGCTCTTGTGTGAATGTGTGATTGTGTGAATCTTGTGTGCGTGCATGAGTGAATTCCCCTCAATAAAATCATTTTATTAGACAATTTTGCTTGGTTTTTGGCTTGGCCTGACCCCGTAAAAATTGGGTTTAAAGATTTCACTAGGTTACCCTGCCTCTTGTAGTGCTACAGCTTGTGCTCTGGCTAATTCCCATTCCCCATTATTCGGAACAAATTGAGGTGTCCCCCAAGGGACCCCAGAAATCAGGGTAACAATACCATCAACCATGGTATCCTTCTGGGTCGCCTTCTGGGGATGGGACTTGGGGGCACTGCTTTAGAGTGGCTTCATTCCTTCCTGGAGGGCTGAACCCAGATGGTCGTACTGGGGAACTCCTGTTTGAACCCTTAGCCTTTGGCCTGTGGGGTCCTTCAGAGTTCAGTTCTGCTCTCCATGCTATTTAATATCTACTTGAAACTGCTGGGAGAGGTTGTTCAGCGTTTTTTGGGGGGTTCAGTGTCATCAGTATGCGAATATCATTGAACTTCATTACTCCTTTCCACCACAAGCCAAGAAAGCTATTTTGGTCCTAAACAAGTCCCTGTCATCAATAATGGACTCAATGAGGGCAAACAAATTGAAGCTTAATCCAGACAAGACAGAGGTGCTCCTGCTCAGTTGAAAGGCAGATCAGAGAACAGGGATTCAGCTTGTGTTAGAGGGGTTACACTCCCTCTAAAGATGCAGGTTCGTAGCTTGGGAGTGCTCCTGGGCTCAACTGTGAGCTTGGAAACTCAGGTTTCATCGGTAGCCAGGACTGTATTTGCACAGTTAAGGCTTGTGCGCTAGCTGCACCCATTCCTTGAAAAGTCACATCTAGCCATGGTAACACATGCCTGGGTTGGAGTACTGTAACACAATCTACATGGGGCTGCCTTTGAAGAGTGTTCTAAAACTTCAGCTGGTCCAAAGATCCTCAGACAGATTGTTAACTGGGCTGGCTATAGGGACCACACAACTCCCCTGTTGCAACAGCTCCACTTGTTACTGATCTGTTTCCATGCATAATTCATAGTGCTGGTGATGATGACCTTTAAAGCCCTATGTGGCTCAGGTCCAGGTTATTTGAAGGCTCGTATTCTCCCTTATGAACCACTCTGGGCTTTGAGACCTGCTGGAGATGTACTTCTCTCCATCCCACCACCTTCACAGGTGTAACTGGTGGGAACACAGGAGAGGGCCTTTTCAGTGGCTGCCCCCACGCTCTGGAACTCTCTTCCCAGAGAAGTCAGACTGGCGCCCTCCTATCTTTCTGCAATCAAGTAAAGACATTTTTATTCAGATAGGCATTCGATGTGTGATTATATGTGGCCTGTCTGATAGAGTGTGCTGGATAGTGTGTTGCTGATGAGTATTTGAGTTTTTAATTATGTATTTTAACATTGTTTGGATTTTTTTGGATTGTTTAATTATGTTTTAACTTTTATATTAGATGGGTTTTAACCATATCTGTTGGTGTTTTTCTTTTTCTTTTTTTGTTCTGTTCTTTTCTTCATAATCAATAAAAAATAATTAAAAATTGAAAAATTGAAAAAACTCTATGTCTTTTCATGATGATGATGATGATGATAGCTTTAGCTGAAGTCTTCATCCTGAAATCGCTCTGTTGGAAACATAGAATTTTACAG
The DNA here is from genome assembly GCA_948472985.1 of Iguana delicatissima. Lineage (NCBI taxonomy): Eukaryota > Metazoa > Chordata > Lepidosauria > Squamata > Iguanidae > Iguana > Iguana delicatissima. Next base: position 200,614 of record CAOKZL010001601.1, read on the forward strand.
GGGGTTATCAGATAATAATAATAATAAAATTTATTTATATCCCGCCTCTCCCAACAGATTGAGGCGGTACTACAAAAGTATATAAATACATTAAAAGCAGTTAAAACATAACCCATCCTCCCCACCCACCAACCCATCTAAACCCACTAAAACACATTAACTATTAAAAACAAGAAGACAGTTGGCGGGAGGCGGTGGAGCACTAGTCTGGGAAGGCCTGTCAGAAGAGAACAGTCTTGACTGCTTTTTTAAAGCGATCAAGGCTGGTAATATGCCGGGTCTCTTCCGGCAGGACATTCCATAACTTGGGGGCGATAGAAGAGAAGGTCCTCTGGGTAACTGCAGCCAACCTAGTTCTGACCGGCTGCAGTAAATTCCTCCCAGAGGACCTTAATGTGCGGGGCAGATTATATGGGAGAAGGCGATCCCGCAGGTAGGCTGGCCCCAAGCCATGATCATATTGTCTTCTATTTCTAAACCTCTATTTCTATTTCTAAATGACGTTCCTATCATTGCTTCCATTTTTTTCTTACCAGAAAAATATGTTGAGGAATGAGAACTAAACTGGAAAAAAAAAGGGGGAGGGAGGCTTTGTGATGTGGCTGGGGAGAAAAAGATGAGAGGGGTGTGTGGCTGGATAGCACAACATGCCTATTCAGGAGGAGGCATAGCACTGGGACAGCCAGGTAGGGAACAAGAGACTTTTGTGTGGAGCTCAGGCTCAGGGACATCACTGGAAAGAAAAGCCAAAAGATAAAGTGGAGTCATGTCATAGAGATCTTTATCACGACAAGGTCATGGTAGTGCATATGAAAAGGGACAGAAAGCCAGCCAATGAAGCGACCTGTGCAGTTGTGTTGAATGGCTAGATTCCCTTTGTGGGGTGGATTTCCTTCAGAAATGAAGGTAGTTGTGAAGGAATGTGCAATTTTTGCTTTGGTCTTTTTCCCCACCTTGGCGTGTGGGCTTACAAAATGAATGCAAGGCCTTGCCCAATCTATGCAATCTAGAATGTATAATTCCTTTGGTTGATTTTTATTTCTTGTTTCATAATGGCCTTCCTACTTATATTTAGCATATTATTTGCATGCCAGGGCAACTGTTTGGGTGATTTTCCAGGCTGCCATTTTCATTCTTACTCCTACAAATCATTTCCAAGCATAAGAATCCTGATCTGGGGAAGCTGCGAATCAAGGGGTGAGCTTGGCATACGCATGCGCGAGGCATCTGCAACTCTTGTCAAGAGAAGAGACTTCCAGGAATATTTCTATGACTGAAAATAGCAGTGAAGAAACTGTTGGACCGTCAGAAGTTCAGCGGTTAAAGGTTTTTACGCACGCAGCCGTTCTTGCTCATGTCCCTGGATGGAAATAAAGGAGAACTCCAGCTACAAACATTTTGATCTTTTGGGGGTTTGGCCTACACAGAGCTATAATTGCAAAAGCTAGAGTAGGGTTAGACCACATCTTGCTTAGAAAGTCTTTGCCATGCATGGTTCGTGCACTGGAAAGAATAGTGAGTGGGTGTTAAACAACTGGGAATTATAAAGAATGTTTTTTAGGCAGATCCAGGGAAGCAGGCTGAAGCGTTTTGGTCATGTCAAGAAGGTGATTAGCTGAAGAAAGCATGTTTCACTGGCAGAATATCAGGAAAAAGACCCTTTCATGTTGAAGAGAAGGAACAATTCTGAACAGACATGCCTTGCAGGCTTTTAAAAGCTGCTGGAAAAGATCATGTTTTCCTTTTGGTAACAAGTCGAGGCCTCCCAACCTATCCACCCCACGCACAGTCACGTTTGTGTCTTTTTCTCTCTTCATTATATTTCTAGTTCTGCCCCAACCCAGGTGGGTCCCAATTTAAAATGAACACACCGGAACCCTCCAACAAAATGCGACAAAACTAAAACACATGTTTCAAACTTCACACCCATGCAAAACTTATCCTGAAGCTACCAGCAGCCTGCCCATGCTGGCCTCTGTTGTACTATTGCTGAGTGCCTGAACTACTAAACCTTCTCTTTGCACATTTTCTGCCTGCGGGCAGAGAGTGGTCAACTCACATCTTGGCAAAACCACTTCAGAGTAGAAGGTGGGAAGGCTGACACAATTCCATGCTCATCCACACAGGAAAAAAGGTTGTTCCTACACAGAGACAGGAAGTGAGTAGGCAAGGATAATTCTTACCTTTTATGTTAAGGCATATGCTTTACATAGAGATGTTTGTTTGTTTGTTTTGCATGAATGAGGATTAGATCATGGAAATCCCCACCTAGATATGAACTTCAGGGCCCTTAGACCTGTGCGCATGAATCATGGTCAAGTTTAAAAATAGTTGGTTTGTTTTCAACGGAAGGGAAGAGGGTTAAGCTATTATTTTCCATAACCATTCTGCTGCACAGGCAAATTTGAGTCAATTTACCTGAAAACAGTTTGGCAGCTACTTGAAAGGTACATGACTGCAGCTGCTCCTGAAAATATGCTTTTGGTTAGATGTAATCACTTGCTGTAACTGCACAGTGTCATGGCTACTTCTGTGGGTGAATGATCTTCTGAACTAGCACTACGGGGCATCTCCTTCTGTTGGTCCAAACATCTGTGAGGAAAGTTTGCGTTAAAGAAACTTACACTTAACCTTTCTGTATAAAGCATATTCCAAGATTGAAAAGATAAAAATTCACCACCCATTGTTCAACAGGCAGAAGATTTTGCTGCTTTAGCTATGCATGACCATGTATTTTGTTGATGTCCCTTTCAAGAAAAATTATTTTTGGAAATATGGTGAACCTACATTAATGTATGTACCTACCCTTTATTTTTTTCCAATGCATTTTCTGACTTCTTCTTCGCTCCCTCACTCCCTTGCTCCCTCTCATCCTGTTTTAAAATCATAGCTTCAAAAATCTGTTAACAACAACAACAAAAAAAAACTCTTGTAAGGAAATCCAGAAAATGCATTGTGTATGACAAACAAGCGTTGTTGTTATGTACTCTTCTATCTTTTTCTCTCACGATCAGAAAGAGTAAGAGAAAGAGCAAGCAAACAAGCTCCTCCACATTTATTTAATGTGGCCACTTAACTGTCCTCTTACATCTTCCAATTTCAGCACATGGTTGCTGAAATCCTATTGGTGACACATGCTGGTGTCTTGCACCTGCAATGGCACACTGTACACATGGCTGCCCAAGTGGGGATCTGTTAGAGCACTCATTGTGCAAGCAGTTGCATTTTTAAAGATTTTGCATAACTACTTCTTCTAGCACAAAAGAAAACATACACTATGTCAGTGCTTCTTAAACTATCTGATGTGGGGGAACAGCAAGGTTCTCCCCCATGTGACAGGGACAGGCACCATATTTGTGCCCATTGACTACAACTGCTTATTTCTTTCCTGAAAATTTGTAGTGGACTGTCAGCCAAGAGGTTGCCCGACTGGCAATGGGCACGACGAGACAAGACAAGGCAATCATTTGGTGTGGTGGGCAGGGCTGAAACAAGGGAGGGTCTCCAGCATATGGAGCAGCGTAAAGCCTGACTCGGCTGCAAATGGAAAAGGACTTTCCACCTTTGTTCCCAGAGTCAGGTCACTTTCCTTGGTGGCCATGGGAGACACTCCTGAGGAGTCTTACTTCCCTTCCTTGCCCACCAAGTGCCAGTCTTGGATCCTTGGCAGAACTAAAAATCTTTATATAGGATTTCAAATTTTGAATAATAATAATAATGATGATGATGATGACAATATTTTGTTACCTGCCTCTCCTCAAAGCTCAAGACAAGATACAACCAGTCATGTAGGAATGGGTGTGTGTGATTAGGGTAGTTCGCCCCCGGCGGCAATGTTTTTGGGGCATCCTGTCTTATAACCACACCCCCACATGCCATGCCCACGCCCCCACGTGCCATGCCCATGCCCCCATGCCCCGCAGCCACGCCCATGCCCCCATGCCCCGCAGCCACGCCCACACCTTCACACCCCGCAGCCATGCCCCCAACACCACAACCACGCCCCCATGTGCTGCAGCCACGCCCCCTTTGCCATAGCCACGCCACCTCCCCCTCCATGCACGCTAGGCTCTGCTGCTGGGTACAACAAAGGTTAAAATACAATTAAAACCAGCATACCAATTAAAAACACATTATAATTAAAATATGCTAAATTAATACACTAATTAAAATACACTAAAACATAAAACCATTCAATAGAAATGTGCCATAATTAATCATATATCATTATGACTTCCTTTGAAATTCAATGGTTCCACAAAGATGTCTAAAACAATGGGGAAATAATGAGATGACCAAGAAAACAAAATCTTATGCACCATAATCAGGCCCCGGGCTCCTTCTAGAACACGAGACATACTGCTGACAGCAATGTGAGTGATACTTCCCCTTCTTCCGCTTATCACATTCTATTTGTTAGGAAATCTCACTGAAATGGCTGGTTCAGAATTGTCTGGTCCTGTCCTTGCACCATGTCTCAGAATGCAGCGTGTTATTGCTGACAATAGTTGGAGTGTAAAGACCCAGAGAGCATTACTGGAAGTTCTTTTGGAGAGGGGGAATTGAAGAAGTGAGGAAAGGCAGCCCCCAACAGAAAAAAAGAGTTGTATATGGCGAACCTAAAAAAGCACGGAGGAGAGGGCTCCTTACTTGCCAGTATAAAGCAAAGCAAAATACACACACACACACACACACACACAGCCCTATCACACACAGTTCCTGTTAAATAGCCCGCTGCGGCAGCTGCTTCAGGATTTGATAATGTTGTCCACACCATTACAAATCCTTCATGGGAAACAATTTGGAGCTACACACACTAGCCATAATGTCCCTTATTATAAGGGATGTCCCCTACTTGAGAAAGGTTTTTCTTTTATGTAGGTCAGTGATTCTTAATCTTTTCTTTACTGGGGACTCCCTGTAAATATAATTTGTTGTTGGGGCCCCCGAAGGCTTAATATTTAAATTTAGATTTAAATATTCAAATAGTAATTTGAATATTTGAATATTTATTAATTTATTAATTTATTAATGGGTTCTGGAGATGAGGATTCAAATCCCCGCTCAGGCACTGTCTGACCTTGGTTAAGTCACATTTTCTCAACCTCAGCGGAAGGCAAAGGCAAACTCCCTCGAACAAATCTTGCCAAGAAGACCCTGTGGTAGGTTCACTTCAGGGTTGCCACTAAATAAGATGTGACTGATGGCACACAACAACAAAATGCTGCTGGCAAGGGGAGTTTTTTTCTAGCCATCATGTCTCCCCTTTGAAAACTGACTTATGGTGACCCCAAGGAGGTTTTCTTGGCAAGATTTGTTGCCTTTCTCTGAAGCTGAGAGAATGTGACTTGCCTGGCTTTCCATGGGCTAGTGGGGATTCAAACCCTGATCTCCAGAATCATAGTTTGGATGCATGCACACACCTGCTATTGTGTATCTTTTGTCAGGAACATGGCAGTATGTGTGTGCGGGGGGGGGTTGTGGGTGCAAAACTGCTCCTTTGTTTGCAGGCGACGGAGCAGTTTGAAGGCATGCATATGCCTGCTACCATCTCCCTTGATACCCAAACCCCCTGCTGCCATGTTTCTGACAAAAGGGACACAGTGGCAGACATGTGCGTTGCCCAAACTGCTCTCTCATTAGCAAAAAAAGGAGCAGTTTTGGCACCTACACTACCACGCCCCACTGCTGTGTCCCTGCAACACCTGTCGGTGTCCAGCAGCAGGGCTTCATGGACCCCATGTGAGGCCCCATGGACCCTCAGGGATCTGCAAACCTCAGGTTAAGAACCACTGATATAGATTGAACAAGATGCCCCCCAAAAAACAAAAAAACAAAAACAGGCATGGGCCCTTCATAAAGACAGAAATGTGAGCATCCTGTAAATTATGAATGTGGATAATATGTTTATTTAACAGGGAAATATATGGCTACGTTATCTCAAATCAAATACTTTCATTTCATATTTAGGCAGATCAAAATCTCCTTAGTAGACATTTATTGACTGTCAACCCTATGTGCCATAAATTTTGGCTATCCTTTATTGCTATTTTGAAAACTTAGCAACACTAAAACTATAGTTTCAATGGCTACCACCCATAGAGAATACATGACCTCCAGCACCATAGGTAGTGTATAGCAGTCACTGGGGAGCGTGGGCAGGAACAGAGTTTGGCAGTAAGAAGCTGTTGGGCTTAGACCATTTGTCCACTTAGCTCAGTTTTCCATACCTAGCTCAGTACTCTGTAGATATTACAGGGAGGAAAGTGAAAAAAAACTGCAGAGATGGAGACAAAAGGATCCATAGCTGTCTCCTGCAATGTATCAGAGTATCAGAAATCTCAGATAATTACCTCTTCCAAAAGGTTGAGGAAGGAACAAGGGGATCACCAATCCTGGACCTGATTCTAACCAACAGGGAGGAGTTGTCAATGGAATCAAAGCAGTTGGTACTTTAGTGAGGAGTGAAAATGTAGTGCTAGAATGTATGATTGCGGACAGTCCCAAGAAGAGTACAATCAAACACAAACCCTGGATTTCTGGAAAGCTGATTTTATCAAGGGAAATACTGGGCAGAATCCCATGGTTAGAGATGCTAAGGGGAAAAGACACACTGCATGGGTGCAATTTCATGAAAAAGGAACCGCTAAAATCACAATCACAAACTATTCCATGCAAGAAGAAAAATGAAAAACATCTGAGAAAAACATGTGGCTGCACAATAAACTTGAGGAGGAAGTGAAAAGAAAAAGAGCAGGTAGAAAGAATGGAAGAAAGATCTACGTTACTAAGAGAGAATACAGATTCGAGAGCCCAAGCTTGTGGGAACAGTACAGAGAAAGCCAAAGCCCAGAATGAGCTGAGACTGGCTAGGAAAACAAAGAGCAACAAAAAGTGGTTTTTTAGATACCTTTGAGGCAAGAGAACGACCAAGGAGGCAGTGAGGCTGCTGATCAGTAAGGACAGTAAAATTCCAACAGATCACAATGAAAAGGCAGAACTGACCAACACCTATTCTGCTTCAGTTTTTTCCTCCAAAAAGAGGCTCATGTGATTCCATGCAGCCGCAGAGGCTTTAGCAAGGGATCTGGATTGTAAATGAAGGTTGCTAGGGTGTTAATCAGAAATCAAGTGGCTAATCTAAATGAGTTTAAATCTGCGGGGCCAGATGGTCTGCATCTCAGAGTACTGAAACAACTTGCTGATGTACTCTCTGAACTATTTGCCATCATTTTTGAGCCATACCGCAGAACAAGTGAGGTGCCTAAAGAGTGGAGACAAGCAAACATTATTCCTTGCTTCAAAAAAAGGGAAAAAAGAAGCTCTTGAAAACTACAGACCAGCCACTTTAACCTCAATACCCAGGAAAAATATTAGAATGGATTATTCAGGAGTCTGTCTATAAATATCTTGATGACAATGCAGATATCAGTAGGAGCCAGCAGTAGGAGCCAGCAATTTGAGAACATATCCTGCAAAACTTACCTTATATCTTTTTTTAACTAGGTCACTAGTAGATGGCGGGAATGCTGTGGATGTCATTTATTTGGATGTCAGCAAAGCATTTGATAAGGTGCCACAGATATTTTGATTAGCAAACCGATTAAATGTGGAATAAATGGGAACACTGTCAGATGGATCCAAAATTGTTTGGGAAACCATGCTTAAAGAATCACCATCAATGCCTGTGCTTCAGACTGGAGGGAAGTCTTGAGACAATGCTTCAGGGTTTGGTCCTAGGGCCATTACGCTTCAACATTTTTATCAATGACTTAGATGATGGGATGGAGGGAATCCTCATCAAGTCTGTAGATAACACAGAACTGGGAGGGGTGGCTAAAGCACTGGAAGATAGAAACAGAATTCAAAAGGACCCAGATAAATAGAAAATTGAGTAGAAATTAATAAAATGAAATTCAATTTAAAAAATGCAAAATTTTTACATTTAGCCCACAAAAAGCAAGTGCAAAGTTATAAGACAGAGGGTACATGGCTCAAAAGTCCTACATACAAAAAAGTACCTTGGGATTATTGTTCATCATAAATTGAACATAAGCCAGCAATGTGATACTGCAGCAAAGAAGATGAATGCTATTTTAACCTGTATTAAGAGAAGCAAATTTTCCAAGTTGAGGGAAGTAATAGTCCCATTACATTCTGCTCTAATCATGCTTCATCTGGAGTACTGCATTCAGTTCTTGGCACTTCATTTTAATGAGCATATAAACACGTTGGAACAGGTTCAGAGAAGGCCAAAAAGGATGATAAGAAATATAAAGAAGAAAACATATGAGGAAAGGTTAAAGGAGCTGGGCATCTTCACCTTAGTGAAGGGATGATCAAGAAGAGACACAATTGTGCTCTTTAATTATCCCAAGGGCTGTCCCAGAGAAGTTGGGCCATGCCTGCTTTCTGCTGTCCCAGAGGCTAGAACAAGGTCTAACGGTCTGATGTTACTGGAGAGTAGATTTCAGTGGAACATTAAAAGGGATAAGAGACATGTAAGAGTGGTTTGGCAATGGAACCAGTTGCCTAGGGAGGTAGGTGGTGTGGCTCCTTCTCTGAACATTTTCAGAAAGAGGCTGGACAGCTACCTGTTGGGGATGCTTTAGCAGGAGATCCTGCATTAACATTCGTTCCAAATCTATAATTCTGTGCCTTTTATAAAAAGAGGAGCAATCGCTCTCTGCAGTCAGGCAGGATTCCCCCCCCTTCCCAGCTCTACCTGGAGATGCCAGGAACCAAATCCAGGATCTTTTGCATGCAAAATTACTTGTCTCAGCCAAGGAGCAGTGGCAGCTGCTGCATACCAACAAGATTGCCAAACAGCATTTAAACTTGCATTTTGGAGGAAACCCTACAAAAGCTGCAAGACATCCAGGTCAGGTTAGCTGCCTTGTCCCTTAGCTCAGGAATGGGCAACTTCTTCCTTTCAAAGGGGCTGCCTTTGTTCACGGGTCATCTCTCAGGAGCCAGACATTGGTGGTGGGCGAGAGAAAACTTGGTTTTTAAGTCAGTTAGTCTGCATGTGCTCTTGAACTGTAATGAAGCACAAGCGAGTGCAGATTCCCAAATGGGACTAGTTTCCTTTCAAGAGGACATGCAGAATACCTGACTTTAAGATTAAGTATTCCCCTTTCTGTTCACAGCCACTTTTTATAACATCTTGCCTGATGAAGATACCAGAATATCTCAAAGACTTGTCCTCCACATTTTGGAGGCTTTTTGCTTGGCCTAATAAAAGATACTGTACTACAAGGTGAAATGGTAAGAATCATCTAATTGTTTTGAAAAGTACTTAGATGTTTGACAGCAATTTTTTGGCTCATGATTAAGAAATTACATTGTATATTTGTACTGTAGAGTAAATGATCATTGTGGGAGTAACTTACAACAATCCTGCAGTATTGTTCAGTACTATTATCCCCAAGTAATGCAATGTGTCAGGGTAGGATAAGCATGTGACCTTTACATTTTATATACTGTTATTAAATGCATATTGCTGGTTTCGGGCTGTAGTGAGCAAAGATAATTTGCAAGAGCCTTGAAATGCAGCTCTTGGCTGCAGGCAAATGATTCGGGCTCTGTTGACCTGTATTTAGGTAAGCTGCGTTTTAAACTCAAAATGTCATATTTTCACACTAAGTTAACACCAGATGTAGAGAGCATTGACAATGATTCCTTTCTTTGTTGCTGCCTGTTTTTCTTAAGGGACACCTGCTGGGTGATCTTAAACACAATAAAATCTTGGATTTTTCATTGATTTTTATGGACAGCTCACATTTCAAGTGTGGGGAAGAAAATAAACCATCAAAAAGATCTTGTCAAAATTCTACACATATTCAAGTGTTTATGTTATTGTAGCTCATTTGTGCTTGTGTACTTCCAGCCTTGAAATTGCTACTATTAGCATCACCACCATCATCATCGCAAGACCACCAACCATCTTTACCCTTTGGATTAGTGCCTAAAAGGTAGTCTACAAAGGTTTCAGACTCTTGACAGCAGCTCATAATTCTCCATCTCTGGTGCGTGAGAGGTCAAAAGCACAGAGGAAAAAATATAAACATTTGGAGCTCACAAAGCCCAGTTCTCCTAATGCTTCTGGACAAGCAAAAACTAGCCACAAAAATTATCCAAAATCTGTGCCAGGATAATATTTTTATTAGGCTAACCAAAGGGGTACAAAAATGTGATTGAGCTTCTGATCTTTTCATTAGGGAAGATAAAAGGAACAGATGGCAGGGAAGGGGACAAAACTGATTTTCAAGACATGCTATCAGTACAATCTGGAGAGGAGAGGAGAGGGGAGAAGGAAGTCTCCTGATTTTTAAATGACATCCTAGCAAGCAATGTAATGGTTTTAAATTTCCTCTGGAGTATTTCTAAGAATAGTGGGAGCTTTAAAAAAAATAGCCTGTGAAGATATAATGATGAGAAAAACTTTGCTAGGGCTAATGAGAGCTGCAGTTCAGTCTCTGAAGGGCCACACAATTTGCAGGTAACATATTCCCCAACACCTGATTTAGGTTTTAATGGCATAGAAGGCAACAGGATTGCTCCCATGGAGGAAGATACTGAAGAACAATGTGGTGTTCTGAATGTACAGCCAATTTCCTCAAGAGAAGTCGAGCATCATGTTGGTCATCTTCTGAGCACTCTCTGAGGTCATTTCTGCCTACACTGTTATAGTGCTATTATTCCACTTTCAATATCCTATAGAATCCTGGGGTTTGCAGTTTAAGGAGGGGCATTTAGAATTCTCATCCAGAGAGCTCTTTGGCTTCAGTAAACTATAAACCCCAGAATCCCACAGGATGTTGAAAGTAGAATAATAGCACTGTAACAGTGTAGTGCAGAAATGGCCTGAGAAATTCCCGGACTTTACCTTTCAACTTCTGCTTCAGTTTGACAGAAGGTGCTTATCTATTTCACTTGCTCTGCCTTCTCTGTTAGCTCAGTTCCATGCACTTTTAACACAAAGAAAGTCCCATCAGAGTTCAGTGGAACTTATTCCCAGGTAAATGTACCTAGACTTGCAGCCTGACATCAGAGTGTCACGCATGTTCACTAATAACTCTCACTGGGTTCTGTGATACTGGCTCCCAGGTGAGCATGCGCAAAGATCTCAACCTTGGGAGCCATTCACACTCACAATGACAGTGCTATTATTCCACTTTCACTGCCATGGCTTCATCATATGGACTCCTGGGGTCTGTAGTTTGGTCAGAGCACCAGAGTTGCTCCGTGGCTGAGGATTCTAAATGCACCTTCCCACACTGCAAATCCCAGGATTTTACAGGATGGGACCATAACAGTTAAAATGGCATCCCTGCCCTATAATTGTCAGTGATGTATTTAAGTCTTTTAGCCCCCGTCTCAAATCAAGTCTCAAGCCTCTATCTTAAGTCTCAAGCCAAGTCTGAAGTCCTTGAAGACACTTTGAAATCAAGTCTCAAGTCTGGGAGCCAACTTTATACCCCAATCTATATTCCAGAATTTCTGGACAGAGTTGAATAAAGTATTAACAATTTAAGCAGTCAGCCCTCCACATTTGTGATTTTGCCAGGTGGATCCCTCTTACTCCCCCTTCCTGAAGCTAGAGGCTTTTGTGCTAATGGGCATAAAAGAGTCTGCACCTTGGGAGGTGAGAAATTGGACTTTCTTAATCCCCATTACTGAAGCTCCAAAAGCTTTAAGGATCTTTCCTCCTCAAGCCCCTTGCCTAACCCATTAGCCGTTCCCCTCTGAAATAGGCACCCTGCACTCTGGTTGCGAGTCTTGTCTTCCACGCCCAGGAAAAGTTTTAGGAGGCTCCTCCAACATGCAGCAGGGACAGGCTGCTAAGTAGGCCCCAAGGCCAGCCCACCTCAGGCCCACTGTCTAACCCCTTTCCTGTTCCCCACTGAGAAATGGGCCCATGCTTTGGGCTTGAGGCCGACTGCCCCACGACCAGTCGGCAAAAAGGGGTGGAAGCGCTGTTCAAAACTGCAAGGTTCCTGGATGAATGTGTTATGTTACTGAACCAAGGGCGGCAAGTCTGTCACTAAAAACAGGCAAGTCTCGAGTGGAGTCGGCGCATCCTTTATCGCCAGGCCCATGTCAAGCCACCGAAGCGGCTTAAGTCCGACTCGAGCCGGGGTCCGTCGACTGGCGCCCACACCACCGACAACTGTGTAGCGTGGAAGGACGCCTGGTCTCTGCTCAGCCTTCGGGCGCTCCAGCCCTTCCTTCTCGGTGCCCAGGAGCGTCTTCTCTCTCCCTCTGACGGAGGAGGAACGTAAGAGCCCGGAGGTGAGCGCCGACGTGCGGCAAACGCCTTTTCCTCTTTGCCGCCTACAAGGAGAGCAAACCAGAGGCACACGCCGGCAGCGCCCTCCTCTCACACGCGGCGCCCCGCTGCCTCTGCTCCCAGGATAAGCGCGTCCCTCCTCTTCGTCTTCTCCCTCACACCGCGCCCGCCGCCCAAAGAATACGAGCGCCACCGAGCTCCAGCCCGGCAACCCGTGAGGAAGCGGGGGACTCTTCGCCCAGGGAGTCGAAAGCCCCGGAAAAAAAGGAACGTTTCCTCCAAAGCGACGTAAGGAATGCCCATGCTTTCTGTTATTTCCAAGCCGCCTAACGAGGCCCCGCTTCCGCCACTCTCGTCCCGCATATGGCGAACACGGTCCAATGGGAACCGGAAGTGTCGAAATCTCGGTGTGCGTGACCCTTTTTTAGGAAAAAAAAACCCGGCAATTTTCCCCCTTTGCGTTTTCCGCCTAATAGATGCGCGCCCGCGCGCACTCACGCCGCCTTGATCACAGAGCTGGTGGGTAAGTGGCGGAGAGGGGCCGCGGCCGCCGAACGTTCTGCGACGCAGGGAGGGAGGGTGCGCCGGTGGCGTGGCGTTTGTGACGTCACGGTTTGACGCCAGAGGCGCGTTTGTGACGCCATGAGGCTGCGCCCTGATCGCATGGGCGGTTGCCCGGGCGTTCCCGGGGAGGATTGCTGCGCGGTCGCCCGAGGTTTCTGTCCTCGGAGGGGCGGAGCCTCCGCGGGTCGGGCCGGGGCGCTTTACCTGGGCCGCTTGGAGGGGGCGGACGCGGGCGGTGCGGCCGGAGCCTCCCGCCATGGAGCCGAAGCGAGGGGCAGAAGAGGCTCCCGGGCCGCGCCAGAAATAGCCCTCCGGCCCGGCCCCGCTCTCTCGTCTCTCGAGGAGGCCGGGCCCCCGGCACTCCGGCGCCTGGCAGCAGGGACTCCGGCCACGGCAGCGGGAATGGCGCTTTCGTGGCCCTAGCCGTCGCGGGTCTCCCCGGTGATGCATGGACGAGCCCTTCTTCCCGTGTCGGCTTCCGGCCATCGCCTCCCTCGCTGCGAGGGGGTCTCGGTTGGTATTTCCTTCTCGCACGTGGCTCAGAAATCTCCTCCTTGACGCGGGGACCGATGTGGCACACCCACCGTTTTCTCACTCACAGCTCCGCTAGTAGAATTTTGCTTCATCTTTCCGCCTTCTGGATTCTGACCAAGATAGGCTGCTGGGAGGGGAGTAAGGTACAATCTTTTGCGTCGCTGTAAACTCTTGATAAAGCTGTTGTGTCGCCCAGTACACTTGGCTGACGCAGTCAATAGCAGTTCAGATCCTGAGTGTTTGCTCCAAAGTGTATGAATTTTCCGTGAAAGCAATGTGCCCGGAGTGGGAGCACCTAATGTTGCCTTCAGCGAGGAGGTTGCATTAATGATGTTCTATTGGACTTCCGTTATATCCAAGCTGTGCTCCTTTCTCCATAAACTGCGGCTCTGCCAATTATCAGTAGAGTTTTAATACTTCCAAATAAACAAAACGGGTTGGAAGGTGCTGGGCAGCAATCTCTACCTTCCCTTGAACAATTTTTGTGGTTGAAAAAAAAGACGACAAGAGTGCTGGGAAAACATGGCAGGTTTAGAAAATCTTTTGCTAGAATGACCTAGTTTAAAACTGGAGTGGAGAAGATGGTATGTAGGATCCACAATGAAATGTTGGAGAATGTTCTTAGCATCTAAAAAGAAGGTTGTTGCTAACTGTAACCTTGTTCATGCTGTAGCATGTGTTTTGCAGGGAGAGAAGAAGCCTACATTTAGGTGACTGTCCTTCATCCAAACTGACAGGTACCCAGCCACCTTTCCTTGTAGAAAGAGGCTTATGCTTCCTTTGTAAATTACGTTCTCCTTTTAAATGTTAATAAAGAAACAAAAATTTCATTTGGTAATATCTTTATTAAGGCAGCTAAAACGTTACAGAGGTGGTGCATAAGTGGCACTTGGTTTTCAATTCTCCAAAAAATTTTTAAGCCATAGTAGTAGAAAAAACAGGGGAAAGAAACAAATAGTACAAATATATTGGTCATTGTGTATCTATGCAGCTGCAGGATAGGGAATGCAGGCTCAGAGAGGAAAAGAGGCATTCAGCTTCTTGGGTGCACAGTCAATGGTGAATTGTCAATCTAGGACAGTCTTCACGAGGTTTTGTGGAGTTTTTTTTAAAGTGTGTATTCCGTATTCTTTTCAAAAAAATTAGCTTATTCACTACAATGTTTGTGTAAATTATGTCATGTATATACCGTACAGTTTTGTTGAATATTTAGTCCATTATCTGTAACATCTTGCTGTTGGTTCTGTTACTTGTGGGGTGGGGGAGGCACACTATACCTGCTGATAACATATAATTGGGTTATTTTGCTTGGTACAGTGAGTATTTATATTTCATAAAATTAACTTGCAAGAAGTCTTCTGTAGGTTTTTTAAAAAGTATAGTACATGCATATTATTTTGCTTTCAGGAATAGTTGGATTCTGGTGTTTCCTTGGATGAAAGCATGCTCTCTTCCACAGAAGATGGTAACCTTGAATTATGATCATGGAAAAGGGAGTGAGTTCTGTAGAAGTTCTTCCCTCCAAATCTTCTCATGCCACTGCAGTAAGGGTGATGGTGAAAGAACATGAAGCAAAGCAAGCTCAGAAAGTGAGACAAGTGGGATTTGTACTTGTACATGCAGGTATAGATACATCTTAATCAACAGGATGTTGGGGTGTATTAGAGCATAGTATGTGATTCTTTGGGGAGCATGTAAGATGTGGATACCAGGCAGATCGATAAGCATATACCTTGTGTCACACTTCCTCTGTAGAATCACAGAGGGCTGTGATTTGAATTCTGGCATTCTTCTTCTTTGCAACTGATTATGGTTATCCCTTTTTTTTTTTATCCTAGTCCTCTTAGAGCAGTGGTTCTCAACCTGTGGGTCCCCAGATGTTTTTGGACTTCAGCTCCCAGAAGCCCTGAGCATTAACCATAGTGGCTGGGGCTTCTGGGAGCTGAATTCCACAAACGTCTGGGGACCCACAGGTTGAGAACCACTGTCTTAGAGCAAGAAGCGTAAGGCACAGATCTTTGCAATTCTCATTTGAGCAGAGGATGTCTCATTTTAAGATTCATATCCTTTTCTCCATTGAAAAGTGACTTTGTGCTGATTAGTCATCCTTTGTGGATTAATTTTTTTGGGGGTGAGGTGAAGTGGCAAACTTGTTTTTTTTTTTTTTTTAAAACTAGGTTCCCTTGGGCTAATCTGTTGGGGGCTGTATGCTATTAATGGACAGAGCTAGAGCACAAAAGGAACAGGGACGGTTCTTTCTTTCTTTCTTTCTTGCTTGCTTGCTTGCTTGCTTGCTTGCTTGCTTGCTTTCTTTTTTCTCTCAGATTTTAGGGGAAGGACAGGTTGCCCATGCCAGAGAGCTTTTCTGATTGGGCAGATTTGTTTAAAATTAGGCTAAAGGCTGTAGCTTGCCAGCCCTTAAACTAAGGTCTTTTCATTGCAAGTGACAAACAGTAGATTTTGCAGCTTATTGACACATTAATTAACATTATTACGTTTAGGCTTCTAGTTTAAATATGATGAAGTCTTGTTTCATGATCTTCTTTAGGTTTTAGAACTGTCTAATTTTTCCGGTTTGAAATAGTTTCTTAATTAATTCTTAGTTTCTCCCTTTGCAAGAAGCAAGGCATAAGGTGTCTAAATCAAAACATTATCTTAACCTGCTATTCCACTATCATTTTTGGAACTATGAAGCTTTTTGCAGTATAAAGTGAATGACTACAGATGTGAAAACTTTGTTTGTTGTTAAAGCAAAAGGGACCAGAGATTGGAGTTAAACTTTGGGAGACAAATGCTCTAGATTTGTGAAAATTGGCATATACAGAATGACCTCCATCTTCTGTTAAGAATAAGCAAACGTCACAGTGGATATTAGGCCTGAAAGCTCTGGCAGGTTTGTAAGGCCACAAATACAGCAGGGTTGTCTGCCACGTGTGTGATGTGTTTTCTTATTTCTAGGCATGGAGACAAGATAATCCCCATGCTGTTATGAAAATCTATTAGTGGTCTGACTGTTGGACTAGGACTGTGGGAGACCAGGGCTCAAATCTCTATTCAGCCATGGAAACCCACTTAGTGAACTTGAACCAGTCCGACTTTCTCAGCCTTAGAAGAAGGCAGTGGCAAACCTCTGAAAGAAAACCCTAGGATACCATTGCTGTGAGTTGGAGCACGTAACAACAGAAATAGCAATGGGAGTCCTGTGGATTCAGAGCTCTAAATTTCAACTTGAATGTTTAGGGTAATCCTTTTAAGTTGTGTTGTTGTGGGTTAGACTGAATTGAATAAAATAATGTACAGTTGTGATCCATAAGAAATTCCTGTATCATTCCATAGAAGGCAAAATGTTTTTTTTAAAAAGTGGCAGAATGTGGAAACCTACAGAAACTAATTCCAAATCATTCCTGTTCTCTTTGGATGTTGATAGACCTTTTGTCTCTGCATTTCACAACAGAAATTGTAGTGTTTTTTTAAAGAACAAAATACAAAATATGTAGCTCTCCAAATAATGTTGGGTTGCAACTCCTTTAAGTCCTAGCCAGTATAAGCCAATAGTGAGGAATACTGGGACTTGTATTTCAGCAACATATGGAGAACGGCACAATTTTTTGCCTCACTTTTAATAAGATGTATATGGGTTTACAGAATACTGGGATACATTTGTGCTGTGCTGAGTGTGTGTGAGAGTGTGTGAGTGAAAGGAAAGACTGACTCTGTTAATTTTTTTTTTATGTACCTGACATACTTTCCTTCCCTTTATCCCAACCCCAAAATCTTCCTGATATTAGGTGCAGGGTATCATTCTGAATCCAAAGCCAAAGAATATAAGCACGTGTGCAAAAGAGCCTGTCGGAAGGTAAGAGATGGTCAGTTGAAAAATGCTTTTGGTTTATTTGTAATTATCAGAAATGATTAAAGAGTGTTTGTTTGTAATTGTTACATTAAATAAAAAGAAAGTTGGTTTTCAGCTTTAACAGGGATTGTGTTTAAATTTTGGAGACATATGCACACGTTTCATCCACTCAAACATATGCACCCAGAGTACAGGAACTATAATGGATTCCTGATTTTTTAAAAAATAGTGACAAATGTGTGTGTGTATGCATAGAAGTAGAGATCCAGCATGGTGTAGTGGTTTGAGCTTTGGACTATGACTCTGGAGACCAGAGTTTGATTCTCTGCTCAGCCGTGGAAACCTACTAGGTGACCTGGGGCATGTCACTCATACTTAGCCCCAGAAAACCCCGTGATAGGTTTGGCTTAGGGTTGCCATAGTTCGGAAATGACTTGAAGGGGCACAACAGCAAATGCATAGGAATGCCAACTTAAGCACTTTTAAATTTACACTACATTTGGGTGGGCTGCCCTTTTTACAAACAATTCTGTAAAGTTGTCATATTGTGTGAAATGAATTAATTATTGGTACTACTAGGTGCAGTGTTTCACTTAGTTGAAATTCTAGATGATAATGATAGGACTGTTTAGGCATCTTCTTAACTCCTGGAAGTGCCTTAATTTTTCTACTGTTTATCTCAGTTGTATGAGGTGGGTTTTAATAAGCTTTGGAATTTGATGTTGTCATTTTAATAATAACTCTGCTTAGGCTGTAATCCTAAAAACACTTACCCAGAACCAAGGCCGATTCTACTCAGTCATGCTATGTTTAGGTTTCCAGTTAACCATACCGCTGATTTTTAAATCCAGTATCTGTTGTATATGGTATTGTACACACTCTAGCCTTTTGAACTGTGTTTCAGCTTCAGTTTATTTGTACACACTCTAGCCTTTTGAACTGTGTTTCAGCTTCAGTTTATGAGTACATAATTGTTCTAGTTTCTAGGTCTTTGTTTCTACCACACAGAGGCCTTATCTCCACCTACTTTCTTTATTTTGAGTAGGGATGAGGAGCTTAACATCTCCAGATGTTATTGTACTGCAGTTCAAACTGCATGACAGGTTATCAGGAATGATGGTAGTCATGATCCAGCAACATCTGGGGGACCACAGTTCAGAACTGCTTTGAGCTAGGCTTAAAACGTTTCTGTGCTTTAAATGAAGGTGCTGTCTTTCTTCTGGCATGAGCCCTTTGGAGGGAAGAAATTCCCAAGCTAAGGAGTAATAGTTGAGAATAACTAGTTGTGGAACATTGTGGAACAATCTCAATCTGTAGCAATCACAATAGGATATAAAATATGAGATGATCTACAGGTCATTCATGTTATAGATTATGGTTGTGTCTTCAGTGATAAAGTGTACTATTTTCTTCAAACTTCCTGTTTAGTTTTGGCTTCTTTATTGAAGTTTGATTGGGCTGTCCGTTTAGGTGGCTCAAACAAGTGTCCAGACTGAAAGCCATAGGCAAGCCATATAACATATTTTTTCCTGAGTTTTGATTAATTCAGTGTATTAATTTAGTGTGTTTGCTGAGAAAATCTGTTGCATTAACAGGAGTATCTCACTATAAGGACCAAATTCTGTTGATTCAGTGGAATTTACATAATTGTTGGTCTACTTATTCAACAGCTGATTCAATGAGCCTACTTTATTGAGACTACTAGTAGGATTCAGATGTAAATATCTCTTAATTGGTCAAGCATGGGAAAATAATTTTATGGTTTGCTATCCATTGCATGCAGTGAAGAGAAGAATATTTCCAGTTGTTTGTGCTTATATGGTAGCGTTGGCGTCTTCATTCCTGTATCTGTTCTAACATGTGAGGTAGCAGTTTTCATAGTATAGTCAAAATTCTTAATTTGTATGGTTCATGGTTTGGAAGTTCTTTTATCTTTTTTATTAGAGTGGTCCCTATACATTTCTGGAAATTACCTTGGAAAACATCTGTTTCAGAACAAAGTTACTGACTAGGTTATATTATATAGAAGATTTAGTGTGTAAGAAATTAAGAAGCAACATTTTATACCTTAAAAATTCTGTCTTCTAGGCAATTGAAAAGCTACAGGCTGGGGCTCTTGTAACAGATGCAGTGACTGCAGCGCTAGTTGAACTAGAGGTACTTATATTTATTTAGGCATTCACTCATTTGGTTGCAGTTTGTTGACCACATTTTTCTGTTCCTCCTATCCTGTTATTACATGCATTAACTTGGGAATCTGTATGTATGTAAGAGGGCATATATATATTTTATTATAATGCTGGAGATCTTCATTTTCTGTTTGTTATTGCTGCAGATTTATTCTTTTACCTGTGGAAGGTGGCTGGCAAATCACCCTGAGGGCATTTAACATTTTTATTTTTCCTCTAGAGTTTAGGCCTTGCTTCTTCCTTTATATATGTTTTCATCCTAGTTGAAGAACCACCAGTAATTTTATGAGTTCAGGGGATCTTGTCCTGACAAAACATTTGTCCTGGCAAAATACTGGCAAAACCTTGAGTTAATAGTTGCAACAAACAACTAGCTTTGTTACTTTAAAAAGATAGGGGTTAAAACATTAAGTTAAAAAAATTTAAAAAATATTTGAATGTCACTGTGATTATTAATGCCTTTGAGGTCGCTCAGAAATACCAATAGGTAGGGCACTGGATCTTGTCTGATCTGGGAAGCTAAACAGGGTCAGTTCTGGTTAGTACTTGGGTGGGAGACCACCAGTGAATACCACATGCCGTAAGCTACATTTCAGAGGAAGGAACTGGCAAAACCACCTCTGAATATTCGTTGCCAGAGAAAATCTGATGGAATTCAAGGGGTTATCATAAGTCAGCAGGCAGCTTGAAGACACATACAAAGAGGAATGGAACTAGAACTATCCCATGGATCTGCTTGTTTTGTTTGAAAGTGTGAATGTGCTGGGGGTGCAAATGATTTGGGAGTCCTTGTAGTGTTGCAGGATGAGAACAGACAGTGGATTAGGCTTTAATCTAGTGACTTCTGATATCAGTACTTAGCACTCTGATGTAGTTTGGCAGGAGGTCTGCGTACTCCCTGATTCTAAAATTCCCAAATGCTGTGATTTTAGACCATTTAAAATTTGTTATTGAGCTGCTCAGTGAAAAGTTGGCTAAACTGTGTATAAAAATACAGAAGTATTGATGAGAATAAGTGACGTAGTGTCAGACCTAACTTCTCTTCCCAGCCAACATTACCCATCTTTCTTTTCTTTGGTCTTTGCTTTCTTGATTTCTGCATCTTTGGGGAATTTTGCCTATTGTCTTATTTGCTGTCTTGGTGTCTGGCCCCACATCCTTCTTTCAGTTTAGCTCCCTTTTGTGACCATGTCTGTTAGGAGAAAAGCCTTAGTTGCTGATATCGTAACCTTCAGCTTGACTACATATACCTTGTAGGCCCAGCAATCACTAGACCAAAGAAAGGGCTTTGCTGCACCTTTCCATTGGCATCAAAATTTCTTAAATCAGTTCCTCCTCAGCCCCAGCAGTTTTAGGTTTTTTAATTTTTTTCTTACAGGCTAAGGTATGACAATCGTAATGTTTTGAAAGGCACGCCATGGCTCTGTTTGCCCTTTAGTTGCCTAAATTTTCAGCTATTCAGATGTGGGAAGAGGATTGGTTTATGGCTGCCAATCTCCCAAGGCTGTCTTTCAAGTTCTGTGTTTAATGCCTTTTCTTGCTAATGTTCTCGGGAGAACGTTGCACTTTTGGGGTTCTCTTCCAAGTGACCGACTCATAAAACAATGTCTTTTATTTTCCAGTTTCTCTCATCTTTCGCATGGTCCTTCTTCTGTTTCTGCTGTTGACAGAGTTTATCATTATTGTAATTAGTAGTAATCATATGCTTGTAAAAATCCTCAGGAGGCAGAGGGATTGTGACCTGGACAAGGGGATTTGACCCTAAGTCTTCTCAGTCCAAGTCTTATCATTCCACTCACTTTTCAGCTCTCATAATAATGGTGGCAATCATGGTCTGAAAGCACATGAAAAAACTATGCTAAAATGAAGGTACACCTGTCAGTTCCTTAGTGGGATACCTGTTAGGAAATGTTTAGTTCTGTTAAGAAAGAAAGATGGTTTATAAATTAAATAATCAGTATCTATGCTTTTCAGCCTGATCGTGGGGGAAAATAGAGACATAATAGGGAAGCTGACTTAAGGAACAGATGTAGAATTATGTTGAAAAGAGGATGCAGATTGGAACATGGTGTTCCAAAAGCGAGCATGATGTTTCGAAGGGGACTATAGAATGAAGAATTCTTTAAGTGCTGGTAGTGATACTTTTTGGCATTACATTATCCAGTATAAATCTTTGAGCCACAAAAAGAAGAATGTTGACCATATTAATATTTTTGCATAGCATGTCATGCTCTTGGGGGAGTAGGCATGTTTTCTATGGGGAAAGATACCAGCACATGGCATACTGCACCATGCCAAAGTGACACAGTTTGTGCAAGGCACTTCACCTAGCAGAGCTTCCTCAAACTGAAACTGGGAAGAATATACTCTGCATCAAAAGAGAAACAGCAACAATATTTTAATGATATTCTGTCACAGATATTTGTTAGTTAGAGATGCTGTGGTGAATGGTTTGATAATCCTAGTAACTTGGTGTGATTAGCCTATAGCTAGAAACATCAGTGCTGAAAATTAATAATTTAAATTGTGAAAAACAACAGAGTGCAGGTTATGTTCAAACTGAATTTCAGGTCAGAAAAACAGATGTAGAAGGATCTGAGAGTCTGGAAAAAGAAGGAGAGATGTAATATTGGGACCTGAATAACTGAGATTTCTGAGTTCCAAAGTGGTCTTAGAAATGTATAGAACAGAATTTATAGTGGGAATGGAGTTCATTCTATCTGGAACTGTTATCAGTTGATCTCTCAGTGGAATTGAGTCAGGAAGGAATTTTCTCTTTAAGGAAGCAGATCAAGTCCTTTATCTTTAGAAAAGGTATAGTTTTCCTACCAGCACTAATAAAGTTAATATGAAAACCATTGCAAGCATTGGAACTTTGAAGAGCTAAAATATTTGAATACTTTTATACTCAGGCTTCTATAGAGCAGATTAACAAAAGTCCTTGGATGAAAACTTCTTTTGTGTGTGATTAAAATAATTTGAGTTATGGAAGAAAATATTTTTAAAATAATCCAATTTCATTTGAAGGGAAAGGAAGGCAGGAAAAGAGAATAAGTTCTTCCGAGCAATTGCCTCTTCCCATCTGCTCCCCCAACTTCTGCTGAGTTTACCAGTTACACAGAATTCCAGCCAGTCCAAGAGGCATCACTTCAAAGACTTGTCAAGGAGCTGAGGTTTCTATTGATCTTTTATGAGCTAGCTGACAGTTTGCTTGTGATATGCTGTGCTGTTTTTGTTCATTTTTTTGTATGGAATGAACATAAGCTCTTGCTAGACAGTGTGCATTCACTGAAAAGCTGTAGGCTAGAGTGTCTCTGATGCAGAGAGAACAGAACTATGTGAAGATGATGAGCTGCAGTTAATTTTGAATAGCTGCTATATCTCTTAACTTTAAGGCAGTTGATGTTGATAGCAGGTGTTTGCCAAATAGGAGCCTTGTTCAAGAATTTTTCTTTCCTTCTGTTTGAACAGAAGGTACGATTGGCATTTGAAAATATTGCATGAAAGATGCCTGGAGATACGATAACCGTTTTTTAGGCCAGTACAAACTGCATTTTATTAATATTGTGGGAGCCCCCTTCTGCCTACAGCATGCTCAGAAATCCAGGTCAACAGAAAATTGTTGCATTTCTTGGTCCTTACGACTACTTTTTCCTAGGAATGTTTATGAAGGGCAGTAATCCTTTTCATTTGTTGACTGCTGGACTTGTTTGTTCTAAGCAAAGTGTTTTCTGAACTGAACTCTGGGAATGGTTGGCCATTTCCTTTGGATCTCCTTGCTTCCTTCCTTCCTTTTTTCTTAAATGAAGAGAGTGCTGTTTTCTTCACAGGAAAGCCCGTGTATTGACATTGTTGGAATGAACAGGAATTCTCACCTGAACAACAGAGAAGACAGTGACATGTATGGTTGCTGTAAATGAAAAATCAAAATTTAAAAGAGCACTTTTATAAGGCTTTTTTTGTTTAGCAGTAATAATTGCAGCACATAAAAGTGAAGTAAGTGTCTCAGACTATACCCTACCCTTTCCCCTAATCTACAAGCATAGCTAGTCCCATAGTGTTAGAATGACATCCTAAATAGGCACTTGAAATTAATCCTTATATAATACATTGTTTTGTGTTCTTTTAGCTGTGACCATTCTTGTTATGATTATTAGCAAAGTTTATAAAAGATGCTTTACTCTTTGACTGAATAATTTGAACTATGTACATACGATCTATCAGTCTTTTTTTTCTTTTTTTGCTATGCCCTCACATGGTAGAATCAGTAAAGTAGTAAAGGATTCTTTTCTTTGAGTGTAGACGACCTACCTTTCCATGTGCTAGAGAAAACTAATTGTGATACATTATCTGGTTTCTAGATCACTGCCTCAGACAAGGCCTGCTTTTTCTTCTCACTGACTGATAGGGCAGCTTCCCCTCCTCAGGTCTGCTAAAGCACCTGGCTACTTTATACAGCTCTCACCTTCCCTTAAAACACCATTTTCATGTATAAAGGGTAAAGTCTTTCTGTTGTTATTTAGAACCTCTTTGGAATTTAAGGTAGCATGGTTCTGTTTGATTATAACTACTGAGAACCATGCAGTTGAGTCCAAATTTTATAAAAAATATACTATAATCTTTATTAAAACAAAAAACAGAAGAAAATATCAGTTTTGTTTGTATGTCCATGCTCAAACAGATCTTCAGAATGTGTTTAAACAGTTTCTTTTATCTTTATAACAGCATAAAGGCACAGATCTCTTTCACACACAGGCCTCTGACTACCGTTTTTGCCAAAGACTGTTCTCTCTCTGACCAGATTAAAAAATAAGTTGGTTTCTTTTCTGCTCTCTCTAGGCTTTCTCTGACAAAACACCTTTCTCAATCAACCACCTTTGGTTGACTGAAAACGTCTCTGACTGAAGGATGACTCTTAGTCCTTCCTTCCTGAAATCTGACTCCTCAACCAAATCAGTGTGCCTGCTATGCAAACATCTTCCTCACAGCCCTCCAACTGCTCCCTCCCTCCCGCCCTCCCTCCCTCCCTCCCTCTCACTAATGGGCTGGGTTTCTCTCTGGAGTGGCTATTCTGGTTGCTTGACAACCTGTTGTGCGGCTTCTCTGATACCCAGGATAGCTCCTCCTCCTTGAGTCTGTCACACTGCCCTTTACTGAGGTGATGCTATCAGTAGAAAGGACTAATCACTGGAACAGGGCTGCAACCCAGAGAAGAAGGTTAATTTGGAACTGTCAGTGTATGTGGATGTGTCAGGATAATGTACAACCAAATGCAAATCTAGTTACATGTTGTGAGCTGCTGGATTTTCTTTTCCACTGTGGAAATAAAAGGGTGTGATGGTCATGGCTTCTGGATTGATCCTCAAGCAAGCAAAAATGGAACAGTTCTGATTTTTGTAACAGCTGAGGAAATGTACTTAACTAGTTGTTGCAGCCCTTTGCCTTTTGATCAGATGTGTTTATTTTGCTGACTTTCAGCTAGCTGTGAGATAACTGTGGAGCGGATATTGTTAAGCCTTTTCATCTCCATATGGATGTCAAATAGGAGCCATAGATGGTTCTTTGAGCTAGCTTTGAAGGAAAAGTGTTATTATAGGTAGATTTAAATTACGAAACATTACTTGAGCTCTGCAGTTGAGAAATAGGAAGATACTGAAATTTATATGGTGGTGTTATGTGTTTCATCGTTAGTAATGTGTTCAGTAGATTCTTAAGCCTTTTCATCTCCATATGGATGTCAAATACCAGCCATAGATAGGTTCTTTGAGCTAGTTTTGAAGGAAGTGTTATTATAAGGGTAGATTTAAATTACGAACACTTACTTGAGCTCTGCAGTTGAGAAATAGGAAGATACTGAAATTTATATGGTGGTGTTATGTGTTCATCGTTAGTAATGTGTTCATGTTGTATAATAGGTTTTTGTGATTGGGAGGGCCTTAAAAGCTTTTTTTTTATGGCTTAATGCTACTTTATTACTTTTTATTATATGTTCATTGTCTCCTGACAGTAATGGGAAAATGATGGTTTTACATTCATAGCATTATGAAACAATTAGCTACTCTTCTCATACTCCACAAAGTGGATAAACCCTCTTGGCTGGGGAATGGGCTTCTCTCCATGTAAAAAGACTGTTGAAAGCAGTTGGTTGATAGTGAAGGAAAAAAAGAGAGATAAATATTATCGGTGAAAGTGCTAGCTTGTAGTGGCTGTACATCAAGCAAGACTGCCTCTGTGCTGTTCTACAAACTCCACTGTGGTCCATAGTTTAGTCATAACAGATGGAAGGGAAGTACTTCTGGGCCTCCTATTGCTTCCTCTTCCTTCAGAGAGGCTAACAGCAATCCTGCCAAAAATGGGGAGATCCAAAGGTAGATGAACAAGCTTAACAAAAATAATTTTTACCTGCAAGCTTCTTCTGCTGTTATTTCCAGTGAATAATTGGAAATCAGAGATTAAGAAGATGTTTAAAGACGGCAAAGAGTCCATATAGATTTCAGCTCTGTAGTTTGGTTACCTGTTGCCCTGTGCTTTCTTCTGAATAGATGTTCCTAGAATCGAGCTGTCTTTTGTTTACTAGATGGGAAAATATTCTTATTAATGAGAATGACCTTTAGCCTCAACCCATATCCACAGAACTCGCAGTCCTCCAATCTTTCACAGATTGGAATGTTGCCAGGTTTCCTCACCCCTGCGAGCAACAGTAAGGCATTATTATTGTTGTTGTTGTTTTTATTATTAAAAAGGGCATCTTAGCAATATGTATATAAAGAAAAGAAAACCTAAGCCACAAGAAAAATACATCCCAGAGCTCTGATATGTTGCTTTGGACAGTTCAGTGTCTGTTGGTTCACATACATATAACACTAATTATTTAATAAGTGATTTGTAGGTAAGACAGCGTAGCTCACATCATACTCAACATTTCTCTTGTGTAAGAGCAAACAATGTTGATCAAACTTTCTCCATATCACTAAAATGTTATTTGGCACATGCTGAAAACAGCAATATATCCATTTAGCTGTAAAGCTGAGCTGTAATGTCAGATTTGAGTAATTTTTAAAGATTTTCCAGCAATGATTGGCTGCAGCTAGAAAATATTGTGTGGTTTTAACACTGCTAGTACTTTTGCGAATACATCTTGGAAATCAAATATTCAAGAAATGAAACTCTGAGTGTTGAGAGGGAGGCTGAGCTACCTATATAGAAGACTACAAGTAAATTAAAGTTTTTTGAATGATCAACTGTTGCTATAGGGATAAGTCCATAGTGACATAATTTTCAGTCATCAGGCATGATAAATTTTGTCTTAAAGTTAAAAAGTGTCAGCTAATACATGCTTTGCATAGATTCTCTATTTTTTCTGTCTTGTTTGTATAGGTTCATCTTGCTGGTTCACTAGAATATCTTGTGATTATACACTTTTTTTGCAAACTGGTAAAGATGTAAAGTAGGATCTTAAAAGAAAAAGGATCTGTGCTATATGTTGAGACTGAGAAGGGAGGAAAACATGGTGGTGACTAGTTCTTTTGGACAGATTTGTTGGCTTTAGTTTTTCTTTTACAGAATGTTTGTATTCTGATTACAGACAGCCTGGAAAATTAATGACCCAGACTCTCCTTATCCCTTTTTGTTAAGTTTATTCTTCATCTCTTATGTGCCAAAAAATTGTGTCTGGAATGAACTAATTGTAATTAGATCCCATTGAAATCAGTGTGAAAAATTACCCACAACTCAACTGCATCTCACTACTGAAATGGGAAATGAATTCAGTTAATTTAGCCTGGATTCACTCAAAGTGTTTCCGAAGTATTTGATCGTAACTTCATAGGATTATGTAGTTTCTGGTGGTCCAGATGAGCTGTCATGGTGTAGTGGTTTAAGTGCTGGGTTACAATACTGAGACATTTGAATTCCAACTTGGTTATAGAAGCCCACTGGGTGACCTTGGGCAAGTCTCACACTCTCATCCTTAGAGGAGGGCTATGGAAATGCCCTGTGAACAAATCATGCCAAGAAAATCCCGTGATAGAGTGGCCTTAGGGTTGCCATAAGATGGAAACAACTTGAAGACATACAGCAGCAACAACAACAGCAAGTGGTCCAGATAAGGATTGTGGTTATGAGTGCCTCCCTTTTATTACAGTGCGTCAGTAATGTTGGTTGCTTTGTAATACTGAGGGAATCACATTCCTTGCTCCCTATGGGAGCAGTATAACAGGTTTGTTTTTTAAGCCTCCCTTAAGAGATGCAAACATGTGATATGGCAAAATGGCTGGTTAAAAACAGCAAGGTGGGAAATGTGTAAAATGTGTACTTAATATGAAGACTTGGAAGAAACCATTTTATTCCTTCATTTTTGGGGATATCATCCCTTGAACATTTCACTTAAGAGAATTGGTTCTGGGATTCAGTTTCAGCACATTCCATAGCTCCTCCAAAGTTTGGACTTAAACCTGGAGCAGATTTACTGTTCCTCTGACATGGAAACCACCAACCACCACTGATTTTTATTACTGAGATATGGCTGTGTTATTTTTGTGTATAATAAAAAGTGGAAATATTTCCCTTTTTTTCTTCATAGGCACACTTTTATTTATATATTTATTCTTTTATTTATTTAGATCACATTTACCATCATCTTATTAGGAAGACAGGTGAAATCTTCTGGATGGTGCAAAGATATGTTTGCCTGTGTCAGAACTACTTACACTTTATCCAGTATAATGTAGCAACTAATTTGCACCGTCCTTCTAGAATTTGCCATTAGAATACATTTTTTTTCTGCACAAAGTCTGGAGTTTCCAGATACTCTGCTGTGTCACATTTTTTTGATTTCAGATAGACTTTCAAACAATGTGTCAGGGAAGCACCTCATTTCACTTTAACTCCTTTTCAAGGCAGACGACATAGGTGCTACTTCCTCCAGCTGTAATTCCTTATGTGCCTTTTGCACTTTTCTCTTTGTTTTCCATGCTTCTCCTTTTGCTCCTGTCATGTAAGGAAACTTCAGTTGCAGTTACTGGCTGAGTGGCACATGTTGGGCAGCCAGTTGGCCTAGGACCTATTATTTGACTCCTGTGCTTGATGTGTGTATTTATGGATATTTACTTTGATACATTTTTCTTTAAATTTCTTTATAGGATTCACCTTTTACAAATGCTGGAATGGGGTCTAATCTAAACCTTTTGGGTGAAATAGAATGTGATGCCAGTATCATGGACGGAAAATCATTAAATTTTGGAGCAGTTGGCGCTCTTAGTGGTATGTTGATCGGATTCTAAAAGGTGAAGTGTTAAAATTCTTAAAGGTCTTTCAGTAAGTAATTACAGCAGTTTTCCGTAACTTGATGGCCTCCAGATGCATTGGATTAGAGCAGCCATCATCTCCAGAGGGCATGGCAAACACAATGACCAGCTGACTGGAGATGATGCAAGTTGTCCAACACATCTGGTGATTGGGCAAGGCCACTCTGCTCTCTGAATATTATGTTGCAACAGATTAAAATGTTGCTTAACATGGTGGTATTTCAGATCTTTTTATTTAAGTATGATGTAATTTCAAGGGGCAAAAACAGACACCATGAACTGGATCTAGAATTTGTGATGTGAATTGAATGAGCCTTCCCATTGGTGGAAAGCACCTTAGTAATGATTTTCAGATTCTCCCTCTCCGTGCTTTTCTTTATGCCCTGAAATCTGCTCTGGAGGTTTGGAGGACCCTCCAGGAGAGTATATGTTGGGGCTTTGGTAGTGGGGGGATCCTCTCTTCCTCCTTCTTACTAGTCAGGGTATGTTAAGCCGAACTCTACTTAATAATATCCATCCGGTAATTGAGGAGGGGGGTGCCCTGAGTCCAATGCATTATCTTTTAGATGTTGTGCAGATGTTTTGTGATCATTGTTTTGAGTTTTGTGGCAACATTCCTTCACACTGTTGATCAGCTTGGTATTTTAGTGAGAAAGTGTACATTCTCCCTAAATGCATAACTGGTGGATAGTGCTGTCGTAATCATTCTTATAGTAGTCTTACATGCCATAGAGTGACTTCATCAATCAGTTCTCTCTAGTCCAGATGAAAATAAACAGACCTTCCTAAGTATTTATGTCTAACATATATAAAATCTAGCATAGTCTTTTAGACTAGGTCATGGGACTGACTGTGCATAGTACCGTATTTGCTGGTGTATAAGACACATTGGCGTATAAGATGCATCCCATTTTCAAACAGTATTTTTAGGGGAAAAAGTGAGTCTAATATACCAGTAAATACGGGAAAACAGCAAATATGGGGAAAAATGCAGACATAGTATAATTTTATTTTTATTTTTCATTTTCCAGTTGGCCTTTAGGTTGGAGCATGAACCTGCCCTTGTTGTTTTTGCTATAACAGACCAACACAGCTACCCCTCTGAAAATATTTTCAAATCATTTTTGGTTTTTTTTTAGGAATCAAAAATCCTGTTTCTGTGGCAAATAGATTGCTGTGTGAAGGACAGAAAGGAAAACTCTCTGCTGGCAGAATTCCACCTTGGTAATTCCTCTATTCTTGTTTCTCTGGTGCTGTAATACTTACAGTGTTTGAAATCGTTCTTGAGAGATGGCTGATGTTCCTTAGTGCACATAAGCAGTAGCGTGCTTTTAAGATGTGGACTGGCTTTGCTCCTTGATTCTTGGAACATTTTGTGCATTTATTACAGCTGTAAATAGAATGGAATATTAAGGATAAAATGCAATAAAGTGCTGAGTTTCAGCTTATTTTTTTGGTTGTTTATATAGATATTTATACACTGTAACTAAGCTTTTATTTCTGATGTTCTTGAAATATTAAAGTCCAGTAAATCAAGCCTCAAAGCTAAAATAGCTTGTTGTTGAGTAATCTTGAATTTATGCTCTCCTTTTACTTCCAGAGTTTTAAAGTTTTAGCATGTGCTGTTTTCCTTGTGGAAAACATATTTTCAAGTTGATTTAATATTTGTGGAAAATTGAGAGTAAGCTATAATTATGTTCTTCCTTTGCAACTGTAATGATTTTCAAGTGTGGAGAAAAAAGGCATTATATTTGCCAAATTATTGTCTGAACATTCATTTCAAATGGACCAGTGCAAAGAATATGTCTCACATTAATAAATAAATAAATGTTGTAGATAGTTTATTAGAAGGAGAAGACTTGTAGCTGGAATATTTTGCCAACCTCTTGGGATTTGATTTCAAGGAGCTTTGTTGACATAATTTTCTTAGGCTTTCCAGAAGCCTTTGGTAAACTCCCTCATCAAAAATTTCAGGGCTCCTGAAGAATCATCTTGCCCTGATTAAAGAGATGGAACACAAGTTACTGACTATATTGAAAAGAGTTGTCCAAAAAGAGCAGAAATGTCCTGTCATCTATCCTGTGCTAAACATAAGAAGCAGCTACTAAATAATGCTGTCTTTCTTCCCCTTTTTTTTAAGCATCAGTGGTATATGCATTCTTATGGATTTCATTAGGTCATAAGTAATATGTAGAAAAACACAGAAATAAATGGTCATTTACTGTAATTAAAAGATATTACCTGGGGACTTATGTTTGCAAGATTCCTTAGCTCCTCCCATGTTAACATCAAGGTAGAACTGTTTCTCCCATTTTGTGCAGTCTTGCACTCAGAAATGTTATGTGCTATTGTCTTGCCCATCCCTAGGATTTCTTAAGTGTTGGATGAACACAAAAAGTTGTATATGGGGCTAAATAAATCCTAGTTTCCCATGAGTGCAGCTGCTTGAGAATGTAATACTGCAATAGACAGCTGTTCATAAATGTCAGATAAAATAATACAGTTGTGCAATTATAGAAAAAAGGTAACACATTAAGAATTATTAGTAAAGGAATAAAATAAAATTCAGGTTGGCTTACAATTCAGTTATAAAAGAGAAATCATCTAAATGTGGAATAAAGAAAAGTTAATGATTGTAACAGAAATGTGACAAAGAAGAATAACCTTATCACCTCAGCAGAAAACAGTATTTCAGAAGTAAATGCTGCAAAGATGGAAACCTTATTGTTAAGCTTAAAGCCTGGAATGGGCATCTTCCTGAGATTTCAGGGCCACACATACCTTCTGTCAGACCTCAGAGGGCCACACCTCCCCTTGACAAACATATTTAATGGCTTTCTGGAAAAAAAGCTCTTTGCAACTCTGTGGGACATAAGGGAACAATTTGGGCAGCTTTTTGGCTCCAAAGTGATTTAGGTTTTTTGCCGCCACTAGAAGTGACCCAAAATCACTTTGTTCTGTCTTTTTCAAAAAGTAGTTTGTTTCCTGCCTTTTCCTCAGAGATGGCTCCCAAAGTGTCTTACAGAAATGAAAACACATTTTAACAGATTAACATTAATTTTTTTAAAAAATTGATTGGGGGCAAAAAATGATGGGGGGCCTTGTAGTTGGAAGGTTGTACTTTCACACATCTTGAAAAGGTGGAGCATTCACTCACATTGCTTGTCACACAGAGCTAAAAATAAATGGAACTTCTTATCTGGGGATGTTACAGCAATTGAGTGATAGACTAATGAGGTGTGGTTTGGGAATGATCTGTAAATATTCACTGTTACTTCTCATAATTAAAAAATGTAGTTTCTAATTTGTAGGTAGCAGATTTCAAGACAAACAAATGAAAAAAAAAAGCACATCTTCCAGAAGTGTTGTTGCAGCCTTGGGAGAAAGGCTGATGATGCATAAATAAAAATAAATAAATAAATAAAAATCAGTGGTAGTCATTTGTAAAGTTGTCATAGTAATTGGTATCAATGCCTTTAAGAAATTAGGAGCAAACAGTTTGTTTTCAGGAACAATGTTTAAACATTAAAGTGACCCACGGTCTGTCTGTCCTTGGTGATTTTTAAGCTCAATCAAGAGAACCATATTAGTTGTGATAATGATTAAGATTTGCAGTGGAACTACAGGTCAAATCTAGCATGCTGCTTTTGGCAGTTGCAGCCAAATCCTTCGTCTTTTTGCCCTTCAGCACGACCTGAAAATCTGTTCCAGGGTGTTCACAGCCTTCCAGATCCTGTTTTAGGGTAGTATGGGAAGCTATAGATAAGAGGAGCACTCTTTCTTTCTTCCATAATATCCTGCTGTTCTGCCAGCAGAATGCCATAATTGGATATTGCCAGTGATATCCTATAGCTTCTATACTATAGGATCTCCTAAGCATGACTAGAATTTCCGATTCATATTAATACTGCACATCCTCTATAACAGGGTAAGCAACGCGCATAGAGCCAGGGGCTGTTTGTCTGGTCACCTGACTACTTTAGAGCTGTATGTCTGAAAGGAATGTGGCTTAAAAGGATATAGGTACTTTTTAATCTTTTTAAAGCTGTTTTAAGTCTTTTATAATTTAATTCTGTTTTAATATGTATTATTTAGATGTTTTAAAATTGTATTGCTTTAATACGTAAGCAGCTTTGAGACCCAAATGTTGAACAAAAAGTGGGATGTAAATAAAGATGACGCTGATAATAATAATAGTATAGATGGAGCCCAGTATAATGATGTAATATAGAGTGAAGCAAATGTGGTGGTCTAGCAGCCGGTTTCTTGCCCTGGGGCCCTTTTAGGGGAGGCACAGATTGCAAGAAATGCTCCTCAGTGAAAACTGGAAGTGGCCTTACTTCTATTTTTGGGTTTGAAAAATGAATGTTTTTGATGTTAAAACAATGCAGGAAGTCCCTTGGAATCTGTTTCAAAGGTGAATTGCCATTGCCATTTTGGAAAGCCTTTAGGGGTGACAGTTCATCTTTTTTTAAATGGCCAGTCTAAAGAGTTTGATGAGGTAGAGGTCATCAAAAACAGCCTTGAGGAATGCAGATCAATCTGGGATGCACCTTGCCTGCTTTTGATTTAATGGATAAAACTGGCAAAAAAAGGTACAAATCATTGTCTAACAATAAGCATGAATGTTTCACTGTAAATGTATAAAAATATTAACTTTTTAATAATAAACAATTTTTATAACAATTAGTATTAAGAAATAAAATTTCCCTAAACCTCCTAAGAATTAATTAGTAATAGATTTATTAGGAAGGCAGTGGCAACCCCCCTCTGAATAAATCTTGCCAGGAAAACCCTGTGATGGGTTTGCCTTAGCCTTGCTGTAAGTTGGAAACAACTTGAAGGTGCACAACAACAACAACAAATATTTAAAGTATTTTGGCCTTTAAATCATTGTAGTTGGGTAACATAGACATTAGTAGCGGCAGCAGGCAAAGCAGAAGATTTAAGGTTCCTATTTTGATTACCTGTTGAAGTGCTCTGAAACACATGAAAATACTAAGCTCTCTTCTTGACTGTTAGTGCTTTTATGGGCATGCATGGGTAAAGTGAAGTCCATGGGGCTCAAGTGCTGAATCCTCTTCTTTCCCCCGCAAAGTCCTTGATTATCCAAAGTTTTTTTTTCTTTTTAAATATTTGGGGCCATGAAACAGTCTTAGGGCAGCAGAAAACCAGATGAAAATTTGCTATTTTTTCTCTATAGCAGAAATCAAAGGTAGAATTCCAAGTTCTGTTTTTGTTGGTTTTTTGCAGGCAATGGAATAGTATGGTTGCTTGTAAGTGCGAAAATTGGCCTTAGCTGGCCCACCTCTGGTTTAGCTGTTTAGCTGTCAGTGAAATTTCAGTGACTGGTTTTTTAAATTTTTTTTTTAAATTTTCCAGGAGTATGGCTGTGTGTGTACAAGAAGCAGTTGGGGAGCTATAAATGGCCAACACTTTAACCACTGCTACTTTAAATTGATACTATCTTTTTGTGAATTTGATCAACTTTGCAAACAACAATCAATAATGAATTGCTGAAAAACAGTATACTTCTAATACCAACTCATAGCTAAATCTAAGTTAGCACTATGTAAAGTAGACCCACTGATATGAATGGGACTTCTTGCTAGGGTTGCCAGATTGAAAACTGGAAATAGGTCCTCTAACTTTAATGGTTGTGTAGGAGAAGGAATTTCAGCAAATGTTTTATGTCATGCAATCGGGTAACTGGCAATATTTGGTGAAACTAACTCTGTTCTTTTAATAGGTGTTCTTTAAATAGAATTAATTTTGAATTAGCCTATTGTTTTGAAATATTTGAATATTAAGAAATACACTTATACTTTCCTGAAATATAAGGAGGCCTGTTTCCTTTACTACTATCTCTAGATTCTATCTAAAATTACATTTTCTGTAAATATGGACAGAAGGCCAATGTGGGCTGCAGTCTTAAACAACCTTACTAAAGCTCCATCTGAGCGAACTTATAGGTACTTACTTCTCAATCAACATGATTAGGATTGGTCTGCATATGCTTTTCATGTATTCAATTATTCATTTAACATTAAATTTTAGAGTATGTTTCATCTAATTTTTGCTGAATCATACCCTTTTTCTTGGATTTGATTACAGCACAAAAATTGTAGCAAGTGGTTGAAATGGTTTTACTTCCTTTCATAAAATAAATCGCTTGTAGTTAAGGTGCAGATTTGAAATATGTTTCCAGCCATAGCCTTCTGAGTCAAGTCTTTGTTTCCCCTGCCCTTTCTGCTTTCCCTATTTCTAGTTTTTTAGTTGGTGAAGGAGCCTTCAAATGGGCAGTGGATCATGGGATACCAGCCTGTCCTCCAGGTGTCATGGCAACAAGTGAGTAAATGGTTTCTAGGAATTGTTTTGGGATGTCTAAAGCACATAGTCCAGGAAGCATTAAAATCAGTAGGACTTAAGTAAACATGGAAGCATTTAGGTATAATTGGGGCCTGGTCACACTGCACGTGTTTTTTGTTTTATCTGGTTTGCATGTAAATATTATTTGAGGAGTTAATGAGCTGTAATTTGATTTGTAAGAAATTATAAAATCCTAGTGGTTTTAGCATTTGAGCAGATTTGGCAAGTTCACTTTTCTTCAGTCCATTTTTTGCGAACATCTCTTGTAAGGGAAATATGTGCAAGAATTACAGAGTAGTCGAGATCTTCTCATGTGCTAGAGCTGTAAGAGGCTGAGTGAAATGTCTTCTCTTGACTGCACCTTCTGTTGAACACTGATTAAAACAGCATTGTTATCTGTACTTGTTAGGAAAAATACAAGTAGAAGACATCTGTTGTTTATATTTTTAAAAGCCCTGTGATTTATGTTATGTCCGTCTCAAGAATTCATGGATATTTGTTTCCAAGTCCTGTATAAAAACATGGTTCACTGATTTTGTTCCTGTGCCTTAAAAAGTTTCCATCCTACTTGCATCATCTTGTGCCCTGCAGCATTCTGTGTAACTGCTAGTGTACTATTTTCCATTTCCTGCAGCTTCCCTTTCCATATTCCTATTTTTTCATTAATTTAACTTATTAAATGTATTATAATTTTTCCCCTCAGCATTACATAGTTTCAAATAATATTAATAGCCTCCCAATTAGAGTTTCATGAAAGTACCCAGTAATTTAAGCTCTCTATACATTCCAACACAGCATAAAATGTAGTATGAATACAAAAAACTAAAACATGTTAAAATTACACTGCTTGGCCTGAAATAATAGACCTTAAACTCTATAAATGCTAAGGTAATCTGAAGGCCTGGAAGAACAGACCATACTGAAAAGAGAGCAGTATGTGCGTCAGGTAACTCCCTTTAGTAGGGAATTCCACAGCCACCCTTCCATTCTCAAAATATCTAGCCAATATGTGACAGCATGCCACTGAAGATTCCCTCTCATCATAATTAGGGCCACATTTCAGAGGTCTTTGTATTGGTTGGAAGAGCTTCACTGGAAAACTTCCAGAGGATGCACTGCTGGAGGACAAAAAATTGCTTTATCACTACCATACCACCATATAGTACAACACTCTCTGCTTGTGGACAGTTATTTTTACTATGAGTTTTTTCCCCATTTAGAGTCTAAATGTTTCTTTTTTCACTTTACTGCTATCACAGCTGAGGTGTATGTCAATGAATTAGATTCTGTGAAGCAGGACAAATTATTTAGGAACAATTGTGTCATCTGCATATATCACTGAACAGGGCTTTGACAGCCATACTTGCTGGAGACCCTCCTTCTCCCATCATCCTTGGTGGGGGAACGGAGGAATAGTGTAAGATATGGTAGGCTAATAAAATTAACCCTTGAAGTTGGGTGTTCATGTTGGGGGAGAGCTTGTAAATGATCTGCTCTGGTTTAGCATTTTAAAATTAGCTATTAAGTGAATAGTTAATATCTGCAATCCATCCAGAGTTTGCAGAAGCTATAATGCACTGTGAACTGATACCAAGACACCCATGAGATTGCTGCTTCTCTTTAGGGAAATGTTAATATCCAGGAAGTGACAGTGTAAAAGAGTGTATGTTAAACTGTATGTTACACTGTCTTAGCCTTGTTTGAGCTTAAATTATTTTTTTAAGTTGGGTATTTTTGCTCAATATCTATTTGGCTTTTTACTTATCAGTGTCATACTGCGACTCTCGTGCTGCGTATCAGGCAGCCCTTTTTATAAAGGTTGCAAAATCTATTTGTGGAGTCCCTCTCAGTGCCACTGCTGTCAGATGTGCAGGTGACATGTTAATTTGATTCATGCTCTGTACCGTTCCTGATGGTCTGTGTTTCCTGAAATTTTTATCCAGATCCTGTTTGAGATGGCTATTTGCCATAAGACTCCAAATGCTTAAGACATTTTCTGAGCCCCCTTTCCAAGTAGCCTTGTCTCTGGAGAGCCTTCTCTATGATGCATTGGTTATGGTTTATACTTCTCCTAGTCCCTACCTTACATCATTTTATTTTCCTAGATGTTTCAGAGAGAATTTGACTTTATTTTTCTGGCTGTTACCTTACTGTTGTTTTTGAGGTACAGCTTCTCTTGTTCCACATGTGTACAGTCCTCCACATTCTCTAGAGTTAGGGGCATAGGAAAATCGCAAATATCAAAATGTGTGTGTGTCTGTGGGAAAGGGACAGGGGTGTAGTGGGGAGAACAGGCACATAGGGTCCAAACCAGGTCAGGGAAAGAGGGTGGGCCAACATCGTGGCCCTATACACTCTCTCTTTCACCCATCTCCTTTTTTGGGTGTGGGCAGGCATCGGGAGAGTGTTTGTGGTGCTGAGAAACTAGACTGTGAGCCATCCTTAGCTGATCAAGCAGTGGCTGCTAGAGGAAGAAGAGGACCAAAGGTAGGTTTTTAAAGGGCTGCATGGCCTGATCAGTGCTGCTGAGAGTGAGGTTTCCCCTGAAAAAGAAGCAACTGAGTTGGGAGTGGGGCAGGCATTGGAGAAACTCACAAATAATCAGTCCGTTAAAGTCAAACGCACAAATGTGGAGAGACAACTGTAATTTTATACATTGTAGTGATGCTAGGTGTTTTTTTCTTTGTTGTTTCAAACTGTGTTAGGAGTGTAAAACTTGAAAATATTATCATTTTTTAAAATATTTTAGGTAAGAACATAGTAATAATAAACTGACACCAAAAATGAAAGCGTAACCCAGTTGATCTGCTAGTTCCTACAAGAAGTTATATGAATTGATGGAAATCATGACTTAATTTAAATTGCTAGTTCCAGTTCTAGTAAACGCACTGAATCAGTGGGAATTCATTAAGCTAGCCCTTAGTAAGTTCCATTGATTCAGTGGGCCTTCTCTTTTGGGGGACTGACAAATGCATAGCTTTGCCATCCTCCTGCATCTGTGTTTACCGAAACTTTGGTAGATAGTTCCCTGTCTTTTCTTAGTTTGTTGGGGCTTTTTTCAGGTGTATCTGACTACATTTTTTAGGAGCTAGTAGACTGTACGCTTCGTTTATTCTGAGTGTGAATATGTGCACAATGGTTTTACACATCTTAAGCTGATTAATTTTAACATAATGAGGAGTGTTTTGAATTAATATTTTTCTCTTATATGAATACCTAAAACTTAAACACTGAACAGTTAGAAGGAGAACTATAAGGGTGCAGTGTACCCTCACCAGATTTTCACTTTCTGATATTTACTTAATTATTTAAATCTGGGCTGCCTTTGGTCATAACCTGTTTGCAGCAGTAATCAACTCTCCTATCTCAGGGTTAATTTTATAGAAATAGCCCTTTTGTAATCTTTCATTTACCAGTTTCATTTTTGACCAGTCTGCCTTCGAAGTTATAGCACTGCATTGCCTGATCCTTTTCAGTACACTCCATGATAGTACTCCAGGGGGTGCTGTGTGATTGGCCAGAATTTGACTACGTTTTCTAAACATTAAGAATGTGTCTACTCCCTGTTATCATACAAACGTATCTCACATATGTGTGTGTGCTGCAGTCAAGCTATTACCTGGAGCTTGACGCATATTTTCCCCCAATGTTTTGTGATTCTAGAGCTGTAATTGCTTAATGCTGGATAGACACCATGAAAGCTCATGGTATGTGCAATTGTTTATGAAGCCTATTCAGTTAAATTTCAATTTACTGTTGATAGGACGAATGTGAACTGAATTTACAAAAACTTAGAAATAGAATTAAACTGAATTGCAGTAACATTGAGGGGAAGTGAAAGCAGCACTCAAGACTTCATTAGATTTTTGATAATACGAAAAGTATTCATTCAATATTTTGCCTTAAATAAGGTATGGACGTTTGAGGTTTAAGACAAGAAATATTCTTGAGTAGGGACATCATATTTAACTACTTTTCCTTTCAAAGGAAGCAACAAGTAATTTTAGGATCTAAAGAAAGTCTTCAGAAAACACTCTATTTTCAAAACCTGTTTGCAAATGTGGGATTTATTCTGCACAAAATTCACACACAGTTGTTTTGCACTGTTTTTCAATGAGACTGCATTTTCTGGTAGGAAACAGCACTTTTTTCCCCAGGTCTACCAGGAACTGGAAGTGTGTTTGTGCCCATTGGCTACACTTCTTCCTTCTTTTCCTGGAAGCTTGCTGTGGGTCAGCATTGGTCCATGGACTGACACTTTTAGTAGCACTTCACTAGATGACCTTTGTCCAGTCACTTACTGTGGGTCTAACTAGTGGATACTGTTGAGGATAAAATGTGCAGGAGGAGTCATGACCCTGCCTTTAGTCTGCTGGAAGAAAGGCAAGATATACTTGTAATTATCTTGAATAGCCATATAAGTACTATTGAGAGTTGATTCGTATATATCATGTGTAAAGCAGATGAATTAGGTTACAGTCCTGTGCATGCTTGCCTGAGATTATACCCAAGAGAAGCCAGTAAGAATATCCATGGAATTGCACTCTTAGTCGGGGAGTCTCTTGATCAATAGAGTAATGTTGTATAGTGTAAGCCCTGCGTTTCTTGTGAGTTCTTCTAGCAAATATTCTGCCATCAGAACTTTTTAATATAAAAAAAGAGTTATTAGAGATTCATGAATACATTCTTATACTTCAGATAATTCTTCTTAAACTTTAAATAAAACCTGTATTTAAGTTTGAAAGCAAAGTACTTCTGTCATTTCTGAAGTGTAGTTTTTAATTAAACCAGTTACTGTTGTCTGGGTACTATTCTTTGATAATTTAAATGCTCTTAAATGTTTTTAAGGACTTAGCTTAGCAGCTTTTAAGCGGAACAAGAGGAAACTTGAGTTGGCAGAAAAGGTGGAAACGGATCTGTTTCAGTTGAAAAAAAGAAGACAATCAAGTGAAAAGGTTAGTTTAGAAAGATTCTGGTCATGTTCGAATCACTGATGTTCATCACAGTATGAAGGTTAAAAACCTGAAAATGTTTCACAAGCTCTTAATTTTTAAGTGAAAAAAAATATTACAACTTTCATTTTATGTACTTTATAATGACCAATAGTAAAAAAGGCATATGTGCTGTCATAGAGTATGTGTGTCTGTGCAGGGATTTTCCCCTTTCGGTAGCTCTTTCAGTGCTATTCCAGTCCTGTCCTGTGATCCTGGGGAGCAGCTTATTTTGTGCATTAAAAAAATCATGGTGTTACAAACACTGGGTTGTGTGCAGTCCTTTTGGTTCTATCTGAAAGGTTTAGTATATGTAACAACATTTCTCAGAGAGATGACAGGAACTATATTCCATTGATTTCAGCACCCCTTAATCTTGTTTGCAGAAGAAATTAAATTTACCCTGTTGTGATTTATGAATCTTGGTGTTTATGCACCCAGCACACCAGGGAAAGTAAAAGAAGGAAACTCTAGTTCCCTTTGTCTAAAAGGAATGCCTCTGTGCATGCACACATGCATAGATAAGTCCACTGTCCTTTGTACAGAGTTTATCCTGTTGTCACTCTTCAAATATCCTCCTCTTCCACCTCCTTCTTGGATTAATAATGGATTCTGGATGCAGTTATGGGCTGAGATACCTATCTGGACTGAATGAAAGAGGAGTGAGGACATACTTTCCAGTCCACACTCAGAAAAGGAGGGAGAAGAGGAATGATTTATGCCAGTGATGATAGTTTTTTTGATGATAGTTCTTTCAGAATTCTTGATATTGCATAGTGTAATGTTTCCCAAAACAGTAATTTATTATTAAAATGCATGCATCAGAGTATTTTTTATTGGAATGAAAATATGTTTTTTAAAGATGTTCTGATTTAAGACAGCGTGGTTGTCAGTGTCCCAGATTGTTGAAATCTCCACAGTTGTCTCCACACCTTGAAATTACACAGCCTTCACAAAGTGTAACCAAGTTCAATTAACAAAAAACCCTATCATTTGAAGGATTTTGCCCATTCAGCTAGGGTTCTGAGTGCAGCCAAAGGCCAATAACAGGTCCATTATTTAGGCAAGATAAGACATCCTATCTTATGGTGTATTGTCCCAGGTTTTTCTCTTCACTGAAATAGGCACATGGAGTTGATGATACTCTCCTCTCCAATGCCATTCAGCCAGAGGTGACCAGGTCCCTGGGGTCACAATTTCTCTGCCAGCTGCAGCTTCCAAATGGCTCTGCAGCCAGAGGCCAGCTTTGCTCCCCTCTTCACCTTGAGGGACATGTTTGCACATAGCTGTTGCATGGAGAGCTGCATGAACTCTGACTATGGAACACAGCCAAGTATCAGTGGGGAGCAGTGCAAAGTATGGAACTGAGCACTAGATGCAAGAGTATTCCTATAATACATGCTTTGATATGAAAAATTTCATTTATCCTATGGTGAGATTTTGAGGACAGGTTGGCACTGGGAGAAGGAAGGGTCTCCCTGGATGTTTCATGGCCTGATTACAGACCATATTAAAATTGAGATGTTGCCTTCCTCTAGCACAGTTGTTCTCAACCTCTGGACTTCAGCTCCCAGAAACCTTGAGCATTGACCGTAGTGGCTGGGGCTTCTGGGAGCTGAAGTCCACAAACATCTGGGGACCCACAGGTTGAGAACCACTGCTCTAGTGTAAAATGACAGAGACTGTATTGCTTACCTCTGACTCTGATTGCCACATTACTTTTCTTGCCTTTGTATTAAATTTGAAAATCAGTGGCTTCAGTCTAGTGACACCATTCTGTTTGTAGCATGAGTCTTTTCTGCTGTTGCTCTCTATTAGCAGTTCTCTGTAACCCTATCCCCAAACCAAAAAGCAGTCCATGAGGATCAGGAAAATCTTTGGAATGGTGCAGGCTATGAGAAAAGGGGCAAGTGTTGAACGTCTGAATTCTTGGAAACCCTAACTCCTTTCTGCTTATACTTGGTCCTTTATGTCCAAGCTATTTATTTCTGTCTATGTAAAATCCACAGTGGTGCCCATGTACATTATTTTGCTTTATTTTGGCATACATTAGCCATCTGCACAATAAAGCCAAAACCCCATCTGTTGGCCTTGCAACATTACTATTAAGACTGAATGGCGGTTACTAAGAATGATAACTGAGCATGTTTTGAAAGTCATTTAAGTTCATCTTTTTTTCTTTTTCCTTTTTTTCCTAGTCAGTAATAGTGTGATTAAAGTGTTGTGAAAGTAGAAATTCTTTTGCCATGCTTTCAGTGGATATCAGTGAATAAATTGTTGATTTTATTTAGTTAGTGATTGTGAGAGAAAGTGACCAGGATTAATCAGTTAGTTGAAATCAGAGTGCCTTTTTTTGATGGAAAAAGATGGGATGCAGTTGCGCACATTATGAGAAACGTAATCTGAGTCAGTAATTCTCAGATGATTTTTATAATAAACCTTCCTAATGTTTATAACTGATTTGAGCCTCCCCAAGGCAAAGTGGAATCGCTTGGTTTTATGGTGGTTATTCTCACTTGGAACTGATGTCATTCAGATCAAAGTGTGGTAAGCTTTGATTGTTTGGGAGTGTTTTGTTCTAACGTAGCTTAAAATATTTTAAGAATGGAGAATTTCTGTGTTGACTCAGCAGAGGGGATGTGTACACAATTCTTCTCAATGTACTAATGTGGGTGAGGAACTTGGGTGGGGTGTTGGTTCTCCATGGGAGCACCAGACGAAAACCCCCAGAAAAGGTCTGGTTGAGAAGTAAAGGGAAAGAAAATGATTGTACTCTAGAACTTGTTGCTAATGCATGCATTTCCTTCGATCTCTAAGTAAAAGCAACGGTACAAGGATATCGTTTTTATTTGTGTGCCAAAAGATTTTTATGTTTTCCTTTATCATATCATATCTCAGAGTGGTATATATCATAAAACAAATACAGAAAACAGAAACGGCAGAGAAATGCTTAAACCAGACAAAGTCTTGCTTAATGATGCAAACCTGTGCATTATTAACTGCCACCAAGCTGGCTTCAGCTTAAGATGGCCGTGTGAGTGACAGATTTCCAAGACACTCTGTCATAACCTGCCCTGCTCTGGTCCTGCAAACCCTGGGGTGTGGCTTCTTCGATTGAATCTATCCAGCTGTAATGATGTCTTTCTCTTTTCCTAACTTATGCATGTCTGCTCAAAAATCTGACAAGCTGTATTTGGTGGAGCTTATTCTCAGGAAGTCATGCATGAGATTGCACCTTCAGATGGGCAGAGTCATTACAGTGCAATCCTGCGCATGCTTAAACTAAATAGGCTGCTTCGGGGTCAGTGGAACTTACTCCCAAGTATATGCATATAGGGTTGCAGCCTTCGTTCTGTGAAAATGAAAGAACAGCAGAATATTTGCTTCTACTATGTCCAAACTAGATCCAGGTTGTCAGAAAAACTAGGTAGCAATTCAATAGCTATCAGGGTGATGTATGCTCTTGTGAAGGTGGAAACACCCTTTAGGAGCAGAAGTATATCCCTTAGTCCGAGTATCTGTCTGCAGCAGGGCTGGGCAGAGTGGGCTGCATGTAGCTTCAAGGCCACTTTTGATGCCCTCCGATAGTT
This sequence comes from Iguana delicatissima, assembly GCA_948472985.1. Lineage (NCBI taxonomy): Eukaryota > Metazoa > Chordata > Lepidosauria > Squamata > Iguanidae > Iguana > Iguana delicatissima. The sequence goes on from CAOKZL010001601.1 coordinate 244,301, forward strand.
TTGCTATGTTCATGCCTCTTCCCTGGTTGGTTTGGGCCCTGAAAGGGCCCTTGTTTAAACTGCAAGTAAACTGGAAGTTGATTTTACAAAGCATCTGCCCTTGCTTAAAACAGCTGAAAGGGGGTTAAATATGATTGTGTTGCTCAATTGTTCTCCATACCAAAAAGTAAGTGTGTGTGTGTTTTGAGAATCCAGGTTCCATGGGGGTGCAGCAAGACCCTAAATCCTCACAGTTGTCCTCCCTTGGCCTACAGCATATACAGGGATGAATCACTGTATAATGCCATACAATATTTTACCTAAAAATTTTTCCTAGAACTTATATATAACTCATATAACCCCATCTTGTCCAAAGGATTTCACTCATTCCAGATGGTTTGGTTTGATGTCCCATGTACTTCTCATTATTCATTTAGAAAATTCCCAGTGGACGAGAAGTCATTAATGAGAAACAGGGGAAGGGGATGTTGCTTTTCCAAATCGTTCCGCTTTTTCTGTAACAGGGGTGCCACTGCTGAGAGTCCTCTCTCTTGTAGATGATCTTCATACCTCTGATGGAAGATGAACATTGGCAGATGAACATTGACAAATGGGTATGGAATGTGTACAGGGTGAGCAAAGAAAAATAAGTAGTCCTTTCCTGCATCATTAGCTTGTTTGCTGTGAGTTCCAATATAGCCTTCATCTACAGATACATCAAACTCTTTGAATATTTTTTCAGCACCTTTGTTTACTTATTATGTAGGAGAATGACTCAGGAACGCTGGATACTGTTGGAGCAGTTGTTGTTGACCAAGAGGGAAATGTTGCTGCTGCAGTGTCCAGTGGAGGTTTAGCTTTGAAGCATCCTGGAAGAGTTGGTCAGGTAGGTCAAACCTGTACTTGCAAATGGCTATTCTGTACCAAGGTTATTATCAAAAAAGTAGAACTTGGCTTTGTGATTTTAGCATAAAAGAAAAGTTGGTTGGGCAGTGTGTTTTCCAACTTCAGCAAAGCAACTTATGTAAAAGTAGCCATTTCTGTGATAAATCAGTCTTTGAGTGCACAATAAACAGCTCCATTGAAGTTTGAGTTTGGCCCATGATACTCTAAGGGCCAGTTGCTTCTGCATACACTGTTTGCCTGCTGAGTTCTGCCTGGGAAGCTGTGCTGCACATGTCCCTGCTCCCTGAGACGTAGTTGGTGGCTGCACTGGACAGGGCTTTCTTGACGAAAACTACAGCTCTCTTCTTTGAGAAGCCTGCATTTAGACCTTTCACTTTCTACTTTTAAAAGTTAGTAAAGGCCACCTTATTTAAGCAGGCCTTCAGTTTTGAGTAGTTAAGCAGAATCGTGTGATGCTGTGTTTGCTGCCATTTACTTGAATGCTTTTGCACTTCTTACAGCATGATACTGTTCAAAGGAAAAATCCACAAATCCATGGTCAGGAAATATTGCTGGAAAACCTTTGTGATCTTTAAAATAATATTTTTGAAAGTGAGTGGTCTGGCCCAAGCTTTTAGCATTTTCGTTCTGACGGCAGTGAATGTGTTAAATCAAATTATAAAATGCTTTTTCCTGTACAATAAATGTTTTGTGTAAGGATCTAAATACCCGAAGAGCACCAGATTCTGTCTGATCTTGGAAGCCAAGCAGGGTCAACCCTGGTTAGTATTTGGATGGGAGACTTCCAACAAATATCAGGTTCTGTAGGCTATATTTCAGAGGAAGGGACTGGCAAAACCACCTCTGAGTATTCCTTGCCTAAGAAAACCCTATGAAATTCAAAGGATCACTGTAAACTGACAGGTGACTTGAAGCCACATACTCTCAAGTGTTGTATAAGGTCTGAATTGGATTATCAGTTGTTAAAATGCAAAGGCAAAATTTTTACAGAATTCACTAATTTATTCATACTGTTGGCAAAAAACACTTCTAGGCATAGCCAGCAGTAGTTTATAAGACTGTAGTTAATGCTCATCCATGATGTAATATGCCCCAGAATGTTACCCAGTTCATTCTGCTTACGCACTGAATGTCCTCTCAAAGTTTCATTGAAAAAGAAACTATTCCCATTATATATAAGTAATACTTAACCCAATATTGCAAATCTAATGATGCCACTATGTTTGCTAATATTCCTACAATTTATTTTGGACTGTTATAGTCCAGACTATGATACAGTTTTTCCCAGGATAATTTTTTCCCTTTTTAGTTGGACGTTTACCATTCTCTAGATGTAGTAAAAGAGCAGCGAGTATTTGAATGAGGGGCATCCAGAAGGGGCATCACAAGATCTTTTGCCAAGTGAATTAGTCTTGGGAGGTGGAAGTCACTCTTCCTTGCTTAGTTGGACTGAAACTGTTATGCCTGTTCTTCTTCGTGGTCTCTGTGCCTCATACATTAGGAGCTTTCGCGCCTGCGCGGTAGCATTCGGAAGATTCTAGAGCTCGTTAGCTTTGGCGGGAACCCCTCCCCCACGCCGGTACTGTGCATGCTCCTCCTGCTGACTAACGGTCTCTCCTCAGTTCTTTCTTGTCCGCCTCAGCGTACAGAAGGTTCTGCTTGTTGGCTTGCTTTTCGATTCTGCTTTTTGGTGTTTTTGACTTCGGATTTGGCTTTTTGACTACCCCTCACGGATTTCGGACTTGGCTTTGGTGATTTCTCGATCGGTTTTGACCTTTTTCTGGCTTTGACTACGTTTTCGGATCTCGGACTGTGTTTGGCGTTCTCGGACTTTGTTTTTTCTTGCCTTGCCCCTGGTTTATGTCAACTCTCTTCAAACGCTGCGCCTCCCGTGGAAGGAAGGTCGCTCTCTCTGACCGACACTCTAAGTGCCTGATTTGTTTGGGTGAGGGGCACAACGTTCAGGCCTGCCCCATTTGCAGAGAGTTCACACACCAGACTCTCCGCAACAGGTCGGCAAGGCTTAAATCCCACTGTTGGGAGGAGTCTCTGCGTGCTAAAAGACCCGAGACGATGGCCGAGAAACGCCCGTCCTCTTCTTCTTCGGCGGCGGCGGCGGCTGCCGTGCCCTCGACCTCGTCGGTATCGGTACCGGGCTCGGTACCGATAAAGAAGTGCCGAGAATACTGAAGATCTCAGCAACTCGGGCACGTGAGGACCCTGCGGGCTCGCAGGCCTCAACCTCCTCCTCCAGGCCGCTGACCGCGGCTCAGAAGAAGCGCCCAGCCACTGAGGGCCTGGGGGGGAAGAGTAAGAAGAAGAAGCGCAAGGAGAAACGACGCTCTCCACCAAAGGTGGTGCGACCCCCGACTCCGCCACCCACCCAGCCCGCCGAGGATCCTCTGCTGATGGAGCTCCCCATGGAGGAGGAGCCTCCGGAAGAGGACGTAATCCTCGAGGTGTCGGACGAGGAGCAGGTCGTGCAGACCTCGCCTCCTCAACCGCCCGAGTTGATCGCGGAGATCACTCCGCCAAGTCGCCGTCCACCCTCGGCAGAACGCTGAGAGGAGGCTGTGGTCAGACAGCGCCCAGCCTCTCGACGCGACGAGTCCCGCTTGCCGGAGCAGCGGGCCAGGCCTCCATCCCCGCGATATCGGGAGATGCGCCTGGAGAGGCATCGCTCGGAAGGTACGCCCAGGAGCAGGTGTGGCACGAGCCGGCCGGCTCTTACTATTCGTACTCGCCGTCCTACAGGGACCGGTACCACCCAGACCCTCGGTACTGGTCGCCTCGTTGCCGGTCTCGTTCGCCACCGCGGGAGGCTCACTACCCCCGCTATGAGAGGTCACCCCTGCGTCGCTCGCCGAGTCGCCGTCGATCCCCAGAGCCCTCACCTCGCTACAGGGCTGTCTCTCCACCGCCGCGGATGACGGCTACAGCTACCGGCCCGACGCCACAGTCCACCGTGGCCCAGCCGGCGGTGCGGCGACTTCCACCACGCAGGCGGCACACCGTCTGAGGCCCGCGGTCGTGCCCCTGCAGGTGACTCCGATACCGGTCACGACATCGGCCATATCGGTACCGACGCAGCCTGCAGCTCCGGCTGCTACCCTGGCAACTCCGGCCCCTGGGCCGGCCGAGGAGAAGGAGGTAGAGAGGTCGCCATCACCATCTGGCGGCTCCTACGACTCGGACTCCAACTCTGCTGAGTCCACCCCTTCTTCTCATGAGTCCCCACCGCTGGGGTTCGAAGAGCCAGCTCCGGAGTCTGCGCCGGAGGACGTCCGCCAATTTTCGGCAATCCTCCTCTGGATGGCCACAGCCCTTGGCCTGAGGGTGACCGAACCTGCTCCCCAAGCCCAGGACCCTGTCTTCCAGTACTTGGAAGCCCGCCCACCGTCGACCGCACCGCTGCCGTTCCTGCCTACCCTGGTGGATGCGATGAAGCAGCCGTGGGCGAAGCCGGCGTCAGCACAGCCTATTCCTCATAGGCTGGAGCATTGTACAGGTCACAGAAAGAGAACGCGGAGTTCCTCTTTCAACACCCTGTGCCTAACTCTATAGTGGTCGAGTCGGCACAGACGAAGGGAGGTAATCGAGCACATACCACCCCTCCGGACCGTGAAGGACGGAAGCTCGATACCTTCGGCCGAAGGTTCTACTCGGCATCGTCCCTGGTGGTCAGGACGGTGAACACGATGGCATGCCTCGCGGCATACCATCGGAACCTGTTTGAACGACTGGCCCGCTCCTCGCTGACTTGCCGGAGGAGTCACGCGCCTCAGCCATGCAGATCTTCGGCGAGGCCGTTGCGGTGGCTACGCAGCAGCTCGTCACCTCGAGGCACGCCGCGGAGGCTACCTCGAGGGTGATGGTCGGTGCCGTAGCCCTCCGACGCCACGCGTGGCTCCGGTCCTGTGGGCTCCAGGACGACAGCCGTCGGCGCATTGAAGACCTGCCGTTCGACGGAGAAGGGCTCTTCCATTCCTCCACTGACGAGGCTATGGATCACCTCGTCAAAGCCCGGCTGACTGCGAAGAAGATGGGCATAAACCAGCCTGCCCAGACTCGCCGCTCTTTCCAGACGAGACCTACGTGGAGAAGGTCCTCCTCTTCATCGGCGTACCAGCCGCGGTCCCCGCGGTCGACCGCGTCGAGGCCGTCGACCTCTTCAGCTTCCAGGAGGCTTCCCAGACGACGCCCATCTTCGTCGTCCAAGAAGTCGTCCTCGGGAGTGAAGTCCCGGTTTTGACGGCCTTCGCAGGACTCCACCCGTGCCATCCTTCGCCCTTCCAGTGGAACTGTTCCGTCACCCGAGCCTGGCCAGGCACCTCGACTGCTGGCGGGAGATCACTGCGGACTCCTGGGTACTTACCATCGTCCGCCTGGGGTACGCCATTGAGTTCCAGGCTATTCCGCCACGGGGTGTCTACTATTCCACCTCGGCCAGCTCGGCTCTACTGGAAGAGGTCCAGTCCCTCCTCGAGAAGGGAGCGATCAAGAGGCTCCCGCCTTCAGCCAAGACCACCGGCTTCTACTCGAGGTACTTCACGGTGCCGAAGGCGGACGGATCCCTGCGGCCCATCCTAGACCTCCGAGGGGTGAACGAATACATCCGCCCCCAAGAGGTTCAAGATGGTCACGCTGCCGTCGATCCTCCCCTTCCTCCGCCGAGGGGACTGGTTTGCGTCCATAGACCTCAAAGACGCCTATTTCCACATCTCGATCCGCCCGCAGCACAGGAGATACCTTTGGTTCGCGATCGATGGCACCAGCTACCAGTACCGGGTGCTGCCGTTCGGGCTTTCCACCGCACCAAGGGTGTTCACCAAGTGCATGGCTCCGGTCGTGTCCTTCCTGCGGACGAAGGGCGTCTCCGTCTACCCTTACCTGGACGATTGGCTATTGGTGGCGTCCTGCAGACAGAAACTGTACAGGGACATTCATCGGACTTTGTCCCTTCTCACTCGGCTCGGACTCAGGGTCAACCCCAAGAAGTCCCATCTCGAACCCACCCGGGTTCTCGACTTCATAGGGGCGACCCTCGACTCGGTATCGGCGAGGGCCTTCCTCCCAGACGAGAGGGTGCGGATGCTTCGTCGGGCGGCGTCCGCTGCCTTCGAGGCCTCGACACTGTCAGCGAGGAGGATCCAACAGCTCCTCGGCTACATGGCCTCGACCACCGCCGTAACCTACCTCTCCAGGTTACGCGCTCGGCCGCTCCAGCACTGGTTCGTCAGGGCCTTCGATCCACTCTGGGACGACCAACGCCGCCGATACCGCCTGCCACAACAGGTACGTCGTTCGCTCCTGTGGTGGCTGTCGTACCAGAACTTGCTGTCAGGCGTGCCGTTCCGCGAACCCAGGCCGTCGGTCACGATAACGACGGATGCCTCGCTCTTCGGCTGGGGAGCGCACACCGGGGATCTCCGAGTTCGAGGCCGGTGGATGGACGACGAGTTGTTCCTCCACATCAACTCTCTCGAACTGTTGGCGATCCACAAGGCCCTGAGAGCGTTCCGACACCTGGTCACGGGCCGCACGGTGTTGATCCTCACCGACAACACGACGGCGGTCTGCTACGTGAACAGGCAAGGGGGGACACACTCCACCACGCTGCTGGGCATCGCACTTGAACTTTGGAACTGGTGCGTCCCGCTCCGGATACACCCTGTGGCGGTTCACCTGGCGGGGCAGGAGAACACCATGGCGGACGCCCTCAGCAGGGACACCACCTCCCATCACGAGTGGTCCCTGTCCGACGAGGCCTTCCGGATGCTTCGGGACTGATGGGGCGAGCCGACCATCGACCTCTTCGCAACCAGCCAGAACGCGAAGTGCCGCCTGTTCTGTTCCAGGACCGGTCACGATCACCGCTCCATCGGCGATGCCTTCCAGTTCCCGTGGGACGAAGGGCTGATCTACGCCTTCCCTCCGTTCCCGCTCCTGGGCTGCTTGATCGCGAAGATCATTGCGGTCCAGGTGGACGCGATCCTGGTGGCGCCGTACTGGCCGAGGCAGCACTGGTTCGGACCCCTGATCGAGGCCGCCCGGGGCAGGACTCTCAGGTTTCCAACGATACCGGACCTGCTGTCTCACTCCGACGGACTGGTGTTGCACCCGGACCTGCCGGTGTTGGCCCTCCATTCCTGGAGGATATCACCCTAGACGATCCAGCCATCGGGAACGTCTTGACCGCGGCCAGGAAGGAGTCCACGCGAAGGAACTACCACTACAAGTGGCAGCGCTTCGTGGCCTTCGCTGAGGAACGTCGAGAGCCGGTATCGCCTGTCACCCTGCGTACCGTGCTCCACTTCCTCCTCTATCTCCGGCAGCAGGGCCTGGCCTTCCCGTCGCTCAAGGTCTACCTTGCCGCGATCGTGGCATACCAGCCGCCACAATCCCTGTCGGCCGTGCTCTTCAGGGACGGTACCGTCAAGCAGTTCCTGAAGGGCCTGCAGCACCTTTACCCACCGGTATCGCCGCCGCTACCGCCGTAGTCGCTGTCATTGGTGCTGTCCCAGCTCACGAGGCCGCCCTTCGAGCCCATGGCCACGACGGACGACAGGCTGCTCGCGATGAAGACCGCGTTCCTAGTGGCCATCACCTCTGCCAGGCGGGCGGGAGAGTGACGGCGCTACGGTGCGATGAACCATACTTAGTCTTTCACCGCGACAAGGTGGTCCTCCGGCCTGACATTTCCTTCCTGCCGAAGGTGGTGTCCAACTTCCACCTCAGCCAGGACATCATCCTGCTGGCCTTCTACCCGGACCCGACGACACCTCTGGAGCGTTCCCTCCACTCCCTTGATGTGCGTCGGGCGCTGGCCTTCTATAAGGACAGGACTGCAGCCTACAGACAGACACCCCACCTGTTTGTCTGTTATGGCAGGCGCCGGAGAGGCCACAGAAGTATCCACCCAGCGCTTCTCTAAGTGGGTGATACAGACTGTTCAACTGGCGTATGAGCTTGCCAGGAAGCCTCCGCCAGACCTGCTTCGGGCCCACTCTACCAGGGCCGTGGCGACATCTGCTGCCCTCCTGCGAGGCGTCGACCTGTCGGAACTCTGCCGTGTGGCGACCTGGTCCCAGCCGTCGACCTTTGTGCGCCACTACAGGCTCGACTGCCGTTCCAGGAGAGATGCCCGGTTCGGACGTGCTGTGCTGTCTTCTGTGCTCTAGGATCTGGGACCTGACCCACCATCCTACTGGTAAGCTACACAGTCTCCTAATGTATGAGGCACAGAGACCACGAAGAAGAAGACAGGTTGCTTACCTGTAACTGTGGTTCTTCGAGTGGTCATCTGTGCCCTCATCATCCCCGCCCTGCCTTCCCCTCTTTTTCAGGTCCCATCTGCTTCGGCGGACCAGAACTGAGGAGAGACCGTTAGTCGGCGGGAGGAGCATGCGCAGTACCAGCGTGGGGGAGGGGTTCCCGCCAAAGCTAACGAGCTCTAGAATCTTCCGAACGCTACCGCGCAGGCGCGAAAGCTCCTAATGTATGAGGGCACAGATGACCACTCGAAGAACCACAGTTACAGGTAAGCAACCTGTTCATCTGGCCCTTTCCGTAAATCATTTGAATATAGTGCCAAATATAAATAAAAAAAGAGAAGTTCTGTACTTGTTGTTTACAGTGAAGAAAAGAAGTATTTTTCAGATTATTCACCCACTGTTTCAGAAGGTATATCTAATGTTTATATGTGCATCTTATTCTTACAAGAAATGAAATGGAATTGAAGGATGTTGCTTGTCTGTGACAGGACATGTTTTCATGCATTGCCTGATCAAACTTTCTCTCTCTCTCTCTTTCTCTCTCTTTTTATAAAACTTTCTTCCTCTTCTGTCAGGCAGCTCTCTATGGATGTGGCTGCTGGGCTGAAAATGTGGGAATTCAGAACCCTTATTCTACAGCTGTTAGTACCTCAGGTATTTACTATTCTTATAAATATTTTATTGGAATCCATCCCCCCTCCCAACATATAGTTGTTGGAATATATTGCTGTTTTGTGTTCATGTAATCAGCTTTGCTGAAGTACTTGATTTCAAAGTGTCCCTTGTCTCTCGTACAGTTGGATAGATAGTGATGTTACTTAATGTTTAGTATATATGTCAACTGGACTACAGAACAAGTGTGGGCAGTTTTGGTAGACTCAGGAAACTGTCAGCCCCAAGATCCTTTGTAGGAGTTTCTCAGGCTACCACAAGTACAAAACTAAAAAAACAAGCAAAACTGGAACTGACTAGAAAAGCATTTCTGGATTTGGAGAAACAAACCATGTGTATGTTTGTGTGCATGTATACAGCTGATTTTAGAAGCAAAGCAATGCTCATGGAGGTTTCCAGGAGAGGCAGTTCACCTTTGTTGCCAGAAGTCTAGGGAGGTTGAGGCTTGAAGAACAGGAGAGCCTGTATTCAGCCTCAGACTTCCAGTTGGCCCATTTCTGATATTAAGGCATCTACTGAACCCATTTGAAATTTTTCTTGTTACAAACTCAAAGAATGTAGTTATACAAGAAGGTACATTGATTTAATTAAAAAATACTGTAAGAATGCTAAATGTGTGAACTTCAAGCTTCTTTTTAACTCTATATCCTCTACTCCTCCAGCACAGCTATTAGGAGATTAAAAGCTCTCCCCTTTCACCAGTTAACCATCCTATATTATTTATATATACAGTAGGCCCTCCACATTCACAGGGGATAGGGAAACAGAACCCCCACAAAAGTGAGAAAAACATGAATAACCATGGGCCCCCATGATTGGGGGGGGCGTGGGAGATTGCCAGTGGGGAAAGATCTTCCCTACTTGGCTTTCTCCCTGTCCCCACCCATGTGATCAGGCAGGCAGTGGCAGCAGGAGAGCATTGGGGGGAGATTCTATCCCCCTCACTCTCTTGCCTGCTGCCAGCATGGCCTGCAGGCAGGAGGGGGAGAGGCCAGCGGGTACTGCAAATAATGGAACCCGCGAAAGTCAAACCCGCAAACGTGGAAGGAGAACTGTAAATACAAAACTGTGTTTAGTCCTAATTCGAATTTGTGGAAGCACGGAAGGGCTGTAGAATTTGAGGTTGATTTGTTTCTCTAAATCATGATTAAAACTAATCACAGTTTGTTCACTTTTGAACATAATAACTATGTTTAGCTTCAGCTTGGGTGGATAACTTGGGCCCTCCCGCTGTTTTTTATTACATTATTGCATTATACACCATTGGTTGTACTGGCTAGGGCCCATGGGAGATGTGATCTGTCAACATTTGAAGGTCTGCAGTTGCACACCCCTAGGTAAAATGAAGGCAAAACTTCCCCGCTACTCCTTGCAACCGTGGTTAAGGAAGAGAAAAAGGAGCTCTCATAACTCATTTTTCATTCAGATAATAATAAAGTTCATGAAATTAGTTAGTGACACAGCTAAAATTAGTGAAAGAGCTTTAGTATTACATCTCTTACGGCCCCACGCACTCCCCAAGTTTTATATGGTTTAATTGGCAAATGTTATTTAATTGGCAACTACATTAATTGACATTGATATAAAATGGAACCTGAGGTGACTAGAAGGTTAAGCTGGACAGAGGAAAATTGCTTACTGAAAATGTGTGATTGCAAGGCAGGACAGCCAACGTTTAGGCATAGTTCAGGTCATTGTCAGGCAGATTATCAAGCAACTCTGAAGAGAGTAGGCTTCAACTGAAGCTGGAACTTCTCTGTGCAGAAAAGGGAAGTTCTCCCCAAAAAGTGATTGTTTCAACCCTGTCCCACACCTGGATGTTTCCCTGCTTTGTCTTCCAAACCTCTCCACAATACAGAGCTAGTATGACAACCATTACCTCTTTGTCACCTAAACACTAAATCCATTAACTCCTTCCGGACTTCATTGTTTGTGTTGCAACTCCGATTGTCTGCTCGGCTGGGAGAGTCGTTCACACTTATACCCACAGGGTAGTTTTGGGGTATAAAAACCCTCAGTTTTGAGTGATTCAGCATAGTCTCTTGCTTTCCTGAACACCACACTGTTGCTCCAATTTCTGAACAAGAACTGTCCTTAGGTCTAAACCTAAGCCATATCACTGCTTTCTTCTCTGCTCTCAGGACTGGTAGTTATCACCCATACCCTAAAATTCCTGTATCCACAACTTTCCTCCTTTTATCCTTTGGCTAGCTCTTGTGGGCATGTGTGAGTGTTTGGTCTTTTGCGTGCATGTATGAATCTTCCAATAAAATACCTTTTTAGTTTACATTTTGGATTTTCTGGCTGGTTCTTTCCTGCGTGACCCCATAAACATTGGTGGAAAGATCTTGCTAAATTACTACACTCTCACAGGTGTCCTAATTTTGAGCTAATTAATTCCCCTCTATCATGTGGAGGTGTTGGCATTATGGGTAGAGCCCTGAGTAATCCATGTCTTGGGGTGACACATCAGAACAAAATCATTACCTCTGTATAGATCAATGGTTCTCAACCTGTGGGTTCCCAGATGTTTGTGGACTTCAGCTCCCAGAAGCCCCAGCCACTATGGTCAGTGCTCAGAGCTTCTGGGAGCTGAAGTCCAAAAACATCTGGGGACCCACAGGTTGAGAACCACTGGTATAGATGTAATGCTTAACTGCAGTTTGCTTTTATACAGCAACTTCTTTCCGAGTGTCTAAATTCTGTAAACTCTGTTAGCTGCGAAGCAGGATATGGAAGGCCTGCCTTGTGGTCTCTACAGATGTTAGCAAACAATGGTTTAGACAGTTACCTCACTTTTCACCCTCTCTGTTTACAAGGCATTTTCACTGGTAACTCTTTGGCAACTGGCTTATGTAAGGTGAGCTAAACCATGATTTTGCTGGTTATGTTTAGATCAGTGGTTCTCAACCTGTGGGTCCCCAGATGTTCGTGGACTTCAGCTCCCAGAAGCCCCAGCCACTATGATCAATGCTCAGGGCTTCTGGGAGCGGAAGTCCACAAACATCTGGGGACCCACAGGTTGAGAACCACTGGTTTAGATGATCCTCTGTGGTTATGAAACCATGGATGAGTGCCATGACCATCTATTCATCCCATGTCTTTCCCTTCATCCATTGTGTGCTTGGTGGCTTCAGTATAAGGATCCTGGCTTGCTTTAAGCTAAAGTTCTGGTCTCAGAGAGGCTCTACCACTTGTGCTGGGATGTGGCATTACCATCTGAAAAGTTTTCCTTGTAGTGATGTATACATTTTAGAACTGTTTCCTCTGGGAGGCACTTCACATGAAGATCTGCAGACAACTTCTGCTGGATCGTCTCCAGTATTGTGTTTTTACTGTTTGTGTTTTCTACAACTCAGCCTTTTTATGGTGTGCACAAGGCCTTCATTTATGGATGCTTCCATGCTTTAATGCAGAATGTAGATGCATGGTAAGGACCAGTGGGTCTGCTCTGCTCACAACAAGCAGAAAGTTGGAGTAGGGAGCAATGAAGGATAGAAAGGGGAAAGAAGAAAGAATGGATTCAATTCCTGTGCAGCCAGCTTAGCGTGGCAGTTTTTGAAGAACAGGTATAATGAATATACATTGTATTTGCAAATATTTTCTGTCTGGTCATGTGGAAGAAGGTGACTTGTAATTTTCTGCTTGATATTAATGTGTTATATTCCTCAAGTTTAATTAAGGAGGATTTTGCTCTTTATACAAATATTAATATTGCTATGAAGAAAAGAAAATGTGTTGTAATATACACATGGAAATGCATGAGGAAGGAACTGGTAAAATCACCTCTGAGTATAACTTTTCTAAGAAAACCCTGTGAAATTCATGAGGTCACCTTGAGTTTCATTGGCAAGTTGAAAGCACGCAGACATGCGCATACAGACATTTGTGGTTCAGAGACTTGTACTGGGAAGCCAGTGAATTTTCCATATTAGCTTTTTCAGAATGCAAAAGGATGTAACCTCTCTGGACACCATCTTGCTGGAGTCCCAGAACAATTCATTCTCATTATCTGATCCTTTTTCTTTTACTTCTGAAGTAAATAATTCTGCTGCAAAATGTAGGCATTTTGGCCATGTATTTTTCTGTGTGAGAGAGTTGGTGAGAAATAAAATACATGAACAATGACGTAGTATCCAAGTAGTCTGGCAGGCCTACCCAGTCTATTTTTAATTATAATGTATTTTAATAATGATGTATTTTAATACATTTATATTAAAAGACATTTGTATTTTAAATAGTTTTATTATTTTTCGTGTATTTCAATTTGTGATGCATTTTTAATTGTATTTTAATTTATGTCGTACCCTGCCTTGAGCCTTGGGAAGAGGTGGGTAACAAATAAAAACTTATTATTTTATAACTATTCAGAAGAAAAAGCATACTGAAGTCCCAAATGCTGTGGTTGAAATCAGAGAAGAGACTATTGGTTTATTTCTCCAAGCCTTTTTGTTTCAGTTATTAATAAAGAATGCATCTTCCTTTTTTGGTGGTTCAGAGTAGGTTCTGCTACTTCCTCAGTCTCCAATCAGTTCTAATGTCATTTCTTGCTTTGTATAGGCTACTGAGCCCCACAGTGAGGTAAATTGTTATTTTTACTGTCTGTTTAAAGCTCATAATACATCTGGTTTGTTACTGTGGGAAGCAGGATGCAGGACTAGATAGGCCTTTGGTCAGCTCTTAATATATATTTACTAAAGTGAGACTGCGGGCTTCTTTGTATGGCTGTTAAAATCCTAATTCCCTATTTTATTACCTGTAAATGTTGCTATACTTATGTCTTTTTTTTCTGATGTTACTATAAACTTGTTTGAGCATGATCTTCCTTTGGTAAACTAGCGAACATCCAGCATGTCTGCACTTATATTTTTGTGTTCAGATAGTTTCAGTTTTTGCTGTCCGTTTTCCAAGTGGCACAAAGGTCTGCAAAGTTAGGTGAGCAGAAACCCTTAAATTACCTTTGAATTAATCAATATTTTTATTCATTTACTGATATACACTTCTCCCTCCACATTCGCAGGTTTGACATTTGCCAATTTGTTTATTCGCGAACGTCATGCTTCCCCAATTCTCCTCCTCCCATTCTTATGCATTTTGCCATGGAGCAAGTTGTCTGAGGAAAAATGGAAGGGAATGGGGTGGCAAGAAGGCTCCCAAGATTCTTCCTTTCCTCCTTTGGAGTTTCCCCTCCCCTTCCCATACATTTTGCCCCAGTGCAGAGAGGCAAAACAAAAGAGAATGGAGTAGGGGTGGGAAGGGGGCTAAAGATTCTTCCTTTCTTCCTTTGAGTTTCCCCCTTCCCATCTATTTTGCCCCAGCGCAGAGAACATTCAGTGAGGCAAAGCAGGTGGGAATGGGGTGGGAAAGAGGCTAAAGAGCCTTCCTTCCCTTCTGTGGAGTTTTCCCCTCTCCTTCCCATCCATTTTCTCTGCTCTGGGGCAAAATGCATGTGAAGGGGAAGGGGAAACTCTGGAGAGGAAAGGAAGGCTCTTAGCCTTCCCCCACACCTCATTCCCTTCTGTTTTGCACAGGAACTGGACGGAAGGGGAGCCCCAGGAGGGAAGGAGAAGGGGAGCAGATGGGGGGTGTTATTTGCAATTGTTCCACTTTCGTGAGGGTTCTATGCCTTGAGCCCTCACAAATGTGGAGGGAGGACTGTAAATGAATTAAACTATTACTACAAAATCACTTACAAAGTCTTGATTCAGTAAGAAGCAGTCTTTAAATATTTCTTTAGTTTTGCTTAAGTTTTCATAATGCACCATTTAAATTTAATTTTGTTATTATACTTCACCTGGCTGTAAATCGTATTTTTGGCAGACGTGTGCTTCTCTTTCTTTCCTTTCAGTAACTAAGACAATCATACAAAGTGGGTGGTTTCCTAGTTTACAATGGAGGACTGTGTTACTCCAACTGGTCGTGTAGCACCGATTAACAAAATTTAACCAGCAATTATTGCCACAAGCTACTATTTTATTCAGAATTAATAAATGAATGTTTCAAAAAGACCTACCCGTATTATATTTAGAGAAAATGAAATACTATTTACTATGATGTATTATAACGTAGTGGCTTACAATCATGGAAAGGTATTGATTGATACTTTATTGCTAGATATGTCAACCTAGATAAGCAAGAAAATATTTTTTGTTGTGTAAAAATAATGTAATAGGGTTGCCATTACAAGCTCTTGCAACTAATGCTGTGCTGTCCCTGCCCCCCCCATATATATATCCATGATAGCAACCATTCCTTTAGAATGCTCTCTCATGGCATGGACATTGAGTATTTTTCCGCCTTCTGTAGTGATGGTGCAAGATGTAAGCAAAGTCAGTCAAAGATCTGCGTTTCAGTTTTTTTGGCAGTGGTTTTGCATTTCTGCAACATTGCAGCCATCCAGACCCAAGTTGTTGAGGTACATACATACATACATGTATATTATATGTAACTGTACAAGAAATGACCCCACTATTTAACAGCCCCTTCCACTATGTGCTTATAAGATGTAATATTTTGCAAAGCAGGTAGAAAGCAGACTAACTGTAACATATGATATGCCTGAATGGTAGAGTTAACAAAAGACCATTTTTTTTCTGCAAAGTGGCACTACAAGAAATATGCAAAAACTATGCATTAGACCCTATAAATATTCCAGATGTTTGTGGTACTAGGGCTTCACAGTTTGGCTGTCAGATCACTTAGTTTGAAACCAGCATTATCTTCCTCCAACCCAACCACAACAAAGTCCAGGCTTGCATAATTCCATCTGCTCACATCCATCCCTTGCTACCTCTTCCTTTCCTTTCTTCTGTGTTGTTAACTGCTATCAAGTTAACTTCAATTTATGGCAAAATAGACTTTGTTCCATCCTTACCATCAAACTGAGGAATGTAACTTCTCAGCTCACTGGCCAGTCTTTTTCTTTGTGTTGCATAATGATGATGATTAAACCATTCAATATTCTTTTTTAAAAAAATTCTCGGGTACACTTAAATAAGCAGTTAGTATATCTGTACCACTGAGCTCATTTTTGTTCTAACAGTGTTTATTCCTTGAAATACTCAGCAATGTGAAGTACTATGTGAGATACGTACACGTTGATTTTTTAAAACTTTTAACTATCGCAACATACTACCGTGACTTAAAAGGCTGAGACAAAAAATGCTTTTCAAAATAGCTGCTACAAAGAATTTTGAAATCCTGGTGTCATTTTAGGAGAAGAGATCAAAGCTGTAGTGTTTGTAGAGTTTGGTAGTAGACAACATTTGTAATGTAAGTGTATAAATTTTCTGTTTAGAGCCCTGAGCTGCGTTGCTATTGTGACAGAACACTGCCTGACTTTCTCCCGCATAGCTGTTTGCATATGGCTTGCAGAAAGAGGACTGGATTTTCATTTCTCCTCTGTTCAATAGGAGTTGCTTTCATGTTTGAAAATTGAAAACGCGTGTTTTTCAGTGTGGTGTATGAATGTGGATGCCCTCTGACGCACCTGCTTCTAATTTCCTGACTTGAAAGGAGAGCCCATCAAAAGAAGCAGAAAAACAGTTTCTATGACACACTGCTCTGAAACCCCATGCTTTACAGAAGTTCTTTGCTATGCCATCTTGGTTCCATTGACTCTGAGATGCAGGACTTGAATAATAAGTAATGTTTTACTTTATCCTGTGCTGAAGTTTTTTAAGACTCTTGTTGTGGTTACTTTAAACTTCAGATATCTGCTTGGAGGAGACTGTTGTGTAGCTGCTGGGCTACACAAATGACAAATGAAAAGGAATACTTACAGTAATAAAAGGTCATGTAAACTGATAAAGAGAGAGTTACACTGGTAACACTTGAAGTTTTCATGCTTTTTAACATTTTATTGTAAAACACTGAAATATTGCCAGAATAGAACAACTGTGTGACCTATAAAAGACTTCCTGACTCAATTGGGGTGGGGGTGAGAGTGGGGGTCAAGAAGACAGAATAAATTTTGAAGATGCTTAGATTATACATGTTGTGGCTGTAGAAGTGTTGCCTAATTTTTACAAGAACTCAAAATGAGCATGAAATATAAAGGCTGAACTACATGTTGAGCAGGAGATATGCAAATAGATCATAGGAAGTTTTTTTTTTCTTTTAATGAAATGTAATTGCACAGGATTAATTACCAGTTTAGTTGGAGCAGTGGCTGGGGGAACAGGAGTTAAAAGTGAATTCCACCCGAGCTACTTATGAAATCCTACATGCATTTTGTAAATGCACTAGTAAAGATACTTATTTTTCTTGATTTTATACCACAATTTTCAAATACTGTATTTGCTGGCATATAAAACTGGCTCCCCCCGAAAAATACTGTTTGAAAATGGAGTGTGTCTTATACGCCGGTATGTCTTATACTCTGGGAAATAGCTGCTGGGTGCATCTTATACACCGATAGCTACATATGGTAGTTTTTGAGCAGTTTATAGCAAATTAAAATTAGATAAGACTGGAGAGAGCTAAAACACCACAAAATACATGAAGTAATAAAACTACAGATATATCACTCATTTCAACAGCAGATTAAGACCAAAACAAGGCAAACTGTAATAGCACATATAGGTGATGGTCAAAAAGACAAGCATACCATCAAGTACTCACCTTCCACCCATGATTGTTTGCCAGGCAAAAAAAGGTCTTTTAAGTTATCAAGTTATCCTCCTCTTAGTGGAAGGGCATCTTCTGAAAGATCCAACACCACTGATTGAGTCCCCTTCTGGTTGCCATCTAGCTAACCTCCCTGATATACCTAGGGGCAGATCTTACATGAAGGTGTATGTAGATAAGTCTTTAGTTACCCAGGTCTCAAGCCACCAAGGAGCTTAATGGTTTAAAGCCAGCACTCTGAATTGTATCCAGAAACAAATAGGAAGCCAGCAAAGTGTTTATCGGCAGCAGTGGCCAGATACCGCCATCCTGGAGAAAGTTCAGCTGGCACACCAAACTAAGATACTGAAGATCCTCCATTGACTCATGCTTCCTGGGAGTCCATCATTAAAGGCTGTAAACCTAATCCTTAAGGGGCCCTAGAAGCTTGTGCAAAAGAAGCTGAATAGCATTTTCTCAGTTGAAAGTAGCTCCTCTTAACTATTTCCATGTTCTATGGATTGAACTTCACATTTTTAGCTCTCAGTTTTATTGATCATAAGAAGCCATGCCTCAGCAGGACAATGAAATCGTTGCATATATCAGCTCTCAGTACATTTTGCTGCCTGATGCAAAAACCAAAGTACTGATCCCTTCCATTCTGTGTACAAAAGTTGGCTTGTTCTGCAGTTGAACCTTTCTTCACCTAAATAAATAAATTTTCATGTTACCAATGTTGAGTATCTTATACAGTAAATAGTAAAAATGCCAATTAAATCCATTTTAATTCCAGAACGTCACACAACAAAATGTGGAACAGTCAAGGGGGGTTGAAATATTCATATAAGGCACTGTATATGCAATTACCCCAGATCAACTGAACATTTGGGAGGGGGAGTGTTTTTGGTTGCTGGTGATACTTGCCTGTATTGGTACTTGCCTGCTTGAGGCTGAAGAGATGTTGAAACCTTGACTGGACTACGCACTGAGGGGGACAAGAAGGTGTGAACTGAGGGTAAATCATGGCACAACAGTGGTACTGTGGCTAGGAGTTCTCATGTCTAGAAAGCTAGCTGCTCTTCATCCAGTTTTGAAATAGGTTGTGCTCTTCCTGAAAAAACAGTTGCTTACCTTACATTACTCTGGAGTCTTTCATTGCTACTTGAGACATGGGTAGCTTCAGAACATAGCATATGTTTTTCTATTTTTACCTGGTTCAACTGTCTATTGCAGTTTGTGGGCAGAGGCAATGTGGCTTCTTCAGTGACCCATGTTTTAGTAACCTCCTAATAGTATTACATTGCCTGCCCTAGGATTCAGTCATGAAACTTAGTGCAAACCTCAGTGTTACAATTCTCACTTGTTTAGGTAGGTGGAGCCATATTATACCAATTCTGGAATAATATATTGGCTCTTTGCTTCACACCTCACTTCATGCTTCTAGTGCTTGCTTTAACAAAGCCCTAAATGGCTTAAGAGCCTTGCTGGGTTGGAACAAAGGTCTGTCCAGTCCAGAATTCTGTGATTCTGTGCCTTTGTGATTCTGTGCCAGGAGTATGAATGCAACAGTACCCTTTTGCTCATGTTTCTCTGTAGTTGGTAATTAGAAATGTACTGTCTGTGGTACTGAAGTTACTATGTTGTTGTTGTGTGACTTCAGGTTGTTTCTGACTTATGACCACCCTAAGGCAAACTTACCACAGGGTTTTCTGCGGCTGAATCACCCAAGGTTTCCATGGCTGAGTAGAGAATCTAACCTGGTCTCCAGGTTTGTAGTACAACACTCAAACCACTGTACCATGTTGGTGTATCGCCTACATAATTGAGGCATGCGTTGTTGCAGCCAGATCTAGCCAGACCTAGCATATCCAGGAATTATGCAGCTTCACTGTGCAAGCACACTTTTTGTCACTACTGAAACTTGGGTGTTTGGACTTAGGAGTGGTCCAGGAATATGCCCAAGGCAGACCTGAGACTTCAGAGAGTGTAATCTCATCCTGTACAAGTAGAATCCCTGTTCTCTGATTTACCCTTTGACTGGTGGGGAGCACTGTTATCTTCTGTGGATTAGGTTTCAATTTGTTTGCTCTCATCTATTCCATTTTTGATAGCAGACCTTGGTCTAATACCAAAACAGCTTATTTTGAATCAGATGGAAAGGATTGAAAGAGCTGAATATTGCCTGTATGTAGTGACAATCAGCCTCCAGACTCTGATCAACCTGTACTAGTGGTTCATGTATATATTACTATATGTATGTAATCACAGTGCCCTATATCTATTCTTCCAAAAATAATTTTCTCTTTTATTTTAATTGGGACCAAGTACTTCCCACTTTATTGCCATCTTAAACAGAAGATAAATGAGCTTTTCTTTTGCTAGAAGTTCAGTGAGTTTTATCCATCTACTTCAGCAGGACAGTGGTTTTCTGGGCTGATTCCAGCTTAGTTGTGTGTTACCAAGGGTTTCATAAGGGTCACAGAGTCTCAGCTCTGTAGCTGCCATACAGGATAATTGCATTGGTCTATCAGACAGCTTGCCAGCCTTTTCCTTAAGAAAGAAGCCATTAAACAAGAGCTGTTTAGGCTCTTAGACTTACACAAAACAGCCATATTGCTGATACCCATGATATTTGTGAAGCTAATAGACATTAGATTATTATCTAAATAACAGCTGGAATCATACTTGAAAATACCTAAGTCTGTTTTGTTCTCTGTATGTAGTACTTAACTTGAAAGAAACACTTTTACATCTGTAATAATTCAGTAGTAACCTATGTCTGCCCCAGTCATAGAAAATCAGCTTTTCCTTTTACTTAACAGCAGAGCATACTGTAAACCAGGGATGGAGAGCCTCAAATCCAGGAGTCAAACCCAGTCCTGCTTTAGTCCCCATCAAGCTACTGGAAGTTCCCATATCATCATTTGGTGGTTTTCCTCCATTATATAAAGCTCAACACTGATCTTTAAGCTACAAACTTTCAAATGATGCCCAGTATTTTTGGTCCCACCCTTTCACCTTTTGTCCTGTTCACCACTGGAATGAAACTGAAACTGAATCACTTTTGCAGTAAGTGCTGTGTGTCTTACTTTCAGAGGGTCATCTGCTCCAATTTTCATTGCTGTCCTTTTCTAACCTATCAGTCTCTCCTGAGTTCTAACCTCTGTGTTCTCCACCTGTCTGTGTTGCTGGTTAACTTCTTATGAGGTAATAAAGAATCTGTGGTTTCACATTGGCTTGGTTACCGTGTTGTCAGCAAGGGGAAAGGCATCCTGGAGCTGCCTCACTGAAGAGAGAAGAGCAATTAAATAATTGTTTTGAATCAGTATTTTAATAACTGGTGTTAAAATTAACTTCCCACCTCTGCAAGGATTTCTGAGTTTAAATTTTAATATGATTGTCTTCAGATGCCATTTGCAGCCAGGTTTCTTTAAGGAACAGTTAGCATAACTAAAATGTAATTTTTAAAGAAAGTTCAAGTTAAACTATTTGTATATATCTTATAGCTGAGTCCTTAAGAGACTGAGGTCTTAAAAATACAGACTTAAGATTTATGTGTGGCTTTTGGTGAATTAAACTTTTTCATCTTAAGGCAGGATGCCAGATGGATGGAATGGGAGGCTCTCCAGATAGTGATAAACCGGAACTCTCATCAGCCATACGCAAATAGCTAGTGTTGAGGGATAACGAGAATCCAAAAAAACTTGGAAGGCCACAAGTTGCCTACCTATGCATCATCATCATCATCATCATCTATCACCATATTTATTTATACCTTTCACCCAAAACCAGAATTCAAGGCAGCTTACCAAAAAAAACCCTTAAGTTCACAAAACCCTGTTGGAATAAAGGTTTTTGCCTGCTGATGGAAAGATGGCAGGGAGGTCCCCACCCTAGTCTCTCTAGGAGTGGAATTCAAGAGACTGGGGCAGCCACTGAGAAGGCCCCACCATGTGTCCCCACTGATTTTGTCTGTGAAAGCAGTGTGGTTGGAAAATGTCTTCTGAGGAGATATGGTCTGTCAGATTGGCTGGACTGAAGTCATGCAGGGCTTTATTAATCATAACTGGCACTTTGAATTGTGGCCAGTAATGCAGTATATGTTCAACTGGTGTTGTTTGGATTAACATCTGTTAATGTCTGGACAACAGTTTTTTTGTGTTAAAAGATAATGTCAGAGCTCTGAATTTGTTAAGACTGTAATGGCAGTCATCTCTTTAAAGATGGCTATGCCTAATCATATTTAAAGTAAGTGTTACAAAGTGGGGAGGCTAGCGCCTCTGTGTCTTTCAGGCCCCCCCTCCTCATTTTGTCTTCTGAGGCCATTTTCTCCTAGCTAAATTTAAGTACCAGGAATGACTGTGAAAAAGCAGCAGTGGAAGTAGGCTGGGATGGAGGAGTGGTGTCCACCTGGTGGAGAAGTGGGTCAGCCTACCTCTCTCTAGCCCTTCTGTATTTCCAATTACATTTTGTACCTCAGTTAAAAGACATAGTCACATGTACTGCTATTGTCACATGTAGATTATTCCTTCATCTCATTTGTTACTGCAGGAAACCTTAAGCTGGAAACCTGCATTAGTGGTTGCGCTTTTTCCAGGGTTGTACAACTGTGGTTAAGAAAAACAGATATTGGCAAAGTTCAGCATGTGTTTGCAGCATGCACAGTTCTGTGTCCTCTCTGGTGTCCTCGTCTGGTAGGTGTCAAGCCCAGGGAAGGACCTGTGCTGCTGTCACTTAGTGGATGGGAAGGAATGGAACAGGGAGCCAGTTCAGACCAGAGAAGAGCAGTTGCTCTCAACTCACTTGATGGGCAAAGGAGAGAAATGAGCGTGTGTTCTCACCTGCTTTTTTCTTACCCCAGGAATTCAGAGCATCGGGATCTTTGTAGTCTGAATTGCCTCTCCCCTCCCTCCCTATCCTACCAGTAGGAAGGTCTACCCCTCCTGGAGCTTCAAAGTGATAGATGTGGGAAGTTTCTGGATGGAGCACAAGGGCAAGTGAATAGCCCTCTGTGATCTTTGCAGAAGGGGACTTTTACATGCCATTTGCTTATAGGATGCCAGGCATAATCTGCTGATTACAGCAGATTTCTCCGGTGTCTGACTTCTGTTATGGCAGCTGTGCTTGCTTCTTGCTTCCTGCTGCTACTGCCCACGTAGGGGCAGTGCGCCAGCAAGAGTCCCATAGGAAGCTACAATCCTGGGCACTTACTTAGGCGTAAGCTCCAATGAACATGATTGCTTGCTCATTCATGCAGTTGGGAGGAGGAAAGGGGATGGGGTGGGGGAGTGGGAGGAAGAAGAAAGGGGACACCCATCTCATCCCATCTCCCTTCCCCCTGAGCAAGCAAGCAAACGTGTTTGTGCCTCCCTCCCTCATTCCTATCCCCTTCCCCCTGCCTGCCCGAGTGAGCAAACACACATGTCCTCCCTCCTCCCATCCCATCTTTTTCCCTCCAGAAATCTGTGAATAATCAAATTTGTGAATGCTTATCCCGCAGAAGTGGAGGGCCAACTGGTATGCATGAGAAGACGGTATCAGCTAAGTGAAAAATGATGCCATTTTTACCTCTGGCCTTATATGTCTCCTGCAATTTTTAGATAATGCAAAGTGATTACTCCAGCTTTGTAGATCTTGAATATTAGTAAATACTCGAAGAGCTTAAAATATGACATATTCTAGTACTCATTGGTCCTCTGTTTTTATACAGTTGTGAAGGGACAGACAATCTGTTCAATAATAAGTTTTTCCTTCATTGCTCCTAGATAAAATAATTTATTGTACATTATTTAATGTTATAAGTTATATTGAAAACTATTGAAAATTAAAGGAAAAATGGTTTCCTTTTAGAACTGTAAGTGTGCCAGTACAGCACTCTGATAATTTAATCTCATTATTACCTGTCTTTTGTAGATTTACATTTTATTAACAGATTAGCCTCAGTTAAA
Source organism: Iguana delicatissima (assembly GCA_948472985.1). NCBI lineage: Eukaryota > Metazoa > Chordata > Lepidosauria > Squamata > Iguanidae > Iguana > Iguana delicatissima. The sequence goes on from CAOKZL010001601.1 coordinate 267,687, forward strand.
CTTCACTACCCATTACACTGTCAGTTACTCTGTTATTTTAAAATAAAGTTGAACCTTGTAAATGGTTCTGTTATGTTTTTGAATTTCCCTGTGAATAAGTAAAATAAATAAAAATGGTATCCTCCTGGACTGCATTTCCCAAGCTGTCTTTAACCTTCTCAGTGGTGTACTGCTGCTACTTATTTGTATTGATTTTATTGCATTTTAGCAGACCTTTGTATTAGATACTAGTCATTTGGGAAGGGGATGCTGCCAGAAGAAGATGTCTTAAAAGTGTTTGTTAAAAACATGTACGTGCGCATGCGCACACTCATACACAGAGTGTACCTCATACATACTCTTTTTTGGATCCTCAAGTACATATCTCACAACAGCAGCTGATGTTTAACTTTTATTAAGAAGAGAGAACAGGTAATGTTAATACTGAACATACGACACCCATTGTAGCCATAACATTTTGTTCGTGGCCTTGGAAGGGTACATTTTTGCAGTTTCCCCAAATTTGGAGTACTGTTGTAAGGACAATATATGGCAGTAACCTATTAGGGGTCTAGCTACTGTGAGAAATTGCTAGATAAAACCTAGCCATTTTGAATAGCTCTTATTGAGATAGCATTTCAAAAGCATCTTCTCTTTTTTAAAGCCAAGTAACTTTTCCTAGCTTTTTTTTTTTAACATACTGGCAAAAGTACCTGGCTTAATATAGGACAGAATACCATTAGTTTCCACCTTTATACTGGTGGGTTGTCTCTTTTTTGCTTCCCTCACTAATTCGCTCCTTCTCATTGGTCTCTTTCTGTCCCCCTCCACTTGTACTTGTTCAGCTTCTGGCAGCAGCTTTGCCTGGATTAAAAAAAAACACCTTTTGCCCCCCCCCGTTCACCATTCTTGTTTTCCTTTCCTCTCCCATTTTTCTCTCACACTGATCTCTCTCCACACAGTGGTTATTCAAAGCACTCCTTAAATTCATGATTGAATTTACAAAGACTAAAAGAAAAAGAGCAACAGAAACACTGTCTCATCCATCAGCCAGCTTCTGGGAAAGTGAGAGGGTGTATCCTTACTGCCCGGTTATGTTCTCCAATGCCCTAAAATCTGCCAAGAAACTTGGAACTGAAAGCACTGGATGTATCTCAGCTGGCACACTTTTACAGCTGAATCCATAAAGGTTTCTTTCACACTACACAATTATATCACTATGATTCCATTTTAACTGCTCTGATTCTGTGCTATGAAATACAGGGATTGGCAGTCTAGGGGGAGTATTTAGAATCCTCAGCGAGAGAGCCCCTCTAGGGCCTCTGACCAAACTACAAACCCCAGGATTCCATAGGAGGCAGCCATGGTAGTTAAAATGATCTGCCCGTTTGTGGCGTGAAGGAGACTAAAGTTAACCAATTTGTGGAATCGTGGCTTCATGGCATCTTGTTTGAGAAACAGGTTTACCTTAGCTGGGGACTGAAAGAGCTAACTTTAAGACAGTGAGCTAGGCCATAATATGGCCTTTTTCCACACTACACTGTTATAGTGCCATTATTCCACTTTTAACATCCAGTGGAATCCTGGGGTTTGCAGTTTAGGGAGGGGCATTGAGAATTCTCGGCCAGAGAGCTCTTTGGCCTCAATAAACTACAAACCCCAGAATGCCACAGGAGCTTGAAAGGGGAATAATAACACTGTAAGAGTGTGGTGCAGAGATGGCCTGTGTTTGGAGCAGTAGGAGCTGCCAGCATTCATACTGAAAACATTTGCTTCCTTGTATTGGTAATGATGTGGGTGAAGGGGCATCTTTGAGCTAAAGGCCACAGTATAGAATAGCAGTAAAGTATGTTAAACTGACACATTGGGAAAATGTGACTTCTCCACTAGTAACTTAAGTCTGAGTTGCCTTAAAGTTGACAACTGTTCCAGTAAAGATGCAACTTTGCTTTTTATGCATTGTTCTGGGGTAACATAACTGTTTAAAAGACCTAGTGTGGCTAAGTACAAACTTCAGTTAATAAATGCTGTGTTAACTGCACATACATAATCAGGCAGGTAGCCATCAGGGTACCACAAGCTTGTCCCATATCTCCAGTAATTAACATTTTTGCTTTAGCTCCTAAAAGACTATAATGTAAATGTTCACTTGCATTTATTCTTGCATGCAAGAACAACAGTTTCAAAAAATTTCAAATATTAATTTGAAACTGTTGAGATGATTAGAGTTGAGAGATTATAAGAGTTTTTGTTCTGGTGAGATTATTAGAGTTTTTGTTCTTTTTTGCTAGGTTTTTGGTTTTTGTTTTGATTTGTTTAATTTCAGGACTTCCTTGCAAGAAATTTCTTCCAGGAAGAATCCTGGGTTTTATGCACCCCCTCAGAAAAAAAAAAAAAAGTTTTGTGCAATGCTCCAGCATTTTGTGCAGAAAACCGTGAAAATTTGTGGTGGGTGTTTATGTTCTCAGTGGAGTCCCTCATTGTATTGAGATACCATTTTTTCTTGAGACTGTGAAATGCTGCTGGAGTTGCCAGAAAGACCAAAAAAAAAAAAGGTGGGGGAGGGAATCTGTTTAAGTGATCTCCAAGACAAAAAGGATCACATCTTTAAGCAGTACAGGTCTCTAAAACAAGCTGTGGGCTCGTCACACACTTTGTTTTAGCAAGACAACCCCTTCTTTTTTTTTTCTTCTTGAGATGAGAAGTGTTTTTTTTTTCTCTGTTTGGATATTTGAATAGAGCTTCTGGGCACTTCCTCTTTCACTGAGAAGGACTGGTATGGCCCTCAGAGAGTTCTGAGAAAGATGGCCCTCAGACACTGTGGAGTTTATCCATCCCATTAATGAAGTAAAATTTTATTCAGGAAGCAATATAAGACAAGGCATATAAGAAAAATATTACAGAACCAATGTATTAACTCAAATGGTATTGTAGCAGCAAGTACAGGTTCTGTGGCTATGATAGTTATTGGCAACCTTTAATAGATGTGTGTATAATATTTTAAAGTTATTTTTTGGTTGGCTTTCTTGGAAGTTGAAGTAACGAAACATTTAAAAGAAGTCTGAAACTCACCTTAAAATCTAGTTGGAATTGATCCTTCCAACAAATCAAACTGTAAAAATTCACACATAAAAAAGATAACCCTGTTTCTGGCATGGATAAACCTATGCCCTTGCTAAGGGCAATTTCCAGCAATATGAAAGTGAACTCCAGTTCATATAATTAGAGTTCCCCTTCCTCTGGCATACTCCCCAAACTTCCAAAGCAGACTTTGCATCCAGGCGGCTACAGGAGGGAGGGAATCCTTTCAATTAACTGAACCTGTTCTGCTGGTAGATGGACATTCCTGGATTTCACCTTGATTGTTTAAGTAAGTTGTTGGTCTTACTCTGTTTTCTAAAAAGTAGTCTGATTTAAAATTTGGCTAGGTGTAAATGAGAGAAGGATTGTCAGGCACTTATGTTTTGGCACTTAAGTCTTGACTATGGAGACATTTGCTTGAAAATAACTCTCAGTGCTTGGATTTGAAATAACCCATCACTATGCTGTAGAGAATAATCCTGGAAGACTAAATATTCTTTCTTTCTTTATTTTTTTCAGTATTTCTTTTGCTGCTTTGGGAACTCAGCGAACTGGGGTGCGGAGGGAATTTGCAGAAGAAAAAACTAGTGAAAAAGCCCCCCTCTCATGAATATACTTAGTTTTAACTGTGCACATTTATGTTAACCTGCTGATGTGTTTTATGTAGGTTGTGGAGAGCATCTTGTGCGGACCTTACTGGCCAGAGAATGTTCATGTGCTTTGCAAAATGAAGATGCTCATCAAGCTCTGCTGGAAACTATGCAAAACAAGTTTATTAGTAAGTGTAAAATTTGTTCTCATACTGCTGGTGTTTTCCTGTATAGTGGCTGGAAGTGGGCTTAAGTTTCTTCCTGGCACACCTTTTTCTCTGTGTCTCCACACCCTTTTCAATGTGATACGAATACTCTGTTTTCAAGCTCTAATGCATGTATGTGTGTTTAGAATCACTGGCTTTGGAAACAGTGGTGTACTAATTATTGGTAAAGAATGATTAAAAATTGCTCTCTTTTTGTTATATGATATAAGCTTTTGACCAGTACAGTCTGTGTGATGACTCCATTCTGCTCTATGTAAATGTATGCTCTGATCAAGTTGTTAGCCTTTAAAATGCTCAAAGGCTCTTTGTTGTTGGAACCAAACTGTTTTTGGTACTTCTGGGTATCTTGTGGCATAAGATGATAGCTGTAGCCCATAATCTGATGGTATGAAATGGTTTGGAAGACTGCTTGATTTGTAAGCTTGTATGTTTTGTATGTGTGTACGTATGTGTATGCCTTCTCGTTGTGTGCTCATGTTTCCACTTCCTGGCTAGATTATTGGACTAAGAAACAGATACAAAAGTTGGAACTACATGAGAATATAATAAAAGCTCGAGTGGATCTTGCCAAGGGGATATCTAGTTCACAGGAATGTTCCCATAGCATCCAACTAGATGTCTATGGGAAGCACAAAACTAGGACATTAATTCATCCTCCAGTCTTTTTCCAGGTAACTTTTAGTAAGAGGCATATTGAGTATGAATATTTTTTTTAAGGAAAAAATCTGAAAAGTAAATATCTTTTTAATATCCTGACTTTGAGTTGAAAAGCTTTACAAGCAAATATTAATGACAAGAATGTACAATGTTCTTTGCAGATTTAATTGTAGATTTCATGAGTAATTGCTGCAAAAGTAGTCTTTAAAGAGAGATTGCCTTAAGAACTTTTATTCTGTGGTTAGTTCTTAGTACAAGTTACGAAGGAGAGGAATAAAGGAACTTTAATGGAGTTAGGTGCAGCATAACTTGAGGCAGTATTGGGGAGCATTCAGTGAGGTTGGTATACCTTCCCCTTTGAGGCCTTGTTCTTTTTCCTTTTGTCCTGTCCTTCTTCTTTACCACCTATTTACCCCCTCCCTTTATCATGTGTGTGAAAGTATGAATGAATGTACTTGTTTGATTGAAAGTTAAAAAGGTCACAAGTCCTTAATAGGCAGGGAATTTTTATATAACATTTAAGTGTGATGTAGTGGTTTGAGCACTGGACTGTGACTGTGGAGACCAAGGTTCGATTCCCTGCTCAGCCATATAAACCCAGCGGGGACCTTGGGCACTTCACACACTCTCAGCCTCAGAAATGCTGTGATAGGGTTGCCTTAAAGTCACCATAAGTTGGAAGCAACATAAAGCAGACAACAACAACAAATGGAGAGAAAGAGTGAGACTTAGGAATTATGTTTTAACAGTGTATTGAAAGTAGAAATTTAAAAATTTTTAAAAAATTCAATATAAATAAAAAGAAAATACAAACTTGTAAGATTTTTTTCTTTAGAAAATTTGCTAGTAGGAAGGGAGGGACTACTTGAGAGGGACAAAGTGTGGTTTTTGGAGGAAATTCTTTTTGAAACCCTGTTTGAATTAGAATTGTTTTATCTAACTGCTTTTGGTCAGGCTCTTCTTATTTCTGGAAATATGCGTAGAATTCATATTTGGAATGACACTGATACTGTGTTGTTGTTGTTTGTTATGGCAGTTCTTATTGAAGACTGTTTAGTAAAATACCACTTCTGATCTCTGTTTTATTCTTCTGTCACATTAGTCTCCAAAAAGAATAATGATATTCAAGGATTAAAAAAATTAGCTTACCTTAGTTTGATTAGCACCTTAATGTAATTGAACAATGTCCTGAGTGGTATTTTTCCCCAGGCAAATAACCATTTCACAAAATGCTTCTGTAATTTTGTAAGAGGGTTTTTAAAAGGAATGTTTATGATTTTGTAGGAGAAGATATGCTTTTCTATGCTGATAACTTATAGGGAGAAAAATACTGTGTTCTAGTCAAAATATTAAGAGGGAACTTTTTATAAACAGCGTAGTTTAATATTAATGCTGTTAGAGTTATACCATCAGGTCCTAAGAAGCCTGAAACCCCAGCATGTGGTTTGCTTAAAAGCTGTCGTTTCTTGGAATAAGCCGAGCTAACTTTTTTCAAAAGTACACCTAAGAGGTTATGCAAAAAATACTGGGCATATGCTGAATAGCTCTTTTCTTAGAAACTTTCCTGCTGTTGATTTAAGTGATACAAAATTTTGCTTGAGCTGTAATGTATGATGCAGGTTTTCCCTCTCCTATGAAATAACTGTGAATAAAGTAGGTTAATAGCCTGTTCATGACAGTATAGCTTGTTCACTTGATCTTTTTTATTTAAAAAATAGCATGCTTTGTGGTCACATTAAAATGTCTAATATAATAGTACTGGATCTTTCCAGAAATAATAGCTTGGCAGGGAAAAAAAAAACCCTTGAAAACAGTAGTCAGAACTGAAAATGTGACTTACTTACATGAGGTTCATGAGCAGCTGAATGTGGTCTTTGCAGATTCTTGTTTCATAGAGTGTATATACGTTTGTTCAGATTTCAAGTTTTACACGGGAGGGTAAGAACACCTTTTCTTATTTGGGAATCCCTCACTTAAACTTTTGGATTTTTCAGAAAATAGCAGATGATGGATCAAGCGTTGCCTTCTTTATCTTATTTTTGTAGCATAGTAGGTGGCATAAGTAATGATTGAGGCAGATGCAGAGTGAAAATTATATTGTGTAAACATCTTTTATTCAGAAGCAAGAAGTAGAAAGTATGACTGCTCTGCTCCTTTCAAATTCAGGCATGTTTGTGAAATGCCAAGTTTGTAATAAATGCAAGCTTGCCCTTTTTTTGCAGGCGAGTAGATCAATGCAGGGAGGGACAATGAAAATCTGTGTAATTATTAAGAATTGTAGGCACCGTATTTGCTGGCATATAAGACACACCAGTGTATAAGATGCGCCCCATTTATACACTGACAAATTTGCCAGCATATAAGATGCACTGGTATATAAGACACACCTCATTTTCAAATAGTATTTCTTGGGAATAAAAGTGAGTCTTATACACCAGCAAATAGAGTAACTTTAGAAACTGGCTATGCTTTCTTCAAAAAAAATAAGAAAAAGAAAAGAGAAAAGAAAAGAAAACTGGCATTGTTTCACAGAAAAATGGCCTCCTTGTGTGTTCACCTCCTTTCAGTCCTTTATTTAGGTATGTGTGTCCTCTCATCACAATGTGGAAACTTTGCGAGAAAACAGAATGCTTGTGCTCCAGGTACCTGGCTGGGATATTTCTCCATTTTTTCTTGAGCCAAGTGTTGTACCAATAACCTCATAACCAGCTTTCCTCAAAGTTCTGCGGAGTTTGGAAACAAAGACGCTATCCTTGTTAAGTTACTTCACAATAACTCAAAGGTACCTCAGCAGATTGTATTCTCTTTCAATGATCACTGCCTGTGTCTGTCCTGCTTTGGAGAGATCTGTAACAGAGACATCTGCAGAAGTGGACAAGAATTTACTAAAAAGACTTGCCAAAACAGTACATACACTTCAGGCTGAACTCAGAGAATGGGAATTAGCATTTGCCAGAAAAGCTACAACACCACTTCAGTTGGCTAAACAAATGGAATAAAGAGCTGTATTTGCCTCAAGTTTCCAAGCTATCAGATTCTGAACGGCTCTGGAGTATTCATTGGTCAGACAACTTCCAGTTATTCCACAGCATCAAGTAAGAAGTGATTCTAATAATTAATGTCAAGACACAAAACGTTTTGCTGCCTGACGTGAAGGATAAGAACTTGATTTGCAGTTGACTTTTCCATTAATTCTCATGATAGGACAGTGTCTTCTACTATATCTCACGGCAGCAGGCTGATTTAGTGGGCACAAGACACATAGCTCAGTCCTTCAAAAAAAGGGAATGGTGAATGTCTCACAGCATCTGCTGTTCCTTACACTGCCAGATCAGGGCTATCAGATATTCCTCTTCACACCTTTGCCCATAGAATTCCTGCATTACTTTGATGTGTGTAGGGCAGGGTTGGGAATTGGGTAAACTTCCAGATTTCCTAATCGTTGTCTGTTCTGAGTAGGGCTGTGCCCAAGCTTGGTCTGGGCTGGCAGCCAGGAGAAGCTGATAACAAACACAGGTCAGAAACTCAGCAGTGACTTAAGTGGTAAGTAACTACTTGCTAAGTAAGTAAGTAACTTAAGAAAGGAAACAGCTTTGCAAATGAGAGGCAATAAGAGTCCCAATAATGTCCATAAATCAGAAGCAGGCAAAAACAAACACAAGTCAAAGGCAGAAACACAGGCAAGGGAAGCAAACAAAAGTATGCACGGGAGAAGTGGTCAGTTGATTGCTGACGAAGGCTAGAGGGGAAAGGCTGAGTTCTTATAGACTCCAGGGTCAGCGCAGCTGGTGCCTGATTAATTGGTGCTTGACATAACTTCCCTGGGAGTGACGCAGGAAACCCTTTTGGTGTCTACGCTGGGCAAAGGTAGTTACGGCTAGATCATTCTCTGTTTCAGAGTGAGCAGGGCTCCCTGCTAAGGCTGACACTTTTGTCCCTGGGGCGGGTGGTGGTACTGTCTGCTCTGCAGGTTCTGCTGCAGCAGTCTCTGTGTCAGGGCTCAGAGCAGGTTGTGCTGCCTCAGACTCTGAGTCTGAGTCTAGGTCCTGGCAGCCCATGACAGGGTGCCTGGAACTGCAGTCCCAACACCTTCTGGAGGGCCACACAGTTCCTACCTCTGATGTAGGATGTTCAATTCTCTTTGAAAAGAAAATATTTACGAATAGACATCAGCCAGTCAAGTAAGAGTTGTGGGGAGGTGTTCAGTCAGGACATAGCTAAGCAGCAGATTGTTAGATATTTACATGGTTATACTTTTTATTACAGGGGATGGTAGAAGATGTTGGGAGATTTTCAGCTTCACATTCCAAACTGATTTGGCTGTGTCAGTGTTCTGTGCACATTGATTTAGGAGGAATGGGAATCAGCATTTATCACTTTGTCTATAGCAGGAAATGTCTTCAGCCAGCCCAGCATTTAGTAAAATAATTGTCCTCATGTTCTAAGAAGTAATAAATCTGTGTTGACCTTTTTCTTGATGTTTCACTACCACTTGTGCATACCCGGCCTCAGAAGCATTGAGAAGTCAGTTAATATTTCCAATGTAGTAAGAAATAATATTTTTTTAAGATACTTTTAAAGTATTTTTAAGATACTTTTAAGATGCTTTTTTGGAAGCATTGCTTTCTTCAAGGAAGCAAGATTGGATGATGTTGTCATAGGATGCTTCAGGTAACATAACTTAGCATGGGACTGGGCAGAGGCCAGGAAGTTGTAGACCAAATTGTTGATTTCTAAAAGTTGATCTCTGAGTATCTTCTCTATCATTCTACAAGTAGCCTTCCTCCCTAGTCCTCTCATTCAAAACTTTTTGGTGGTTGCTGCTGCAGTCTTATGAGAGCCAGGCAAGAAATGGTCACCTTTTCTCAGTTGTTCCACTTCCTGGCTGACAGAAAAAAAAGGAAATGTGAACCAATAGGAAGGAAAGAGGATATTTTAAAATTATTATTTTCTTAATATAAAGGCCACTTGAAAAATACAGCTAACAGGAAAGTGGGCATTTTTAAAGAAGAGAATGTTTACATTTCTTTAATGTATTCTGAGAGTACAAAATGTTTTAAGATTGTAAACATAGAACACAGTGCATATTGAAACATATGTGCAGGACCAGACGTCCTTTCCAGCATTATCATGGGCACATAAGTGATTTTTTTTTTTAAGAGAATGGAAAGTCCTTCATCATTTTTCTCCATGAAACTCATTAGGTAGTTTGAAGTCTTTTGATTATGGTATTTTAGGATCCTATAAAATCCTTGTAAAAAGTACACTTTGTTTTCAGTTGTGACCTAGAAACACTAACGCATGCATTCACGTCATTAAGAGTGAAAGGAGAAAAAACTCTTTTAGTGGAAGACTAAGCTCTTCCACCCCCACTCCCATCTACTGGTAACAAGGTCTCCAAATTCAAAGACCACATGATTTGCTGTACCCCATTGCCATGCAACTGAAAAAGCCAAATATCTATTGATTTTTTTGATCATTTTAGCTAACTAAATTTAAAAGCTTTTTTCAAGATGAAAATCTGATTAATAAGCTCCACTATATAATTGGCACCAAAATTGTTGACACAATTCTCTGTTCCCCTTGGGAATTTGCCATAAAAACGCTGCATTGTGCAACTAAGTGCTTCAGTTACTTAAAAGGCTTGCTATGTGAAAATGTCTCTCTGTGTGATAGTAGATAACACTTAAACGACTGTTTTTCTGTTTTTTAAATGTTTGTACAAACAGTTCTCATGGATAAAAATTGAATTTGTGGTTCGTTTCAGTTTTCTTGGAAGTTTTACGTTAGAGACGAGTGGGTTAGACTTAAAGACTACTGTGGGTTGCTCTTTACATTAGGCTGGGGAGAAGCCATGTTAGAATGTTGTTATCTGTTCATCACCTTGGGAGCCCTTGTGGGCTGGGAGGCGTAGCAATTTCCATAAATAAAAAGATAAATGTTTTCAACCATATGCTAACACAAATGCTACTTTTGCTGCAACTGGAAGAAATTGGGAGGTAGCTGTGTATGGGAGAACTTTGGTCTTGCTTCTGCTAGTTGAAGTCTACTTTTTCCAAGTGGGGTTGTACAGGCATACCTCAGTTAACAAAGGACGTTTCCACACCACACTTTTACAGTGCTATTATTCCACTTTTGATATCCTGTGGAATTCTGGGGTTTGTAGTTTACTGAGGCCAAAGAGCTCTCTGGGTGAGATTTCTAAATGTCTCTCCCTAAACTGCAAATCCCAGGATTCCATAGCAGGCTGAAAGCAGAATAATAGCACTACAATAGTGTAGGGTGGAAATGGCTGTAGTCTCTGACAAAGAAGCTCCTCTTTTGCTCCTTGTCCTAAGTGTAGCTGGAACACACCTAGTTGCTAGGTTGCAGCAACATATCTGCAGTAGACAATGCAATAAAGATTGAACTGGGGAAAAAATTAAGTTCTTGGCCGATCCATGTGTGCCTGCCTAGAGAAGGCAAAGCGAATAACAGCTGTCTCTGGAATCTTTTACTGAGCTTGAGTGAAAAGCACAAGAGAGAAAGGAAAAAGAAAATAAGCTTGGCTCACCATCTGCTCCCAGCATGTTTAAAAGCATAGACTACCAAGTACGAATCATAAGAAAAGTGGAAGTTTTGGATATATTTTGGAAGAGCCTTCAAGAGGTCTCGAGAAGGTTCAGAATGTTTTTATGTATTTATGCAAGGCTAACCTTATCTGTTTTGATTTGATGTTTTCATTTCACATGTGAATACAGTTCTGAATAAAACCTTTGGTGAACTACTCTCCTTTTTTTGTGGTATAGGAACCTATCTCTGTTCTTTCCATGTTATTTCTATCTGTGGTACCAAATGTTATGTTAAGTACTGTCCGGCAACACATCTACTTCATTAACTGAGGTATACCTATGTAACTTGCTAGATATAAACATGCCATGTTCAATATAATAAAAATATAGAATATTCAGAAAATCTTTACAAATTGAATTTACTTTTTTAAATTTTATTTTTGGTTACAAATGGTTATTTTTGTTTCAAATTGGTTACAAGGTCCTGACTGTAAGAAACATTTTAATTATAAGGCACATCTTTAGTTTTGTAAATTTATGAGGAACAAGCAAATAAAAATGCAAGAAAATCAGAGGAAAACAAAGAAAATTATTTTGTCTCCACTGCTTTGCTATAATGTCAAGGAGACTGAAAAATAACTATCTGTAGAAAGAACTATGAAAATCAAACCATGACGAGAAATCTTGATGTCTGATACTGTACATAGTCTTACATAAAAGTCTTTCTTTTACATAGTTTTTTACAAATGACTTTGGGGAATGAGTATGTGAAAACTTTGTTTTAAGAATTTACTCATTGTTGTAAAAGAAAATATGATGATCCATTTTTTTCCTGATTTTTCTGAGGAAAAAAGGGTTTGAAAATAGATTTTTTGAAAAAGAGCCCCCCAGCTCCACAAATACTCCCATTTCTCCCCCAAACTTTCACATCTTTAACCTGATCTTCTCTCTGTTTATCAGGGACAGGTCTCTGAGCTCTTATTTATAAGATTGGCTGGTCTTCATTGCAAGCTTCTTTTTAGCAGTTGAATGTTTATCTGAAAAAGGTAGCTATCAATTACAGATTTTATGTATGACTACTTTGTTCATCGAAAGTTTAATTCTGTTGTAAAGCCAAATAAATACGTAAATAAATAACCTATATCCATGGCTTTATGGGCTTTGAGAGTAAATTATATCCCCAAGGAGACTGTTACATTCATTGTCTCACTTTTAGTTGCACCTCAACAGCTTTGTGTTGTAATAGTAATAATTAGATCAGCAAACTATTTGAATTCTGATTTCCTTGTTTTGTGAAGGTAAGAGCTGTTGTGACTTAAAATAGTGAAATGCATTGTCACTTTGTGGTTTATCTAGTTGGAAGTTTTGAGATGAAAACCTTTTTCTCCATTAGCTACAAGGAAGAGGTTGGGTGCTGGAATTTTGTTTGGTTTAAATCAGTGGTTCTCAACCTGTGGGTCCCAGATGTTTGTGGATTTCAGCTCCCAGAAGCCCTGAGCATTGACCGTAGTGGCTGGGGCTTCTGGGAGCTGAAGTCCACAAACATCTGGGGACCCACAGGTTGAGAACCACTGGTTTAAATCATGCTGGCACACCAGGATTAGCTCCCATGCAGATAGTAGTTGTGAGGAGACAAGCTGGATCAGGATGACAGTGGGGGGCAAAGTGTTAGAGCCCCCTATCACTGATGCTAAGGTCCTGAATCAGGTCCCCCCATGTTAAAAATTCTTGCTCTTTATTAGGCCACTACACTGCATGACAAACATCAGATCTGGTTTGATCCTCACATTCATTTGTTTTCATTTTTCTCATGAAGTGTTCTAATGTTAGGTGTAAAATAGCCTTTCTGTGAACTGAAGAAAGTCATGTAAACTCATTTGCTCTTAAAATCCGTGGGATAAGTTAGCCTTTCTTTATTTTCATATAGCTGCTATTGGCTTAGGGGTTTGTATAGACCTGGATGGAGAACTTACAGACCTGTGGGATTCAAATTCTTTTCAGCTGCAGTCAGTATGTCTGGAGATTTGAGAGTACGGGATTTATAGTATAGAGACATCTGGAGCAGTATGGGTGCTCCATCCTTGATCAAGATATTTTGAGCCTTTTTCCTTATGCATTAAATATTCAAGTTGCTCAGGATTCCACATACATAGCTGCTAATTGATTTGTGAGATCCTAGAAACATTTCTGCCACGGTGTATTAGTTTGTGAAATGGATGCTGTAACATCCATCATATAAGTGATGTAGGGGTTCTTAACTGGAGGCACTGCATAAGATTTACATGAAATCTGCATTCAGTACTATGAATTCCTTCAGTTCCTAGTGAGAAATTATCATCTGAGAATATATTACTCAAATATGAGAAAGAACTGAGAAGTAGAACTGGAATGTGATTGGTAACCTCATTGAGTAGTGTTGTTCCTTCTAGTTTTGGGCAGTCCATTTTAATAAAAGTCATTACTAGCAAACACATCTGGATAATGATTTCAAGAACCGTTCAGCTGACTTGGGGCTCTTATTTTTAAAGAAGACAAATGGAGAATCTTCAAAAAATAAGTATCAGGAAAATTCTCACTCAAATACATTACAGGTCTTAATTCTGGGATAATGGTAACAGCTGCATTGGTGGTTCTTCACAATTGATTTTTAATAACCTTTTTTAGAGATTTATAGCATTTTATTCGTACCATTTGCAGTAGCAATTGCCATTGATGGATTTATTGATAGCTTTGAATTGTCTATGTATGAAGTGCTCAGAATTCTTTGTAGAAACAAAACCATCTTTTGGTTTGAGATTTAAAAGTTGGTCCAAAAAAAAAAAAGGAAGAAAAATAGATAAATGATAAAAGATCTATCTATCTATCTATTTATTTCAGGGGAAAAAATAAACAAAATATTTGTTTTCATTGTTGCTTGATACACAGAGGTATAAAACTTTTAGCAAATGTGTGTTCAAAGACTTTTTGGCCTTAACTAACTTGCTACATTTGAATTCAATCCTGTGGTGCAATATGTTTGGGTTATTTAAACCATAAAATACTTTCCACATTTTAAAATGTATAACATTAATTTCAAGTCATAAAAAAGAATGCTTTAATTTCATTTGACTAATTTAAAAATAATTACAACTTCTGGTATAGCACCTTTTAAAAATCATGTTTTGAATTTTGAAAGAAACATTTGTCAGACAGTTGTTTTCTGCTCCCTTGCCAGTGTTTTTCAGGGACTTGTAAGCATCAACAAACATAGTATACAAATAGCAATATCTTTGGTCAGCTTTCATCAGTAGTAGTTAATGTAATTCTAGAAGACCCAATATTTTATATCCTCTTGTTTAACTTCAAATAAAAAGTCACTTCCATGGTAGCATGATCGTTTTTTCCCCCTGAAAATACAAGAAAGGTTTATTTCAAGACACTGTGAAAAGGGATTGAAATGCCTTGATCTAAGGCAGTGTGATCCATCCCACCTCCTGTGTGAGAAGAGATCCTGTAGGGTTTAATTATGTTCCCTTTTTTCCCCATATGGTGCAGGTACATTGGAATGTGACCATTACCTTCAGTGTTTAATGAGCAAGCTACATTTCATAGTACTGGAGAGTAGTAGTTTGGCTGGATCTACGTATGGGAGGCATGTGTAGGCCTCTCAGGGAAGGTAGGGCCATGTGCCTGGCGCAATGCACTACTATTACCATCATTTCCCCATGTAGGAAGCTTAATAACCCTGTGTTGGTTGGTAGGGCAATGGAGTGAGGTCTCCCACAGATAAGGGGTGCAGAAAAATATTGCTCTGTAAAAAGTAAATCAAAAGATAAGGAGGACTTTTGATATTCCTGGGCTCTCCACAAATGCAGAAATTGTATCTGTTTGAAAAATGAAATAAACAAACCTTCCCAAGGTCTCAGAAAGCGTTCTCACAGAAACAATATTAGGAGCTGTTCAAAACACCGAGAAAAGAATATGTATAGAATGTGTGTCCCTATATCTGTTGAATCAATGGATAGGGTGAAGAACCTTTTTGCTCTGGAGGCAAATTTTACTCCCCGATAACCAAATAATATGTGGAGGTAGTTCTTATCTCCCTTTTATATGTACTGCCTAGGCCAGGTACTATGCTTGCTGCACAGCCAGCTCTGAAATCCTCCCCACCCATGGTATAGGTTTGATGCTGATGCTGCAGCATGGGGAGTAACATTCAACCCCCCTGCATTACTTTCTCAGTTTTTTCTCGAGGGAAAAGAAAGGCTGGACAACTTTAATGTATTCTTAATTAGATTTGAATTTGTGTGTATGTAAAATCTCCCTACCAATGTGCGTTGCTGTCTAGCCCTGCTTAGCTGTCTGAGCATTTCACAGGCATTCTAGTTTTTTTAAGTTCATGAGATCCCAAATAACAGCGGCCCTTGACATTAATGGTTCAAGTTATCTGTAGACAAGACTGTCACAAGTGCTTTTTAAAAAGATAATTCAGATATGTCTTGTTGATGAATGTGCTTGTAGTAAACCAAACCAAATAAACTTGCCATAACCAAAGCTAAGATATTTCTTAGACTCTATGAAAATATATTGTTTTCTTTCAGTGGTAATATACTTTATGTGTTAGAAAACACTTGTTTTCTTTCTCTCATGTGCACACGTTCTGTTTACATGCTGATGTCAATAATCACGTTGCTTTCCATTGTTAGCCTATTAGAGCCTGGAAGTAATAAGTGACAAGTAACAAGTGACAACCTGTAACTGGTTGTTCTTGTTCTTGGGATACTGTATAAGGAGGCTTCAGTAGAGTTAATTTCAAAAACAATGTAATGAATAAGAACGAAGTTGCTTCACTAATATAATATCTCACAGTTTCTGGTTAAATTCAAAAGTTACTTTTAAAGCATATTATGCAGGCATCAAACTAGAATTTATCATGTTTTATGACACTGTTGTAATGTTTTTTCTCCCTTTTCTTTTCTCAAAAGATAATGAGCAGTACACCAAGTAGTGTAACAAATTATTTTTTTTCAGCACTATAGTCAGCAATAGCAATAGCTTATTTTTTAACCACTGTAATAAATAACAAGAACAGATTTAAAATATCTTAAAAAAGGAACTTTTTGAGCTTTGGATGGTATTTTGTTAGCCTTCTTTATTCCATCTTATTGATGGAAGAGCTATATCTCATCGGTTTGCTCATGCTGCATCAAGGTTGATCAATGCAGTATCTTGTACATGATGCAACTTTTTGTTGGCAACCAGAATCCATTTCAAGAGAACATAGCAGCAGACTTTTGAATATCTAGTTGCTAATTTATTTCCCATGTCCCCCTCTCCTTCCTATTTCTGCTAGGTTCACCTTTTCTAGCCAATGAAGATGGTGTTCTTGGAGGAGTGATAGTTCTTCGATCTTGTAGGTGCTCTGCAGAACCCAATTCTTCGCAGGATAAGCAGCCTCTACTTGGTAAGAATGTGAAGAAAGCTAGGAATGGACAGGTTGTTCCACAGCAAGCTCATTAGATATATTTAATGAATTTTGAGAACTTCAAAAATGAAATGAAGGCATCAAGGAATTAAAACCCATATTGATTAATTATGCCTGCAAAACTGCAAAAATTCTGAAGGTTAGACATGGATAGTCTGAGTTATCTATCTTTAGCATAGTTGATTTTTAGTTGCTATCAGTGGAAATGGATCCATGTCTTCAGGCAAACTGGTGCCCCTAAGTTAGTTTGATTGCAAGCAGTTTTACTTATTGTAAATATATATAACAATATATATAGTAAATATATTTATATATCTCTATATCTATCTATCTATCTATCTATCTGTCTGTCTGTCTGTCTGTCTGTCTGTCATCTATCTATCTATCTATCTATCTATCTATCTATCTATCTATCTATCTATCTATCTATCTAATCTACTATATAAAATTCAGTGTCTGTCTGTGTCAGGCAGGTGAAGACCTCATACAATTGGCTGTGTGAGGCGAAAAGACCTCATATGATTGGCTGGCTGTGAAGATTCTATGGAATCCTGGGGTTGACAAATTAGGGAGGGGCCTTTAGAATTCTCAGTGGAGAGTTCGTGGGCCTCAGGCTGGTTGCTATGGAGATGAGGCCTACAATTGGTAAGGATGCCAGAAAACGTTTGAGAAGCATATGTGAGAAAAATTAAAGTGACATACACAACGTAGTGTCTCTTCTCACCTCACACAGTAGATTGCATGGGTTCCATATGTGAGGAATCTTAAAGTTGAAATTCAAAACAAAAAATGCTTCCAGAAAAACATAAAGCTATTGCACAAATTCAGCAGAAAGCAAAGAAATCAAAAACCAGTACATCAATGTCACCAGACAACACAGATTGGATTGGGGATTATGAGGAAAAGTTACAGGTACTGAAATAGGCCAGTACCCGGAAGACAGTGTATTCCTGCAGGAACCAAACCTCTGTATGTTAAGAACTCTAAATACAGATTGGATTGGGGACTATGGGGAAAAGTTACAGGTACTGGAATAGGCCGGTTGCGATGGAGACGATGCCTAGCAGCAAGGAGGAGGACAGTGACTGTGTATGTAAATAACTCTGAATACAGATTGCATTGGGAAATATGGGGAAAAGTTACAGGTACTGGAGAAGACAGTTGGGTGAGTTCTTGAGAGGAAAAAGAATCCCAGGCAACGCCGGGTAAATACGCTAGAGTGTGTGTGTGTGTGTGTGTGTGTGTGTGTAAGTAAGTAAAAAAACCCACAGCCCCTATTTAACATGCCATTTATCACCTTGAATGGCTCTGGAATGGAAGTTTGCCAGTGCTAATAATATTGACAATCTAAATTCCTAGTAAGCTGGGATTTGTGCTGCAGAATTCCATACAATTTGCTTCCTTTTCAGAAAGCAAACTTGAATTATTAAAGAATATAATTCAGTTCACATAAAAACATACTCACTGTAGACTGCAAATTCTAGTTGGATTAGTATTTTATGTCCAAAAAATATTTTTATAGATTCTGATTAGATTAGTATTTTGCGCGTATAATGCATTTTAACCCACCTAAATATCCTAAAAGCACTAGATCCTGTCTGATCTTGGAAGCTAAGCATGGTCATCCCAGGTTAGTACTTGGATGGGAGACCACCAAGAAATACCAGGTACTGTTGGCCAGCAGTTCTTAAGATTTCCTTTACCAGGAGTTCCCTTTAAGTATCTTTTGTTGCCATGGACCACAAAGACTAAACTCAAGATTTAAAACCCTAAAGCATGGCAAATATTTGTTTAAAGTTCCTCATCATGAGGCTTCAGATTTGGAAAGAAGGGAGAAATAAATAAATGTCCGTTTATACTCCTATTCTAAAATTCTTATTGGAGTGATTCCATATAAATTTGTCTTTCTTCTCATTCATTCATTCATTCATTTGTTTGTTTGTTCTTTATTACTTCCTATTTTAACTGTAAGAGCTCATAACACTTCTTCAAGCCTTCTCATACTATCTGTGAGGACATTGCGGCTCCTCCTGTGGGTCCACAGACCATGATTAAGAACCACTGCCATAGGCTATATTTCGAAGGAAGGAACTGGCAAACTCCATCTGAGTATATCTTGCCTAAGAAAACCCTATGAAATCCACAGAGTTGCCATTAAGTTGACAAATGACTAGAAGGCACATACACACATACAGTGTATTTTAAGACAAGCAAATTTGTTTTGATTTCACCACGTTGGTATTGGTAATTTCACTTATGGTTTGAGTGAAAAAAGATTTTACTGATAGCACTTGAAATCCCTAAAATTTGTTTCATATCAAGTTCCATGCAAAAATGGACGCCAAAAAATCAGAATTTGGTGATGGTTCTGTGTTTGCCTAAAGGCATCTGGGATGCTAGTATAGTGTTTGTATATTAGATTTGGTCAATATTGGTTGATAAATGTGAATCCCAGAGCAAAAATATAGAAATATGAAGTTGTACATCAACTACGAGAGCCAGTGTGGTATAGTGGTTTGAGCATGGAACGACGGCACTAGAGACCAGGGTTTAATTCCCTGCACAGCCGTAGAAGCCCACTGAGTGACCCTGGGTACATCACACATTCTCAGCCCCAGAGAAAATTGATAGGTCGCCTTACAGTTGCCGTAAGTCTGAAACAACTTGAAGGCACACAACCACAACGACAGCAATTACAGCTAACATAATTGACAGATTAGATGCAAAGACTTACTGATCTTTGTTTTGTTCTGATTTGATAATGCACCAAGTTTGGTGACTCTGTGATCAAATGTGTGGATTTATATAGTAAGACATACATTTTAATTTGATTTTTCAATTATAGTTTTGTTAAAAGTCAACAATCCTTTGCCATCATCGTTATGAAATTTTTTCCTTTACAACCTGTTGTGTTGCCTTCCATTATATCTTTGCAGGGATGTATTAGAGCTTGTCTGCACTTCAAGTGGAAATATTTTCAATGTGTTTTGTTTTTATTTGTTTACATGTCTGTCTCTATATTTGTGTCCCCCCCATCTATCCACTGAGAAGTCTTCGCTATGATTAGTAAAAATGTTGTGCTTTTGTAGTTATGGCTGTTTTTCACATCCAGTTTTCTGACAAAATGATAATAATGTAGGAGAAAACCCCACATACTTTAATATGTGAACATTCAACAAAAGTAAAATGTATTTAAGATGAAACCAAACCAAAAGGGAAACACCCTAGGTTATGCCTGCATCATGTGAACTATCAAAGTTCAACCAATGCCACAGCACCAGCATTTGGGAGAAACTAAAAAGTTTTTTCTGAAAAGATGTAGAGTGGTCTATTATAGGCAAACATGTTGTTGTTGTTGAATTATCTTTCAGATCAAGGGAGACAAGTTGTACAGAAACAAGGGCAGTTTCCCAGTCGTGTTCTATATATGAACATTCAAATTCCTTGTTGCACTGTTGCCTCCCTAAAAATCTGAGCATGTCAAATGGCTCTTTATAAATAACTACTGTGGATTTGGTCATTTTGTACAAACTAATTAATTCCTCCCATAGAAAAAGAGATGTCAGAACTCTTAGCATGGAGGAGCCATAGAAGTATATGAAAAGATACTTTAATTGGAAGTGTTGCCATTTGATGCTAGTTAATAAATGTTTTTAAGCAGCAATTCAGAAAACAGGAAGTCTCCTTCCTGCCCAATTAGTTGAAGTCTGTGTTCAGTTTCCTGAGAAATAGTTGTTCAGCTACTTGGAGATTTGGATTGTACCGAAGAGTTAGGTTGTTAGCATCAGCACTTGTTTAAAGGAACCTCTGTGAATGAGTCCTGTCATTTGCCTTGGATACAAGTCTATATTCTAAGAGATACTTTAAATACATAGGAGTGACAATGTCAGTATGTCTGAGGAATGTAGACAACCTTGAATCTTTCCAGTTTGGAAGTGAAGATAGTCACAGAGTCATAGACACAGTGTTAAACTGAAAGCACAGCACTTCTCCCATATAGAGAGAGTCATCCTGTCCTTTTTTCTGTGAATGAATTGCAGTGCCATCCATCTGGAGAAAAGTGGTTGATAAGATTTTAATACTGTTCTACAGGGAGTATTTGGGAATGCTGCACTGAGAAAATCTTCATATTCATATGTGTTAAAGAAGGAGATACACCTCCTGGTAAAAGTTTAAGTCCAGAAAATTAAAGCCTGCCTTCATAGTTGATAACTATCCTGTCTTTGTGAGAACCAGCATGGTGTAGCTGTTTGAGTGTTAGAGTATGACTCTGGAGACCAGGGTTTGGATCTGCTTGGCTGTGGAAACCCACTGAGTGACCTTGGGCAAGTCACACTCTCTCAGCCTCAAGAAGGGAAAAGCAAACCTCTGAACAAATCTTGCCAAGAAAACCCTGTGATAGATTCTCCTTAGGGTTGCCATAAGTTGGAAACGAAGGCACACAACAACGGTATCATGGGGAAAAGTGGGGAGAGAAAGATCCTATAAAATTTAGATAAATTTCTGGTGTATTGCATTTTTGAAAATATGGCTTGTGGTGATGGTACTTCAAACCACAATTCTTGGTTTGCATGCAACGGTTTACATGTAGTGATAAAATAGGAATTTGCTAAAGCAAATTTGAAATCTAGCTTATTCTTCTTCCTATTTACATGGGAGGAGGGGAGGAAAGCAGCAACTGTGTGAACTTTTTACTTCACATAGGCTTCTTTTTGCTTATGATAGTTAGCATTATACATAAATGCAAATATATGAGGTTCTCTGTACATATATCATTGCAATATATTGCTTCGGTGACTTTTCTTTAAGAAATGACAGTTAAGGAAATAGGTAGCAGGCAGGCACAGAAAGAAGTGTTATCTTCAGTTAGTGAAGCATAACATGATTTGTTGCTTGTTGGCTTGGGGGATTATGACTGGGAAGCAGCAGTAGACCTGAGAAGCATCGGAAAGAGGGTTCTTGGTAAATGTAACACATATTTTGTGAAAGCAAGGAGACTTCTTGTGTCTTTGCTAAGATGAATATGATCAAGATGTAGTGAGTGTGCAGCAAAAATAAGATCTGTCTCCTATATTAGAACTTGGTTGTATGTGTTTTCCTTTGGAGTAGAAGTGGGGAAAGTGCAGTGTATGGGCTGCATATGGTCTTCCAAGGCTGTTTTGAGACCCTGAGGCACCTAGCACCCCCCCTTTTTTTTCATATACTCCCAAATTTGGGGCCAACAATGGCCTATAGGAGGGTAGGACTTAAATAAGAAGTCAACTAGAAGTTTTAAAAAATGTCATACATAAAATGGCCCAGGGATCCCAAAACATGGCAAAATTGCCCCCACACACTCTGAATGATGTGTGGGAGCCATTTTAACTACCACTTATAAGTAAGAAAATGGAGGTGGAGCACAGTGTGGATGTGGCTGTCTGAGGTTCCATGGAGAGCTAACAGAGTCTCTCAGCACCTGGAACTTACTTGTCCTTGACTTGGGTAAATTCATGGTATTGTAACTGCACTAAGAAACAAGATTATAAAATGTTTACTGACTTTTTAGAATATAGAGGAGGGGAGAGTGAAGCCCACAGGTCACCTGCAACTCCCAAGACTATTTCTGTGGTTCCCAATGGCTTCTCCCCCAATTTTTGTGTTTTTTACTGAGTTTGCTCCCATAGTCCCTTGGTATCTTCCATCTACTTTGGAAAAATATCTCCTGGGTCTAAAGGGGACAGAGCATGCAAAATATGAAATTTCCTTCACGCTCCGCAGAGGGTGTAGGAGGCATTTTTAGTATTTGCAGAGATAAGGAGAGATAGGATCCTCTAAAGGAGCATTATGTTCAGCCACCAGAAATCTGCTATTTATATCTCTGTATGAGAATGAGGGACATTTGGGATTTGTCAACAGTTATTGAATTAGAGCAGACTCATAAGAGGTTTGCATGATCTTCCCTGTATTAAAAGAATGTGTGAGAGAGTCGGATTGCCACATGCTGTGGCCATAGCCTCAGATGCTGTTACAGATAGCAGAAATGTCACTGTCTACCTATTTGGTTGGCATAGAAGGAGCTCAGTGGCCTTATCAGTATGTGTAGAGATCCCTTTCTCATGGTGTAGGTGTTAATGGCTGGTAGGAAGTTGCGTCTACTGTGGGTATAGAGTATTTTTTATCTGACATTTTCTGAAAATGTACTTAGCATTTTTTTTCCAGTTTGCCCTACAGCCTAAATTTAAAATGAAAGGAAATTATGTTTAAGAAACAAATTTAATTGTAAATACATTTAATGCTAAATAAATAGATAGATAATACATTTAATGCCCAGATAGATAGCTAGATAGCTAGATAGCTAGATAGATAGATAGATAGATAGATAGATAGATAGATAGATAGATAGATAGATAGATAGAGTTGTAGTATTTTATAGCTTCTGGAACAACATGTAAATTATTACATGATCACTTATGAATTAAACATTTAATTGTCCACTGTTTGTAAATACTGGGCCATTTTGTGTAATGCAGCATTCTATGGCAGTATATATTGGTATTACATTCTGCACTGCTTCTGTGCTGTAAATACTAAGTAGGCTTTAATTGTTGATTGTATAATAAGACATGAGCTAAAATAGGAACAGAGGATTTTTGTGAATGCGTTCAAGTCTCTCAGAAATTGTATTTTGGCTGAGTTTTCCTGGGGCTCTAAGGGTGAAAATGGTAATTGAGTATGTTCCTTTTCCTAATATTTATATGTCCATTTATATACCAAGTGGCAAATAAAGGATTATTGTTTTGTTCAAATCTGTAGTAGAGTTCCTGTGGAGCCATACAACAGAGAGCATGTGTGTGGGATATATGTCTGCACAGGATGGCAAAGCTAAGGTAAGTGTCAAACTTGGAATAACTGCAGTAATAATTTTTAAAAATAGTAGTACTTGTTTCCTTTCCTATTCAAAGGCCTAATACATAAAGACCTAACTTATATCATGGCTAAGCTGTGATTCGGTGATCACAAGGGATCCATTGGCTTCTCTTTCTTGGTTTGTTCATGGACTGTGGGATCTTCAAAGTTATCAAGCAATGCTGAAACTGGGCTGTTTTCTGGTGCTACAATTCACAATAGGGAATGAATAATGCCCTTCAGCAATTACGTCAAAATGATTTTGCAAAGAGCATTTCTTTTTGTTCTTCTAGTCACTGGAACATTGACCAAAAATATGTTTTGGATCAGAGGGAAGGAATAAGATTAAAAGTGGATGTAAAAAGCCGGTGAAACCAAGGTCAAAAGTGTTATGAAGGAATGGGATTGGTAGAGGGAAAAATTAAACATGCCTCTAGAAAAGGAAGGAAGAAGCTTGCCAGTGAACTCCCTAGATATAGTATGAAACACTGCAGTTACAGTAGAATTGCTTAGAAGATCAGATATGTGGGGTAAGGCACTGCTGACGATAAAATTTTGGCAAGCTATGGTTTGAGTTAATTAAACTGCAAGCCAAGCTACTTTCAGTGCAGTTGCTAGTTATCCCGTTCAACCATCTGAGAATGCCTTTCTTTTCTTCCTTTATTTATTGTGCAAAAGTACAGTCAAACTGTTTCTTACCCAGGCCCTTGCCATTTAGATGCCTTGGTATTCTGACCTTAGGTATCACCATTTAACATAAATTCATAAAAAGAAGTTCGCCTTCAACTCTCTTCTTCCTTCTCACCCTGCTCAATATCTAGTTTCTTATTGTGTAAATGGTTTTATATCAAGAAAAAAACAGAAGAATTCCCATTTTCGTGGAGGGTCAACGTGATAGGAGTCTATTGCTAGGCAAGTTAATGTCAGATTAGTAGTAATGTGGTTCCAAAATTTATGTGACAGTTGTGTTATATCTAGCTTGATGGTGGCTTATGAGCCCTTGATGTAACGTAAAGTTCAGTGCTCTGCCCAGGGATCTTTTCCTATATACAGATCTTTCGTTGGACATCTGGTGTGCATTGTTTTCATGCTGCTGGCAAATTCTCCAGCTGGCAATCTTGATTGAGCCAACAGGCACAGCTGCTCTTCTTGGTTCACTTTTAAGTTATGCTTGTGACCTTCCTTTAGGAGAGTTAATCCCTCTCCCCTTCTCTTTCCTTTTGAGGCTATAGCTGCAAATGTTTTCCTGAAACTAACCCCAAAATTTGGTGGCTGTTCCCTGCTAACGATCAAGCTGTAAGATGCTCTAGTAAAAGATAAGAGTTTTGTATTCCTGGAAATAGAGACAGACTAAAAGTTAGCAAATGGAACTCCAAAGGGAAAAGAAGGGTGGGGGGAAGCCTTTGAAAATAGACAATAAAACTTAGCCCACGCCAAAACACTGGGAAAAGAAAGAAAGAAAAAGTCAGTTTATAAAATTTCCAGTCTGGGAAAACAAAACAAGAAGGACCAAGCAAAAAGTAATAGCTGTGTATGTGTTCACTTTTGTGAAGCATATTGTCTTATCAAAAACAGTTTTGCTTTTTGGCTAGTGCTGCGAGTTGTTAGTTTATTCTCAAAGGTCTATGGGGAGATTTCTTTTTTAAGTACCTAGAACTCTACAAACATAGTTTTATGAGCATATCCAGATATTATTTGGCTATTTCATTTATAATCAGTTCTAAACATAATCATAAGCATTTTTTTTTAAAAAAAATCCTTCAGTATTAAAAAAGTCAACAATTTTGCTTATGTTTCTCTTTAGCAGCTGTTTATTGCAGATTATGAAAATCTTTCACTTCCTGGTGAGGCTTCATCCTTTTTAAGTTGTAGTCGAAGGGCAGAGTAATTGACAAAAAGTGAAACAAAAAAAAGAAATATATTATTTTTTAAAAATTATTCTCTGCTTCCTTCTCAAAAATCAGCTATAAATTACTGGCAAAACCAGATACAACAAATTGTCATATGGAATACCAAAATTGTGCTTAGCAATTATTTTAAAATGGCATTTTCCCCTATAACCAACAGATATTGAGATACAGAGTACTGATTGCAGTTTCATTTTTAAGGGTGCCCTCTATAAAGTGAATTGCAGTATTTGTTTCTGGGGACTCTGACGGCGTAGATGACAGTGGCCACCATGGGTTAGGATAGGGAGCTGCTAGAAATACCGGATGTCATTAAATAAGCAGCATTAATGGCCTCTATGTGGTTTTGCTATTCCAGCAGCTGTGACTGCAAGTTTCCACTAGTAACAATTAATGTGGATACATTCGCAGATGCCACAGAATCATAGCTGATATGAACCCGAATGTCTGATGTTAGCGTATTGTGCAGAACATACACAAAAGGTGAAGAGGGAAGTATATATAATACTTGCTCTCCTTTTGACAGCTCAGAATTACTTTCACCCACATATGTGGCACATTTTTTGTTTAATTTTCTGTCTCAGCCGCTTTCCTAGACAGTTCTAGATGTACTAGAACTCAAAATTGGACTGTATCTTGATTTGGAAATGGAGTGGAATATTTGGACTTAATGTAATATTTAATCTTTGCTAAAATCCTTCCTTCCTCAGCATGTTACTTAGTATACAGTGCATGCACTATGCAAAAGTGTAGCACCATCTGAAAAACAGTTCTAAAAACTTTTATGCTAAAACAAGCAATAAATTGTATGGCATGATTTTAGAGATAGAATTCTGCTTTTATTTGGATGCTTGCCTTCAGGAGTAGTATTTTTCTTTGGCATGTTTTCCATTCAATTGCTTTCTTTACATTTGACTAACCTCCAAACAGGAGAAACAGCAGAGCAGACTGTTTATCCATTGGCATTTGTTGCTTTCTGGGAAGCCTTAATAGAAGAAGACAAGAGCTGCTTGGCCATCGATGGCTCATGACCAATGTTTCAATTAAATAAAATAGTGGCTTGCTGAGCTTGTAACTACTCACTCTTTTCCATCAACTGTATTTAGTCTGTCTTAAAATATACTTTTGAGGAAGAAGATGGGAAATGGCTGGTTGGGAGGAAACAACCTATTTGCCTGTGGAAATGTTATTTTGGGCCACGGTTCAGTACAACTCTCATTCGTGCCATTTCTGTCTTTCAGCATGATGCTTCCTAAAATTAGTACAGTGTTTCTTTGAAAACAGTATTCAAAGAGACAAGCAGAAGAAATCTGATTCAGATCTTCTTGGAGATGATAGAGAGACTTAAGTGAGTGCCTGAGGGAGGCATTTGTGGTGCAGCTCCACTGTGGGTTCATGTACGGGTGGTAGGAATGAAAGTGCTTATTATTGTGGGGTGGGCTCTTTCTCCCCTCCTCTTTTCTCTTAAGTGCTTGACGTGGTTGCCAGCAGTAGGATGGTAATCACTTGTTGTACACTGTTGTGTGTTTGGTGGTAGACCTAACTCAGCTGCATCTAACCTTTAACGCTTTCAGTCTGATCGTAGCCACGTTTATTCTGTAGCGTGTCCTACTGTTTGCAATAGCGCTTGTTTCCAGGAGGCTGTGATTAGGGCTGTAGCCATTGTGTGTGCTTAAACCATGGCTTTCTTTACTTGAAAATTAGATGGATCTCTCAAAGCCTTTTAAAGGGTGCTTGGCAAGTCTAATATTCTCATTTGTACTGTGATACCTGATTTTCCAAAAGATTTTTTTTCTCAGTTGCCTTTTCTGCCTAGAGAGGGGCAAGAGTTTCCTCATGCTGTACAGTAGAAGAAAGTGTCTTGGTATGATTTCATCTGTAGTTACACCTATAGCAGATTGACTAGTATATGGAGAACACCACTGCCAGTGCATGTACTCCAGGGATACTGGGATCTGAAATACTGATTGTTTAAATTCCTAGTTAGAATATAATTTAGCCCAAGAGAATTTGTGTTTTATATTTTAGGACAGTCTTGTTGTTGTTAATTTCCATCAAGTTGAGTTTGACTTGTCAACCCTACAAATAAGAGAACTCCAAGTCACCCTGTCTTCAACAGCCCTTCCCAAGGGCTTATAAAGAGTCTCACTTTTGACTGATTAGTTAGGACTATTTGTGGAGGTTCTCCAAAATCAATTTCCACTTTTAAACCTTGTTGCTTATACACTGCCGCAAAGCTTGGAATCTTTCCTTAAGTCTGGCTTCACTGTTAAGCTCCAGATGTATCTGTGTTTGCAATAGATGCTACTGTGACCATTAAAGAGAGCTTATGCTCCAGCACAAGATACTTGAGGATCAGATGCAGTGTGCCAAAGCCAGATGTGGGTGGAATTCCTACAGGTGTCAAAGAAATTGCTTGCACAGGGCCTCAAGTATTATTTTGGCACTATATTTAACTGATTGGAATTGTCACACCATTCAGAGTGAAGCCTCTGATTGCACTGATTTCCCATTGTGGGAGAAAGGAGGGAATTATTTACTTCCTTTGATGCCAGTTATGTGTTGAATGCTGAAGCTTCATTTACTATTGATCTCTCTGTCTCTGGCCATTTCCACACTAGAGTGGAGGAGCGTTTCACCGCATGTCATGAGTGGTGTTTTTTACTCTGACTTACCCCGATTCCTATCTGCCCGCACTCCAGTTTCTGTTAAGTAAAGCAGAGAAAATTGTTTGTAGCTTCTGCATCATCAATTCTCGTGGAACTCCTGTTCCCCTCCCTCACTCCACCCTGCCACTACTGATTGGTCAACTTAAAAAAAAAAAACCAACATTGTAGAAACCATTGCTATGTTTTAGCGCAAGTGTCTGAATGGGTGTAACGTTTCTGCACCGTAGGAAAAAACACAGCAGAAACAGTTTGGGTTGTTTACATTGGAGTTTTTCTGTTTTTACAATACATCAGTTTAACATTGATGTTAAATCACGCTCAGACCTCAACTCATGCAGAATCATGGAGGACAGAACAACACAAACCAGTTTAACATGCAGATGTAAAAGTGACAATACGATGCTACCGCATTGTATCAGCCTTGTGCAGAAAGGGCCTCTGTCTGTCTGTCTGTCTCTCTCTCTCTGTCACACACACACACACACACACACACACACACACACACACACTTATATATGGCTAATAGAGAAGGCTGGCCATTTTGCAAGCAGCCTTCATGAGCATTAGTCTTGCATCCTGTATTTGTAGACTTAAATATTGTTGCCAGTCCCCGCTGGAGTGGATCCACTAAGTCAGTGGTAATTTGGTAACTTGTCTCCAACATGCAGGCATTTGAGGGAAGGGGAATCTGATCCAGTGATGTATGGTTTATCGAGTGGCAGGACTGAACACTGCATGCTGTGAGAAACAGGACAAAAAATAACTGTTTGGATTCATAATGATCCAAGTACAATTGGCTGCTACTGTAATCATTTGTTGTATATGGTTACTGAATATAATATATTTTATTTTGCGTTTTTTATGTATTTATCTGTTAAATACTAAATATACCAATTAAAAGCCCATTTATCTGAGTTCTTTTAATTCAGTGGGTCTGTTCTAGTATGCATTAACAGCAGCATTTATATCCCCATTTTCTGGCCTCGGTGGCCATTAGATTGAATATTCTCTTTTGAGGTAGAACTGAGGGGGGAAAGCTCTAAACTTTCTCTATAGATGTAACTGCTGCTACCTCAGCCAAACTTGAAATGAGCTTACCAACTCTCTTCCATAAGTCTTGAGACAGTGGGATGTCAGTTTTATAATGTGAGATTCAGTTTATGAGTTATTGAGGGTTTTTTTAAGTAGTGTACATGGTATTTCCTAGCTTACTAAGATGAAAGACACCTGAACTATTTTAGAGGAGGAAATGAAAACCTTTAAAAAATTAACTCTATATAGAAAAAAACCTCAGAATGTTAATTACAGTTTCAGTTACAGTAGACACTAGAGGACTTGAGTAATAGTCTAATAATTATGGTAATAACGTAGTAATGAGAATGTATAATAATGTATAATTTTGCTGTATATAGAGCTTCAGTGGTGTTTGGTGGATTGTGACTCTGCCACTTGCTCTCACGTTGTGTTACCATATTACTTCCCTTTTTGAAGAGCTCTGGGAAATTTTTTGCAAGGCATAATGGACAGTTTTTTATCTCCAGAGTTTCCTGCTAGAGACCTTTTTTTTTCTCACTTTAGATTATATTACAGAATAATAGATTATAAAGATTCAGTTTTGTATACTATCCTAACATATATCTTTTTGTGACACTTTAAAGATAACTCTCCAAAACCAGTAAATCTTTAAAGTAGCACAAGACTCTTTGGGTTGTTTTTGTTGCAACATATTGCTGTTTTTTTGGTAGTTTCAGCTAGTTGAACAAAGTTTTCCTTGGCATGATAATTGCCATTCATTATGATAGATTACATTTTTTTCAACTGTAAAATTTAAAATTCCCATACTTGTGTGCCCCCCTCCCCAGTATTCTTTGAGTCTCTTAAAATGCAGTGTCTTTTTGGGTTTTCCTTCCTTTATATCTGCTGGTATTTGTGTGTAGTTTTTTTTTGTAAAAAATGTCAATATGATCACATTTTGGTACATAAAATACAAGAAAGTAGCTTTTTTAAATTCCTTATTCCAAACCTTCTTCCAATGACACTGTGCCAGCTTTCAGCAATGTATTGGCATTAGTTTGTCCAGGAATGCTTTGTTGTTTGGTAATAAATATTCTGTCCAAACACAGTGTCTTTGTATAGTAAACAAATTTCAGAAAATATGCAGAATGTGGCATTTGCATTACTGGCAAGTGGCAACAGATCTATTGAAATATCCATATACTCTTTTTCATGCAGCACTGCCGTTGTTATAGCTTACTTTCCTATGTGACCACATGATTTGACACTGTGCTTATGGCAACAGTAAATAAGCTAAAAACTATTTACAACTATTATTTTCATTTTTAAAATTTAAAGGCATTAGGCCTTCATTTTAAAGATGCTGATAGGCACTTTTCATTTCAGGACTTGGACTCCATTATGCATTCATTCAAGTGCAGACTTCTTAAAACCAATGTGGCTGCTTTGAAACATAGCAGTGCTTAATTCTTGCTGCTTTCAAGTAGCATAATGGATTTGCCAGTGCAACATTGTTCCTTATAATCTTCTCAAATGGTTTAATAAAATTAAATTAAATTTGTAGATTTTGTAGGCAGTCTTGGCAACACAAGCCGTCCTTCCCATATAGATCCTGAGTACACTTAATATAGCAGTTATAAACTAGATTGCCTTTTATACTTCTTTTAAAGAGTTTTGCTTCACGTTGCCCTTAGAAGGCACCTTGAAAGACTCCAAAACACATGAAAATATACTTAAAAAACAAGAACAATCAAGGAGCAGCTCAATGTTTTTAAAGTATATGATAGTTCAACCAATTGTAGACTAGGAAAAAATGAATTTGGAATTTTCCTCTTACCACTGGCCATGCATGTTTCCCTGGGAAGGGAGTTTCAAAGATGTGGCAGTACTCAGGAGCCTTTGTACCCACCAGCCTAAACATTTGTGATGGTGGAACCAAGAGCAGGCCTTCCAGACTGGCCAGGATGGTACAGATGTAGGGGGTCCTTCAGATAATGTAGTCTGAAATCATTTCGAGGCTTCAAGGCTAAAATTGCATTGGATTCCAGAGACCAAAGAAACAACCACTCTGATTGTTATAATGCAGAAACAGCAAAGAACCTTGTGACACTTTAAAAAAGGAATGAGGAAAGTATATCTCATGGCCCCTTGCTGTCCCAAGGCTGTTTCTGTGCCACCCCTGCCTCCCAGTACTCCAGTTTTTTTGTTAAAGTTTAAAATTTTTGTCCCCAATTTTACCATGTTTTACTCCCCTACTGTCTATTTTAGGCCCAGGAGCTGCCTTTTTTTCTAATACTAAGTGAGCTGGAAATTGATTTTCCATTCAGTTCCAGTTTAAAAGGGGCCTCTCCTGGGCTTGAAATAGCCCGAGGGAGCCCCAAACATGCAAAATTGCCCCCTCCCTAGTCCATGAGGGAGCTTGCAGCATTGTGATGAAAATAATTCAGGAGAAAAATTTTCTTGGGAGTGTGGGTGGCTCCTGTTGCTGAGTGCAGCCCCCAACCTCTGACAAAAGCCTTCCTTTGACTTAGAGATTAATAAATTTATTGTGATAACAGTCTTTCATGGACTAGAGTCCACCTTATCAGATGAATGAAGCACCCTCTTCAGGTCCAAATAAATGTACACATGGTGATATTAAATGGAAGTGAAATGAGGGAGTACAGGTAAATAGTTGCCCTATTATGCCTTACCCCTGTAGGGCTGGAAGACCCATTAAAATGGTCTGCCCTCAAAGGCTAATGAATCTTTTTAGATTCCAAGGGGCCTTAAGAGGGTTTTAAGGCTGGTGACACTGGTGATCCTGTGGAAGCTCTGGTTGATAAGTGGAATCAAAATCTCACCATGGCTATTGACACAGTCACCCCCAAACGTCCTCTTCGACCTGTTAGTAAACAGGCTCCCTAGTATATAGAGACCCTCAGGGAGCTCAAATAGGAAGGATGACGACTATAGCGCAGATGGCAGAAAATTTGACTTTTATGCAACAAGACATGATATAGAGAACATTTTTGTTCCTATAGAGTGGCAGTATGTGCATCAAAGAAAACTTTCTTTTCTGCACTTATTGTGTCTGCGAAGTCACATCCAGCTGACCTGTTCAGGGTGGTGAGAGGTCTAACCCAAGCACCCTCCCCCCTTAACCCAATTTTAGAGCCTTCAGTAGCTCACTGTGATGCTTTGAATGATCATTTCGCAGATAAAATCTCTTGCATAAAAGCCAACTTAGATGCCATTGTTGGAGCAGAAGTTGATACTGAGGTGTCCAGCGACTCTGTCAGTGGGATTATACTGGATCAGGTTCAACTGGTGAGTACAGCTGATGTGGACAAGCTGCTGGGGCAAGTAAGGAAGATGACTTGCTTTCTCTATCCCTGTCCGTGACTGTTTATCCAGGGAGAAGATGCAATTTGACTTCAAATACAACATACTATTAATGCATCTTTCAGGGAAGGGAACTTTCCATCTTGTTTAAAGAGGCTGTGGGTAGACTACTCCTAAAAAAGCAGTCCCTGGATCCCCTGGACCTTAATAAGTATAACCAGTTTCTAACCTTCCTTTTTTGGGCAAGGTGATTGAGAAGGCAGTTGCCTTCCAGCCCCAGTTGGTCTTGGGTGACACACACTTCCATCCCACATAGGGATCTGCAGAAAAAAGAGGGAAAAAAGGAAGACCAGTAATGCTCTCCCATAACAAAACTGTGAGAACCTTCCAAGGCAGTTGCCAACAATCCATTTTACCTTGGTCCCAAATGCTCCACAATTTCATCCTAAGGATTAGGGTATAAGATCCAAGAGGATCTCATGGGCTGATCTTTAAATGCTGGCCTCAGTCCAGTTGGTCAGCTCTGTAAGTTATTCTTGGGAAGAGGTGATGTCTAATATTTTATAATATAATAATTAGCTTACACATTATAAACCACTTAAGAGAATGCTGGCTCTGATAAGTGGTATAGAAATGTACTTGCCATTGCTATAATGTCTTTGTCCCTGATTGTATATGTCTTTGTCGTTGTTGTTCTCCCCTTTGGTGTAAAAGGTGTTACAAATAAATGTTGTTGGTGGTGTAAAGGGTGTTATAAATAAATGTTGTTGTTGTTGTTGTTGTTGTTGTTGTTGTTGTTGTTGTTATTTCACACCGGCTTCAGAGCAGGATACGGAGTTGAGACTGCTATGGTTGCCTTAATGGATGATCTCTGTCTTGGCATTGATAGGGGGACTGTGTCCCTGTTGGTGCTTTTGGACCTCTCAGCAGCATTCAATACCATCAACCATGGTATTCTTTTGGAATGCATGGCGGGGTGGGGAATCAGAGGCATTGTGTTGCAGTGGTTCCAAACTTACCTCTCTGGCAGGTTGCAGATGGTGGTGCTTGGGGATAGCTGCTTTCCAAAAAAAAGGAGCTGTTATATGGCATATCACAAGGTGCCATCCCAGTGCTTTTTAACATCTACATGAAACCATTGGGAGAGATCATCTGGAGGCTTAGGGCAGGGTGCTATCAGTATGCTGATGAAACCCAAATATATTTCTCCATGCCTGCAGTAACAGCTTCTACTACGGCTAGTGTGTCTCCTCTGAATGAATGCTTGAAGGAGGTAATGGGCTGGATGAAGAAAAACAAATTGAAACTGAATCCTGACAAGACATAGGTACTTACTATTTAGGGTCTTAATCTGGGATAGGAGGTGTGTCAGCCAGTCACACTCCCCCTGAAAGACTGTGTTCGCAGCTTGGGAGTGCTCCTGGATCTGTCCCTCCGTCCCTCCAACTGTGACGATCAGGAGTGCTTATTTTCAACTTTGGCTGATACACCAACTGTGCCCCTTTCTAGAATTGGACAACCTAAAGATGGTAGTGCACACACTGGTAACCTCAAGGTCAGACTTCTGCAATGCGCTCTACACTGGGCTACCTTTGTACCAAGTTCGGAAACTCCAACTGGTCCAAAATATGGCAGCCAGATTGATTACAGGTACATCGAGGAGTAAATTTATTACGCTGATATTAGAATCACTCCACTGGCTGCCAGTTAATTTCTGGTCAAAGTACAAAGTGTTGGTTATTACGTTTAAAGCCCTACCTGGTTTAGGTCCAAATTACCTGCAGGATTACCTCCTCCCATACAATCCGCCCATACACTCAGGTCTTCTGGGAGCTATTTACTTAAACCGGCCAGGATTAGACTGGCACCGGTCACCCAAAGGACCTTTTCATTGGCCTCCCCTAGACTGTGGAATGACCTGCCAGAAGGGATTCGACAGCAAAATATGCTGTCTGAATTCAAAAAGATCTTAAAGACTGAGCAGACCTACTCAACCTATTTTTAATTGCACTTTTAATTGCATTTTAATAATGATATATTTTAGTTATGGTATATTTGTATTTTAAATGGTTTTGTGTTTTAATGTATAATTTGTTTTTTAATTGTGTCTGTGTTGTACCCACCTTGAGCCCTGGGGAGAGTTGGGTAACAAATAAAATTATTATTATTATTATTATTATTATTATTATTATTATTATTATTATTAAACAGTAGCCATTCATAAAACAGTTGGTACTGAATATATATGCCTGTTGTTAAAGATAACACTTCATGTATCTAATAAAGGTTGCTCTTATAATTCACAAACACTGCTGCCATACTGAATTTGTTTTTTAAGGTGCAGCGAGCCTGTTAATTTTTTATTGCAACAGACTAACACGGGTACCTTTCTGGAAATGAAAATGAAATGAAAATACCGTATGGTATACAGGTCTTCTAGATGTCATAGAAGGCCAGTTAAAGTTTCTGATTGCTAGACTGCTGCTGTCTGGTGGTAGCTTTGTACCATAACGCCCACATTGCCAGTTTGAGTCTATATAGTTGTATGTTTAAGTGTTTTTAGATTCAGATTAACATGAAGAGAATGGCCTGTTTCTACTGTATGTTTGAGGAGGAGGCAAGGGAGGAGATGTTTTCAGTCACTTTCAGGCTTTTAGCCTTTTAAATACCACCAAGCATTGCACTTCCAGCCTTTCCTGTGTCAAGTACTTTGAACATTCCGGAGAGCTTGTGGAGAGAAGCAGCAGCACTGCAGAAATGTTTGTTTATTTGTTACATTTATTTGACTTTTCCCCTTTGCAGCTTCAATGTAGAGTAAGTGATTTTGAAGTTTGCCCTGTTTGGATGTGACAGATGCATTGTCTCCCTTTCCAATACAAGAGATTACAATACAAATTATATCGTTGCATCTGTTCCTAGGATCTCCAGGCTTAAAAAATTCTAAATAGAAACAGTGCTACGTGCTCTAAATTATGTTACAACAGAATAGTGTTTGTTGCCAGTTGATATATATATTTGTAGTATTTAGAACTCACAAGATGCTGCCTTTGTTATGACTGAGGTATGTTTATGAGCCAAATGTTCATAAGAAAAGAGCCTTCGAAATGTTTACCTCAGAATCTTGCATCTCACTAATCTTCACCTGATGCAAAGTACATAGTAATTCCCTCCTGCCGACATTCCACTTACTGAACCTGAATGTTAGCTGATTTACAACACAAATCATGCTAGCATGGGTGGGAGAAGAACTGTTTTAACACGTATGCTGTAACATAGCATGAAAGAGAGTGTAGGAAAAAAAGCTGTTAGTAGTGCTTAAACTGCAAATTACAGTTACAGACTCAAAAGCAAAATAACCACAGTAAGCAGCTGTTGCAAATCATGTTAGTGAGCCCGTTAAAGTGTGTGTGTGTGTGTGTGTGTGTGTGAGTGAGAGAGAGAGAGAGAGATTTTTCTAATACAACTTCAATTTTTAAGCCATTGCAATATTGATACAGCTTATTTAATGGCACTTGTTGCGTACTGTCTTGGACACATTTTTTTTCCTTTACGTTGATGTTGCCATCTAAAGGGCTGTGTTAAATGAATGGGTAATTTACATTATATTCCTCTTGGTGTCTACTTGGAAAGTAAGATTTTATTCCCAGACAGGTGGGAATTCCCAGATACCTCCTCTGCTTTTCTTGTCGTTGCCTGCTGCCCTTTCCCTGGATCTCTAGTGTTTTCCTAAATTGTTGCAACTTTTCTTTACAGACTCACATTTCCAGGCTTCCACCAGGAGCTGTGGCAGGGCAGTCTGTCGCAATTGAAGGAGGAGTTTGTCGACTGGAGAGCCCAGCAAACTGAACTGCTACTTTTCTGGTCAGCAAAGGGAGCACAAATGCCATTGTGTATAATGAGATCTTTTGTGTTTTAACAGATGTTGAGAATTTTACTCTCATTTTATACTCCTTATTGCAGCCATGTGCACCGTAACCTGAAACAAGTGCTGCTGTAGCTTTATATTCTTACACTTTGTTTGAATGTATATGATAATTTGTCTCTTGGTGGAATAAGAACTTTTTTCCCAGTTGTGCAAATGAAGATAATGTATAGATAATTTAACATTTCAGAACATTTTTATTTGTTAATTGATTAGCCTCTAAGATGGGAATGCCCAGAAATTGCAACAGGAAATGGTTAAAAGTTGTGTTGTATGTAATAACAAATGTAATTGTTTCATTTTGGGAAGGAAGTACAGGCTTCAAAGCTAATTGGAATACAAAAGTAATTGAATGCGCTTTACCTTATTTAATGATTTCAGTAAATCCAGTGATAATGTAAACATACTGTCTTTGCCCAGATATGGGCTTATTTTTTCATTTCAACAAAGAGTGGTGCATTTCAATGAAATAGTCTAGGAGAAAATTTTGGCCTGACTTTTTCTTAATTATTCGGTTGGTGGTACTTTTCCAGGCTTACATGTTTTTATAGCTTCAAGCTGTTATGTATTATGAATGACTCTGTAAAGATAACGTACAGTCATGAAGTCTTTGCTTTGTGTATAATGGAATATTGGAATGTAAATAAGAACAAAGTTTATTGGAAGAATCAATATTATTCTTTGGTTTAAATATATTTTTGAGAGAATGTCGTAGAAATAAACAAGGTATTACTGAATAAATAATACAGAGTCTATTAAATTGATGGTGAAGAGGATCCTAATTTTAGCTTTCTTCTTCAGTTCATTAAATTCCCAATTTTCAGTGACAGTGTATAAATGTTTGCAATTAAATTTATGTGTTACGCATGCAGAGTTGCAAGTGGCCTTTTAAAAGTTTATACAACCAAGATCAATGATACCTGATTTATTGTACTTGCTTTGTTGTATGTGTAGTTTCATTTTTCTTTCAACTTTTTTCAGCGTCTTCAGAGTTATTGTTTTGTTGTATACAGGGATGTAATGACTATAGAACAGTCTTGCTGAGTTCTTTGTGAATTGAACTGCCCAAACAGAAGAAGAGAAATTAATTGAGATCTATTTTTTATCCATTTTGTGTAAAGAGGTAATATCTACCTTCTATAAGAATACTTGTGGAGTAACTTTGAAAATATTCCTAATCTTACAATCAGCTTGTCTTCTCTAATTGATGTGCCTCAACTCGTTTTATTATCACAGATGAAAGGAAAATGCTTTTAACTCATGTGCATTCCTATTTAATGTAAAAAGATCAACCTCTAATGAGCAATTTATCTGTTGATAAAATTAGTCATTTAAAAATACACGTGAATGCGGATCACTAATTTGAGAAGGTTAGCCAGTGTGGGCATAGTGGTTTGAGCCTTGGACTAAAGTCCTGGCAACCAGGGTCCAATTCCCTGCTTGGCCATGGAAACCCATTGGGTGACCTTGGGTGTGTCACACATTCTCACCCCCAGAAAACCCTACAGTAGGTTTGCCTTAGAGTTGCCGTAAGTCAAAACAACTTGAAGGCACTCAAGAACACACAACGACAACACAACACAGATTGTTATCACTAAAACTGAATTATCATGTGTATAAACTTTCACTACTAAGCTCATTTGAAATACATTCACTGCAGCTGAGCAACTCATTGATCTCATCCAGACTGGGCTCAGAAGGAACTGACTCTTTCTGGTTTGAGAAGGTGCAGATGTTTGTAGCACTGATTTGCCAACGATTGTGTCAAACACAAAGGTAACTTCCTTTTAAATCAGAGTTGTAAGGAGTGTTCATTACTGACTTTATTGTCAGTTATAAAGCCTTGCTTCCCTCCACTGTAAGAACTGTCAGCCTATCCCCTCTCATCCTGTTCTCTAGCCAGCTACTACTCTCAAAGTGGACCAGTTTTCTCCTCTGTGTCGGCAAAGTTTATACATGAGGCTTTCGTAAAGTACTTTAAAATATATATTTGTGACTTGTGGTTACCAGTTTGCACACTTTTTTGTGGCATTTAAGGTGGTCCTAATAAAGATATTGCCCAGCTGTGGGTTTTTGTTTCCTTTTTCCGTGCACTACCATGTCTGTCTTTGAGGTGGGGAGCAGTATTTGTAGTAGCAGCAGCAGCAACAAACAGCAGCAGCAGCTGACTGTATAAAACTTCA
Source organism: Iguana delicatissima (assembly GCA_948472985.1). Lineage (NCBI taxonomy): Eukaryota > Metazoa > Chordata > Lepidosauria > Squamata > Iguanidae > Iguana > Iguana delicatissima. Next base: position 306,140 of record CAOKZL010001601.1, read on the forward strand.
CTGCAACTGGAAAAGAGTGGATGGCCTTTACTCAAATGCGTCACGTTGTCTCTTTAGCTGTTCCTGTATTTGGATCTTTTTCTATTTACAATAGTAACATCCATACTCTGAAACCAGAGACCATGTTTTATTTGTATTGTCTTGACTTCACTCCTTGATTCAGTCGTGGTTAGAGTGATGCTGTTTTATATCATTAAATACTGTTCTGTACTCACCTTAGGAGATCCAGACTGTGCCACATCCTGTTTTGTGGATGAGGTCTCAGATAATTATTTTGTTTTGCAGTCAATAGTAACCTTGATGAAGTAGTGTTTGTACTGATAACGATGAATTATTAGAATGATATGGAAACCTAACTTGAAAATACTAGCATTCATAGAACGTCAGTAAAGCACAGGCTATCTAATGTCAGTTTAACACCGTGCAATACTGCAATCAGTACATAGCTGGATGGGTTGAGGAAGCACAGAATTAACCCAGACTGTGGAGGATTTCAATCTCTTTTCCTTTGTGTGCTTTGCTTTTGGTAAGTTTGCAACATGTAGGCAGTTTTTTTAAAAAAAAATCTAAGCTGGTAGTGATCCATTCAAAAATCAGACTCAGATAATTGGCCCAGTGATATTCAGCTCTTGCTGGCCATGAGTCTTGCATCTGCTGGTATGGTGGCAATATAATACACATTGAGTATCCCTTATCTGAAACGCTTGGGACAAGAAGTGTTTTGGATTTTGGAATATTTTCCTTTTTTTGTAGTTCTTCTCCTCTTGCCTTCTTCCTGTAGGGAACATGAGGGAATTGCAGAGGCTTCTTTGGGGCTGTGCATGCACTGCTTGCAAAGTTTCTCAGTCACCTTTTTCCCCTCTCAGCTCACTTGAGACTACACGTGTGCTGCTTGCAAAGCAAGCTGAAGGGGGGAAAGGTGCTAAACTGACTGAGAGACTTTGCACTGCATGTGGGGTCCCAGGCAAGCCTCCATAATTCCTCATGTTCCCTACAGAAAGACTGGATTCTACTTTTGAAAAGTTGCAGATTTTGGAGCATTTCAGATTTTTGGATAAGAGATACTCAAGCTGTAATATCAAATGAGGCTGTAGAGGTGCATGTAAGCTTAGTGAGCGGGTAAGGTTCTTCACCCATCTCCTTTTTGGTAAATTTTTGTTGGTTTCCTTTACCCTGATGAGTGGACCCAAAGAATGCCTTTTAATTTTAGGAAAAAGAAAAGATTGCCTTAAATAGATGAATTCCAACAGAAGTGGCCTGCAAAGTCCATAGTACAACGTAGTTATAGAATCTAAGATCTGATAGAGTTTAAGGAGAGAGGATATATCTGATGGTTAAATTGACAACAGAGCAACCATGGGTGAAGCACATGTAAGTGCAAATTGCTTAGAAGTGGTTGATCTGTTTTATTCACAATTAGACTAGTTAGTACACAAGTTGGATTTCCAACTGCTATTACCAATCTATTTTCACTTGGTGTTTCTTGATAAGGTTAGGACTTGTTTTATGTACTATAATATTTACTGTACTGATGTTGGCAATGAAAAAAAGGGAAATGAGATTGAATGCTAAGGAAATAGGAATAATACTAGTCTTTCAGTAGTATGGATTTTAGGATGTTAGTGGATGTTAACAGCTTTCTTAGGGTTCTGAGTACTAGCGATTAGTAACAAATATATTATTAAACCATATACAGGCATACCTCAGTTAACAAAGTCTGATAAGGAAACTCCTTTTTACCAAAATCTTTTTATTCCTGATCATCCCCACCTTTTCTCCTCATCTTCTGGAAGATTTTTAGCAGCATCAACATTGGAAGGATGGTGAAAGAAGACTGGAGACTTTCAGTGTCAGGTTGTAGCAGCATAGCTGCAGTAAACAATGCAATAAAACTTGAGCCAGGAAAGAATGGGGTTCTGATTTAGCCTATCCTACTGTAGCTGTGTGTGCCTGCCTACAGCAGTCAAAGCAAACAACTTCTGCCTCCAGAATCCCTTACTGAGCGTGTATGAACAGCAAAACTGAAAAGGAGAGAGCAGACTAGCCTGCCTCACCAGTTCCCAGATGTTAAAAAAACCATAGTTGTCAAGGTTTGTGAAAATCATTAAAAAAGTGGAGGCTGGTGAAAGAGAGTATTCCTGAATGCATTTTGGAAGAAATGTTCAGGGGATCTCTGGAAACTTCCAAATGTTTTTGTTTACTTATGAAGGGCTTACCTCACCTGGTTGTTTCATTTCACATGTGCATATTCTTAGTTTTGAATTAAAAGTTTGTTGAAACATTGAATTGTTCTTTGTCTTTGTGATCTAGGAACCTATCTTTATTCTTTCTGTGCTATATTTCTGCCTCTGGGTACCAAATTTTCTTTTAAAGAAATAATTCTTAGGAACACATCTGCTTTGTTAACTGAGGTATAGCTGTAACGAATATCACCTTTGGAAAAAAAATGCAGGGATGCAGGAAAAAAGTCAGTATACTCCATTTTTAGTACAATTTGATGCGACTGTATTTTCTTGAGAGTGTATTAATGGAATATAGCTCTCAGTGTGTTGAAAGGATACTATTTTTTCCCCACTTCTTTTTGCCCTTTGGTTGGTTTTGTTCAAGGAGCTGCAAAAAAATGGCCAGGCTCCTCCTCCTCCTCCTATCACACTTCAATGCTGTACTGGAAAAGACATCAGCTCTAAAATTGTAATAGATTATGGTTTTTGTAGTGTCTGTATATGCAGCTATAGAATGCACCTTGGATGCCAAAATGACTAAACTGAAGCTATCCCACTTTGGAGATAGTGTGAGACAACATGACTCGTTGGAAAAGATAATAATGGTGAGAAAGGTTGAAGGAAGCAGAATAAGAGGAAAACTGCATTACAGAACACCTCTGAGTTTGCAGGACATGAGTGACGCTGTTAATAATAATAGAGTCACCATAAGTTTAAGCTGTCTTTACAGCACATAACAATACAGCATGATTTCCCCCATTTCCTCAATTTTCCTTTTTCTGGAAAAGAGATAGAGTGTTCACTTTCATTTTCATAACAGTCTTTTACACTCCATAATTCACTTTCCTTCCACTGTGTCCAGAGAAACAGGAGTTTAGCATGGAAGTAGCAGTGGCTTAAAGTCTACAAGGGAAGGAAAGATTAAATATATATTAAATATAAAATTGGCAAGAAAATGCACTGAAGGCTTATAATGCCAGTGTTTACTGTACTCTTACAAAGCTGAAAAGCCAAGCTGAGGGTGGTTCATTGTGACCAGTATGTAATGACTGCGAGTGGGAAATGACCACAGTGGAAGGGGAAGCCAGCTGCAATTGCTGAAACCGTCGTGAAGCTTGTTTAAATGAAGACTGTTTACTGCACTTGGGGAGCAGGGAAGCTCAGTATTTCTCAGGGTGGTAATTGACAACAGTATTTTACAAGGCTCTAGAGAGACTGCAGCAATATAGAATATTGACATTCACAACGACTTGGGGTTCCAATAATATACATGTACCTCTCAAATTACCTTTGATATTTCAACATTAAAATGTTATATTCTGAAATTGTATGGTGTAATCAGTAGAACACAGCATGGTTGTGCACACATCACTTTAAATAACACTTTCTCTTCATGCACACTATGAGGGCTAGTCACAACTATATAACTGGATGAACATCTTAAAGAAATTATTTCTTGCTGTACTTAATAAGAACTAAGGTTCTTCCTCCCTCCCTGCATTAAGAGGAAACCTGCTGTGATCAATTTTAACTTTTATTTTTTTTTTCAAATCACAGGAATAGTGTGGAAAGCAGCCAAGCCAAATGGGGGAGGGGATGGTTTGTGAAAATGTCCAATGGTTGGAATGGGAGCTTTGCTTTTTGCAGATGCTTGTTGGGAACTTGTTGAGTCTTTCAGTCCTGTACCGGATAAATACAGATTTGCATACATGACAGCTGAACCCACAAGCCATGGGAAGAAAACTTCAGTATTTAGATGTCTTCCATATTGTTTGTGTCAGTCTGAATCTCCTTTCTGTGTAATTTTTGTTTATTTGGAACCCTCTTGCTTAGAACTAGACAACAGAGTAAGTTATAGCATCCTTAAGTATATTCCAGGTGTTTCTTCTCTTATTAAATCCTCAAAAACAAGCATTAATCAGCGAGGGGGAATTGTTTAACAGAACTCAGTAAGACAGTGGTGTGTTTGCAACATCTACAGCATCTTTCATAGTGAAATGGTTTTTGCAAAATGGTTTGCACCATTTAGCCAAGCCAGAAATACCAATTTTACCTAATTCTTTCCTGGAAACATTAAACTTGGCAAAATCTTTGTTGCTTAGACTGCATTTAACTGTAAAAAAGTGCATGGAATCAGAGATTTGTGACATTCTGATTCAGTTGATGTATAAATCTCATGTAGAGACTGAACTTCAAGGGAAACATTGGACATAGATGAATTTAATTTTTTCTTCAATAAATCTTTCACTCCCCCCCCCCAAAAGAACCTAGACACAAAGCTGTATTATCTCAATAGTGGAGGCTTCCAAACCTCAGTTTAATTTCCCTGTTGCTTCTGCCCAGAAATAGCAGTATTTGGGACGGAAATTGAATGTATCAGCTCCACTTTTGCAGATGAGGCTGTCTTTTGCTATATTGTCAGTCCCAGCCAGCTGAAACAAGTTGAGCAAACTTCAGCCCATCTCTTTTGAACCATCTTATATGGGGAAGGTGAGTGTAATGGTCTGTTTGAGATGTATGCCATTTTGACATCTTGTTTGCTAATGGATTACCACTAATGGAATAGCAACTTATATTATCATCATCATCATCATCATAAAAGTTTATGCAGAACGTTAATGACTACAGTTTGGCAACCCCTATCCAGGATAATTACTTTGGAACAGTCTTCGGATCAGCTACACATGTATTGAAATAGTTGTCATCAATATATAATGATCAAATTGTTCCGTCTGATCTATGAATTGGGTTTATGTTCAAGGCCTACATGTATTACTACCTCATCTTTTGTCTCTCTTTCCTACAAAGTGCCAAAACCAACCCTGCCAGTTGGTCGTGAGCCATTTTGCTAGTCCTGAGAAATCCTACTAAGGAAATCCATAAAATGTTCATATTGGTTAAAAATGTAACCTATATATTTTCTGCAGAGTGTGACTAATGGCAATGCAAGCATGCAGCTTGTCATGTTTAAGGGCGTACAATATGGCTACATTACACAGCTTTTAACACCCAGCTATGGCATATAAAATTGTGTTAGGGGTGAGACTGAATGACTTTCTTGCAACTCATTTTCCGTTTGTTCTTCATGTGTCCATAATGTGGTTGCCTAAAGTTGCCGCCCGAGGCAATATTTACATTATGCTGCATTGACACATTCCATCTAATTCACAGCTGCTGCTTCTTCAAGTGGAGAAAAAGACTTTTGTGTAATGGTTGCTCAAAATATTTCTAAGGTTACTTTATAAACATTTGTAAGCAAATACACCCAAAGCACGCATTTTGTTTAAGTAGTATATAGATATAGGGAGCCAGTACGGCGTAGTGGTTTGGGTGTCAGAATTATATCCTGAAGGCAGGGTTTGAGTCCCCCATTTAACCATGGAAACCTGCTGGGTAACCTTGGGCAAGTCTTAGCCTCATAAGAATTCAAAAGAAACCACCTGTCTTGCCAAGAAAAACTTGAAGTCACCCAACAACTATATAGACATCCTCACCCCCCTGATCTATTTTAACACAAATTGATCAATATAAACTTTGCAAATGTGACTGCTTGCCTCCATTCTCTTTGCCTCCCTCCCAAGTCTGCCTGAACTATGGCAGAAATGTGACAGAAAAGAACTATGTAGAAATGTGACCCTGATTCCTTACATGGAGAGCCGATCCAATAACTGCCATATATATATTTTCCTCACAATATTGCAGTGGCTGCCCAGCTCACAGATTTAATAAAGTTTTCATGAAACAACACACTGGTAAATTACCGTTGCTTACTACTTTATGCAAGCATTCTGGAGGTTAGCTACTCATAAAAACACCCCATTTTCCCAATTGGTTAAGACATGGTTGTCACTGATAATACCAGCCTCACCTACCTCCAGTCGCTCTTATATTAGTGAGCAAAAATAAAATGAAATGATCCTTGACTGTGATGAATCCTTCTTGAATGCAGTGTCAACAGACACAGAAAGCAGAGGCTGTTTCGATTTTTTTAAGGTATAAATTTTAATACTGCTGATACAAATTTTGGCTGAGTTTTATACTACCAAGTCTGAAGGATAAGGCCATGATCTTTTTAAAAAGATGGGAACTGTTTTGAGCTGCAATTCACAAGCAAATTTGGAAGGTAGTCTATGTGACAATAACTGAAAAAAGTCCAAAGGTGGATTTGGGTGCTAGAGACCTAACAGTGGCACCAGTAAAATTTGTAGAAGATGTTGAAGCTATAATAAAGACCATCACACCTAGCTGAGACAGAATGTTTTTTTAAAAAACTTAATTTTGACCACTTTTGACAGTAGATTATGTACCAAAAAACCCCAAACCAAAAACTAAAGAAAATTATAAAACCAGCCATGACTTCTCCTGCCAAGTATATCCTCATAAACTCTCTTTGATTCTTTGGGTGATATCTAACACAGAGAGATTAGAATGGGACTTTTGCCCCACTCCACCCCTCCCATAGCTCCTCACACAGCAAAAATGTGGCCTCTTCATCCTCCACAGCAGTGTCTGAAGGCACACGGGGGGTTTTAAGGAGGGGAGTACCCATCAGTCCTGTTGCTAGACCCAGTTCCATCAGTGGAAGAGCTTCATCAGACCCCATCCTTTGAGAGTATGCAGATCGTAATTTCAACCCAGTAAACACTCAGTACCTGGCCCATGAAACAGTTTTTAACAAAATCCCTCACAAAAGACTCCATTGTCCTGAAATGATGGTATCTCTTTTTATTGGTCAGTAATTGATTAAAAATAAACAGAAAATAAGAATAAGCTGACCAGTTTCACAACAGAGTACAAAAGTAGTGCAATCTTAAGAGACCAGATTTGGACTACTATTTAAAATTCATAAATCATCTGGAGTTAGTATAAAATACACTTCAGGTAGAAAGTAACCAGGCTTCCAGATAGTACTGAGTTATTCATAGTGACGAAATAGCAAAGTCAATGTTTAGTTCTGCAAGTATTTCAAGTGGAAGAATGAGAAATGCAATGCAATTGTAGCATAAAGTAGTGAACATTTAATGAGTCACGTGAGGGTTATTAAAGAGAATCAAAATGAAGTTGTAGGCATCATATACCATAGACTATCTGAAAATGATTGTATGTATCTGTACAGAAAGCTTGCAAATTTTGTCTTTCTTTGTTTTACTCATAACAGTTATCAGGGGATTTAAGATCACTTGGATCCATTTGTAAGTCCCCACTAAAAAAGACCCATTAGATCATGAGCATAAACCAACATCTAATGTTAAGTTGCATTGAGTCACTGGGCTTACTCTTAGTGGAAGTATAAACCATATTTCGGCCATGAGTGGGAGTCATGTGGCCCTCTAAATGTTGAACTGCAACTCCCAGCCTTCATCATTATGGGCTATGTTGCCTGAGGCTCCTGGGATTTGTAGTCCAATAACATCTTGAAGACTGCATAATCCTCCCCTCCCAATTAAGACTTATTATTTGCGACTTATTATTTCCAAGCTCATAATTTCTGTCAAAGATGCACACAAATGAGCAGAGAGGATTCTGGAGGATATAGAATAGAAAATATGTGTGTGAATATGGGCATGAGTGAGAGAGGTGCCACAGTAGAAGGGCTTGAACAACACTTCCGAATCTATTTAGGAATTACCCCCATTAAAGTAAGTAAGTAAGTTACCTTTTGAATAGACTTGTATAGTGTATTGTTACCTCCAGCTGGATGGGAATACCCACCAGCCCTTGCCAGCATAGCCCACAGTGAACAAAGTTGGGAATTGCAATCCAACAACACATGCTGTCCCACAGTTTCCATATGAGCCTGTCTGCCTTCTCTCAGTCCCGTCACCCTCACAGGTACATCTGGCAGGAACATACTAAAACAGAGGCACTTTAGAAGCTTAGATGGTCAACTCATCCACAGAAAGCATTCAATTCCCTTGTTGCAAGAGCTCCACTGGCTGCCTGTCTGTTTCTAGGCACAATTCACAGTGCTGGCTATGTCCTATGAAGCTCTTTGGCTCAGGTCCTGATTACCTGAAGGACTATGTTCACCCACATGAACCTGCATGTGTTTTGAGGTTTAAACAGGAGGCCTTTTTCTCTGTCCCACCACCTTCACAGGTACATCTGGTGGGAACACAGAAGAGGATCTTCTTGCTGACTTCTCCCATGCTCGGGAATTTACTTCCAAGAGAGGTCAGACTACTAGCTTCCTTACTGTCCTCTCATAGGTAAAAACCTTTTCTTTTCTTTTTTGGCAGGCCTTTAAGTTCTGGCAACTCAGGGGAAAAGGGCCTTCCATGTTCTCTGTTGCTCATATGTGGTGGTGTTCTTGCTGATGGTTATGCTTTTAAATGGTTTTATTTTATTGATCATTTAATTATATTTTTAATGTAATTGTGTATCATTTAATTTCTTAATTTGTATCTATTTTAACTTTTGTAATATGCTTTAAGCTGGGGAAAAATATGTGATATAAATATAATTAGGGGAGGGGGAGATAGTGTAAATATAATTTTATTTTATTTCTATCTTTTTTTGCTCGTATGGGATCCAAGGCAGCTTACAAGAAACTAAAATGAAGTATAGCTGATACATATTTGATAATTAAAAAAAAATTAAATTAACAATTCTGTTAAAAACACTCAATTAAAACAATTTAAAATACATCAAAACACAGCAAAAATAATAAAAGCACAATATTCCTGATTAGGTGACCCTTCTGCCAAATATTTAGTTATTTATATCATCATCATCATCATGATAATTTATTAAGTAAATTACGTAATTAACAACAGTAGTAACATATGTGTTTGATTTATATAATAATAACATCTGGAAGGCTGATTCCCACCCAGGATCTCCATGAAGTTGCATTATTGTCATCATCTTTTTTTAAATTTAATTTTTATTAGATAAATATTCAAATATATAAAATACCAAAACAAAAAGGGAAAGAAATTGTAGGAAAACCCAACAAAGCTAGGTAGGTATGTATGTCTCTCTCTCTCTCTCTATAAAATATAAAGAATAGTTTCACTCATATATCTGAAAATTAGAATACACTTAAACATATCAATTGATGGTATGATTTACTAAATAAGAAGATTTAACCATCTGTTTGCTTGTGTATATATATATGTATATGTATATATATATTTATAAATATAATTAAGTTGTGGTTAGTTCCAGCATGTTATCCTCATATTCCTATTCTTATCTACTTCCATATGTCTCCATAGTTCTTTTTATAATCGATACTTTTATCTTTCCTCACTTTCCTAACCTGTATGAACTCTCATTGTCATATACTATATTATAGTAACTGTGGCATATATGATGTCTGCCTTTTTGAACAATTATTGTCATCATCAAAATGGCTCCTATCCACCTAGAATGGTTAAGCCCATCTTCCCCTACCAGCCATTTCAAAGTCACTCCAGGCTCCCACTTTCAAAATGCCCAGCTCCTGCATAGCGTGCTGCTGCTGTCAAATGCACAAGTGCCGAAGGAGATGCCCAGTTCCTTCTTTTGCGTGCCAAGCACCTTATCCAGATGGACATCTCTGAGGGGGAGGTGAGGGCAGCTCCTTCTGGAAGGAAAATAAACGCTGCTTCTTTAAAAGGCACTAACCATTCGAGGCATATAAGTTCTGTGTCCAACTGTGAGCCACTTCTTGCTAAAAAGGGCCTTTCTTTTAAGGAGAGGAGCAGCAGTGATATTTGGTAGAACAAATAAATACCGGAAAGATGATGGCTGCTCCATGAGGCCTTAGAAAATTCTAAGCCAAGGAAATTCTGAATACACAGTCTATTTGGTTGTGGACAATGCTTTTCCATCACTCTACTCTGTTTACTGTTCTCCATTTCAGTTATCAAAAGATCACACTTTGTTCTTCTGTAAAGAATATTGCGATTTAAGTGGATGCCCCATAAAAGTAAATGGAATGAAAGATTCAATCACTGACCAGCTTTCCAAAAGGCACAAGATGAGGATTTCCTCTGACAGTGTTCAGTGCCTCACTCCTACGCCCTGAGGAGCATGGCACTTAACTCAATAGCTGAAAACAGTCAAAGTGGAAGTGTCGGGAACGGGACTGAAGGTATGGTTTTGCATTTTGGTGGTGAGGCAAAACCAAGCGAGCTTTGTGGCTTTTTTCCAGTGTGGTCTGTTTTAGTGTGAAAGTGGGGAAAGTGTAACCAGGTTTTATTCAACAGTAATTGCTTCAGATGGTTTTGAGTTTGCCAGAGCCCAAATAATTTGTTAGTTATGAAAGAAAAGACAGCTGAAGCTAGAGCTGATGTCTTGGTAGGAAAAGGTAGTCTTGGTAAGACTATGTATTTAAACAGGTTTTTGCTTAAACATCTAGACTGCTACATCCCTAAATTTCTAGCACATGAACATATCTATCTGTCTATATAATTAGGAAATAAAAAGAATGCCAAAAGTTAAATAGAAATTTGAAAATATGCTCCTGTTGTTCAGTCATTTAATGCTTTGTAAAAAGAGCTTCATTTTCCCTGGATGAGCTCTATGACTTGACATAGTCTTATTTTATTTTTCACTTGGAAACTAGGTTAGGAGTCAGTGGAAGCTAGCGGCTCTGATGTTAATGGGACACTGATTCAATGCTGGGCTTTAGTCTAAAGTTTAAAAGAGCTATACAAGGTTATATCACATCCAAACTGATCTTGGATAACATGGTCATGCTCACTCATGCCCCTTTTTTGACTGGAGAGGTAGCAATCTCTTAATTTTATGTTAGAAAATGTTAGAGAAAATGTTAGAAAATACTCTGATATTTCTACATGTGTGTGCTTTTAAGTTGTATTCCAGGGTGTTCCATACCTGTAGTGCCACCATTGGCGAAAATGCTCTCTCCAATGAAGGTGATGTTCTGGGCTGTGTTTTAGCTGATCACATAGCCTCAAGCTGTCCCAATTTGGCGGGAACAGTCCCAATTTATCCTCTGTCATCTCACTTTTCAGCTGCTTTTAAAATGTCCCAGTTTTTCTCTTTTCATCTCAATTTCCCTCTTCTTCATCAGTGTACTTCAGTTGCTGCAAACTGAGATCAAAGTGCAAAAATAGCTTACAGTCAATTAATACAAGAGTCAGGAGAGGAGAGTCAGAATCTTAACCTTCCCAGAAGGCCCAGGCAAAAGCAAACTACTGCAGCCTCCCTTAACTTGTTCTTCCTTAGTAATAACCTTTGCCATTTTGGACACACTCTAATGTTGCTCAGTCAAATAAGTCCTGGTTTTCATCTGTGAAATGTTGGAAGGTATGTGATTGTATGTATCTCAGTATGCAGGTAGGTTGCTTATGGGAAGAGCTAATGCTTTAAGTACTGGGAACCCAAAACGTGTAGGATTAGGATAGGGGAATTTGTGGTGCTCCAAACTGTAGCTCCCAACAGCTCTAGGCACCATATTGATGAGGCATGATGGAATTTGGATTTCCACAATATTAGGAAAGCCACAAGTACTCACCTTTGATTTAGTTCTTTACAGCTAAGCATGAGTACTTTGAATTTCAGTGTGTTCCTGTTTGTATATTATGCTAATATTTCTGTTCCTGAGCTTGAAAGAAACAGTTTAGATCACTTGGCAATCATTCATGATGGCCAAAAGCCAGCCTCTTAGTACAGATTCAGTCTTGTCAAAAATGTAAACATTTTGCAATGGGTAACAGCTGGAAGACTTGGGACATAAAAAGTAGCTTTCTGTGAACTCAAGGAAATGGGTAGAGGAAAAAGGTACAGCAGGTTGTTTTGGTGGTTTTGTTTTTCCCTCACATCTGGGGATTCTATATATTTGTTGTCATTGTCATACTGTTGTACTGAAATACTGTATGTGGCAGTGTTATGCTGAGTTTTGTGTAGTAGAGAAAATATGGTAGTAGAAAACAGATTCTTATTTTACTTGACAATTTATGAATGAAATCAAGATGCCTGCACTTCCAAAATCTATGGCCTTGTAAACATCAAGAAAATATACACTCCAGAGTTCAGTAGCAGCTAGGTGTTTTCTGAAACTCTTAAAAAAAAAGCTTATATGTAGTATTGGGAATAGAGCCAATCCTTTCTCACACAGGTATTACTTTACAATTTAAACTCTATTTCTTAGTTTATTGGTTCCTTCATGTCATCCCCTATCCAGTGTTCCTAGCGTCAGGTTGGTCACCAATTTCTTCACTGAGTTTCTTCCTCCACGCTTGTAAATGAACTCCCTCCCTCCCTCCCTCCCGATACTTAGCTGGATGAAGGGGTTCCCTCATCTGTCCTATAAACTTTGGAGTAATTCGTTACAAATAGTTCATTATTTGTAAATCATTCCTTTCCCTAGCGATGTATCTTGTAAGGTATAATTACATTGCATGACGACTGTAACTTCATGAGGGGTAGCATTACTCTTTCTGTGGCGTAATTGTAACTGTTCAGTTAATTCTGTAATTACACCTGTCTGGTCTCAAATTGTTCAAATGCTGCCTTTTGCTGCCTAGTACTCTGTTGAGAGGGAGGGAGGGAAAGAGAATATTTACATTGCCTTAGCATTCCTTTTAAAAAGGAATGCTAAGGCAACCACTTCAGTTGCTTCAGAGAAATGGGGAAGTAAAAAGTTGCTTTGTTTAAAAATATAATGGCAGCTAACTGCTTTGGGACAGCTTGAAACTATAATGGGAACGGATTTTAAAGGTACCTTTCCAAACTTAACCTTTCCTACTGCAAGGTGCTGGTGTACCTGGACGGTTGCCTGCGCATTCCTGCTCACTTTGCAGGAGACAAGGGGGAACCTGTGGATCTCCAGGTGAGGAGTGATTCTAATTCCCATCAGTCCTGGACAGCCTGGGTAACAGGCAGGGTTTATGGTAGATATAGTGTAAGAACATTTGGAAGTGTCAAAATATTCCTGTGCTATATGAGACTGCTTCTCTTTTCATCTCTTCTTGACTCTTATATTTCAAGAGCAGATAATGCACAACCTACCCCAGCATGTTTATTTCTGCATTTCCTCTATATTCTGCTGTTCTATAGGACCTGGGATGACATGCATGTTTGGGAACCCCTTCCTGCCTCATTTTATCCTCACAACAACCCTGTGAGGTGATTTCCTCTCTCTTTCTCTTTCCTTCTCTCTTGCTCTCATTCTGTAAGAGAGATGTTGACAGTTCAAGATGGTGACTAGCCTTCCAATGTAAGAGCCACCATTAATATTACACACAGTGGTACAATTGCTTCAGATAACAGATGCCAGGGAGGGGGACAGGAATGGCAGTCCCACCCCCAACCAGTCCTTTGGAGATCCCTGGCTGTTGCTTTTGTCTTGCAAGACCAAGTATTTCTGGCAGATGGCCTGTCCTGCACCAGCTAAACTAGCCTGTTTCAGTGTTGAAGACATTGCCCCATTGCCAATGTTGAAATAGGAGTCCACTGCATGTCCAGTCAGCTTTTGAACATAAAACTATCCCTTTCCTTGGGTCAGTCTTTCACAATCTCCAAACTGACTGATGTGAGATGAAGACATGAACGTGGTCAGACTCCAAATCCCCTATGAGGAACCCACACACTACTGAAAAGACACCCCTAACGTCCTTTTATTCCTGTGTATAAAATAATACTAAGATCACGGGCTCAGGGAAAAATTATGGAGTCAACATATGCAATAGTTTAGCTCACTTTTACTGTATCATCTGTGATGCTAACATGCTACTGCGAGGTTTCCTTATCATCCTGTGGACACAACACA